>NNCF01126721.1:271088-324631 GCA_002313205.1 Laupala kohalensis | reverse complement strand
GGGGGGGGGGGAGATGGGGAGATATCGTTGGGAGAGAGGACGCGGCAAATGGCGAGGAGAAGGGTCGGTGGTCGATATGGGGATCTACACGCAAAGCCGCGCGTTTGAAAAATACTCAATAGGTTTTGTTCCTTACCCGTACGACGAGGAGATAGCTCTTTATCGCCGTGCGGTTTCACCGCAGTGTGGCGCTCATACATATTCATGAGGTATAAAGTACTCGGTGGTAGTATCGTAAAAAGAATTGAAGCATCCGTACACAAAACTTAGGATTTGTATACTGGTTTGCTTTTAAAGACCACGAACGATACGATTGTGTAGAAACATACGTTTATCAATTCCTCATGAAGTGTGAAAGAAGACCTCTGTGAGAAAGGAGTTTGAATTTCTGACAAGAAAATTATATTAATGTCGTTTGAAATTCAACGAGTTTTCTCACAAATCAATGTGATAAATTATCATTACATAACTAAATTAAGGATGATACTACGATGACCAAACGAAATGAATACACAAGTAATTAGGTGAATTTTATTCCACGTACTTTCAACGATTTCCAGTTAAACCATTCCATTCATTGATATTACTTTCTCAGGAGGAAAATATCGAACAACGTACTCATTTGAACATGTGCGTTTGTTCCAATAGTTTTATATCAAAATTACATGAACAATTTCATTTATATATGCATTGAGTCGTCGCTTAGTATCCCAGGAATATTTCACGTATTTTAAAAAAAAAACATTGTACTCGTTAATATTATATATTGTGTCTATTTATAAGAGATTAGGGCAGTGAACGATCAGTTGAAGAAGAAATAAAACAGAAATGTTAAATGCATAACAATCAAACTTGTTTACATGTGTAACTTAATATAATATAATCAAGATTATAATCCTTTTTCCACTATTAGTTATTTTAACTCTACTTGAGCAACATGGGCTCCAAATTGCTTATAAATTTATAATATTAATTCATGTTTAAAGTATTTGAGCGTTTTCATCAAAATTTTGCAAGGATAAGACCAAGTACTTTTCCAGTATTACCTTTTGACTCCATAGAGTTTCTTTTTCACATTTTTTCAAATAATTAGTCTCTCCCTTCTTTTAAAGAATCACGAAGAATATCAAATTTTGTTCCTTGAAATTAAATACAGTGATACATTATGTTGGTGTCTAATGTGTGTTCCAAGAAATAATACATTTATTGTCAAAAAAGCAGTTACAAACTGCGTATGTAAACAGGGGACATCCCACGAATCCCAATCCAGGGCCCTAAGCCAGAGGCGGATGGAAAACTTCAGCACACTCCTAAGATAATCAAAAAAATAGCTACGTTTCATAATATCAACAAAATGCCAACAAATTTGTGTTTAATAACACAAAAAAGTTCGTTCATAAATACGTATAATTAAGAACATATAGATTATTTGGAATATATTGTTTATAAATCTTAAAACTATTAAAATAACTCTAAATTCGAGATTAATAATTACAATCGCCGCCGCCCCCATGCAAGAGTCTGGAGAGTCTGTACCCGAAGGAAAACCCGAGAGAAACCACGGCCAGGATGCGGCTACAGAATTAATGTACACAACCTTGTCAAGTTTGATCGCAGATAAAACTACTTATACGAATAATAAGTATCAATAATAGCACGTAGAAAAATATTTTGAAATTTAATATTGTAGTAATCACCTGTTAGGAGGATAATGCACCGCAGTGTTTTAGGGTCTTGACATTTTGGGACGTTGAGTAGGATGTTAATTAAAAAGGGTCTGTGTTGATGGCATTTTAGAGTCAAAATTGGAAGGATAGGATCTTAATTTTTCCGAAATAGGTGTTATATGTACAAATATCACTAATACTATATATATATANTATATATATATATATAGTATTAGTGATATTTAAGAAACGTATTTGTACATATATAGTTGAAGAGAAAATATGTACCGAAATAAAATAAAATTGTATGTTACGAACAAAAATATCAAAAAAATAGTTTTTATAACTCTTTTGTTATTCTGTATTTTACACATCTCTTGTTAACGACCAGTACATTACCAAACAATGAAGCTCTCATATCAATACGTCAAAAAATGAGCGATCTGTATGTGGTAAAAAATGGGTTTTTCAACAAAATAATTTCAGGGGTAGTTAAAACGAAGAAAACTTAAATGGTCTCCGACACGTCACACACTATCGGGAGAGACAGTAGCTAAATGCATTAGGGGTATAAAAAGAGACAATAAAAATATTCCACAACAGTATACAAAATTATTTTCCTGACAATATGAACACTTCCTGTGAGGAATAGTGATAAAGAATCCAACCCAATATTCAAGAGATAAATACTACTGGTGGAACATTTCCAGGCATCCAGAATGCAGCTGGAAGTTAAAATAAACTCATAAAAGACAAGACGTTATGGAAATTGTTGTTAAAGTACTTTCATTTTAAAGTTACTGCAGCGCATTATTTAACAAGAATATTATCACTTTATGCATTACTATATGTTTACTTGAACTGTAAAGTATCAATGTAAGGAATTGTTTCTTCAATATAAGAAAGGTATACATTCTGTAGATTAATATAAGGATACTTTACGCGACAAAAATATAAGTATCGTTTTCTTATTCGGAATCCAAAATAATTTTAAATCAATAACAAAAAATGAAGTAAAACATTTCTGAAGTTAATTCGCTCTACCTAACCTATGTTATTTGTACTCTTGTCATAGTATTCAAGAAACTAATACCTTGCAGAGGCTGTTCCATTCCTTTCGTTTAAGAAAGAAATCATGGGGATATATAGTAATATTTAACTTCATACAGGATATTTTTACTTACAAATATATGCTTTTATTAAATAATTATTTTTTCAGACGTTAAAAAAATATTTGAAGTATAACCGACAGTGGTGATCTACATCTAGTGGTAGCATCTTTGCTTTCATGAAGCGTGGTAGAGCGTGCGTTCAAAGTGAACTAGGTGAGATTTTCCGCTGGAGTTTTCCTCACCCACTCCAGACAAATCTTACTTCCCCGAAAATTTATTTAAAAAATCCGTAAATTTTTCTTTTGTTGCACATATCAGTTAATTTGAAACCATAATATTCACTGGAAATGTGATGGGGATGCTCTATCTCACAAGTGACAGGAAATTGGGGAGCAGTGTATACGTACTTCGACTTGGGAGTGTTCTGACTTGTACACTCTAAATAAGTCAATCTTGTGTTTCTTAGAATTCAGATAGTTATGTTTAATTATCTAGAAGCTTAAATATTGCATAATTTTTCATGGTGTTAATTAGTAGATATCTCCTATCAAATGCGCCTTAAAACTTATACAATCGTGAGAAGAGTAAATATAATTCTTAGAATATTATGTGTTTCTGGAGTTGGTTTGTATCCCAATAAAAACATGACAGAAGTACCACGTTTATGTGACGGTTTTGATTATGTTCATTTACGTTCTAACACCAATCCCATCCATTCTTGAGTTTACTTAGCCAAGATCTCACAACACATTCTAGTCTATGACGTAAAAAAGTAGATAAACATTTCTATCAATTTTCTTTCAATTTAGGGTCAATTCTCCTGTAAATCTCCTGTATAGAAAGCATTTCACCCAAATGATTGCTGGATTCTACTATTTACGGTTTATGTGTTAATGTGTGTTTTATGTGATGTTCAATTATTTTCACACCTCTCTCAAACCCAGGTGATAGTGTTCTGGCTCATTACCAAGTCATCCAGCACTTGCTTTAGGAATTTCTTTCCTTTGGATTGGGCTAATAGGCAACCACTTTCACAAATTTCAATTGTGATTCCATGATTCATAAGGGTATAAATTCCAACATTCAGCTTTCATCATACTGTCCTAATGATTGTTAAAAATATAAATTTGTCAGTAAAACATTGAGAATGGTAGAATAATATTGACTGAAATAACTTCGAGAAAAATATTTCACTCACATTGCCAGAATGATTATTCTGTTTCAAAATTACTTACTCTGCAAAATTATTATTTTTTGTGAATTCATCAAATGATGATAGGATTTTGAGCTCGAAAAGTATTATTTGTGCAGAAACAGTAGTTGGTTCGTTATTAAATAAATATGAGAATACCTTTCGGATATTGGTCCGAAAGCGTAGCGAAGAAATAAGAAACCTCCGAAGCACGAATGTCCCTCCGAGACAAAAACGTCGGGAAGCAGAAAACAGCTACATTTGTGTCAAGGCGTGAAATACGAAGGCATGAGCACAGAAATAACAGAATAAGAAAGAGGCGTGTTGCAGGTACGCAGATCTGCCAGCGAGACATCTCCCTTTCCAGGCACGCTTTCAAGATGTCTCAGCGATGAAGCGCTGAGTGCGGACACCAGATCAGATTGTGCAGACTTCCCACCCATGCTTTTCTCTCTTTCTGTGTCTCCCTCTCTCTCCCTCTTTCTACCTGTCTCCCCCACTCTTCTGTCCCTCTTTCTCCATCTTTCTCTCCCTTTCTCAGTCTCTCCCTCCCGTTTTTCTCTTACTTTCTCTTTAGCGTCATCTTTCGCTCTCTCCCCCACTTTCCCGCTTTACCACATCCACCCTCCTCCTCTTTCCTTCCTTCTTTCTTTCTATTTTGCTCTCTTGTTCTCTCCTTGTCTCTCCCTTTCTTGCTTCTCTCTTCCTGCCTCTCTATCTTTAAATGGTGTTTGTCATACTGTTTGAAGAAGCTTTCCAGCTTAAGGTATGATATTCAAAATAAAGTATCATTCAATTCAATTCTCTCCCTTTCTCTCTTCCCTTCACTCTCCCCTCCTCTCTATCTCCCTCTTTTCTCTCTCTCTTTATATACCTACAACTATCTCTTATACCGCTTAGGGGGTATACCACTTAAAGGACTTTTTGTAGCTTTATGTATTCAAAAAAGAATCATTCAACTAAATAAATTAAATTCTCTCTTTCTCTCTTTCTGTTCGCTCACATCCTCTACTCTGTATTTTAAATGGTGCTTCTTCTACACTGTCAGCACTCGGACTTTCAAATTGATATAAAAGTATATCAATCTCATTTCAGAATATCAATACAAAGTTAAGGTGCTGTATTTTGGAATTTTTCTGTCCAAGTGTATTAAAATTATTTCTCTCGCTAGTAACTTGAGTTTCAATAAGATGTACGGTAATTTCGACTCTAAAACCAGATACTGTAAATTTAATGTCTCTCAGTACATTCAAGTATTTCCATGACATTTTCAACAATGCAACCACACTTTTCGAGAAATGACATACGATGATCGCATTTTGTATTACCTGTAACTGACAAGAATATAGGAGGACATCTAACTGGCAGTGCGAATACACACACGTATAAGTTACCCTACTGAACGAAGTTTAATTTTATTTTTTTCAATTTTAAAAAGAGTTAAATTATGGAAAGAAGTGTTTAAAGAGTATAGTGGGAAAAAATTAAACCATTTCTAATAAATGAAGATGAAATGAGCAAATTGAAATAATGAATTTTATTCGATTCAATTGCAACTCAACGTATATTTTCAATGGGATATTTATATCTTAACGTAAGTTATGTGAACGATAAAAAATGTTTTAAATTATTTTTTCTCTGCGTTTCCGTAGTACAGAAAAGGTAAGGGAAAGGAAAAGACAGGTTATACTCTATCATATCAATTCGGACGAGACAGAAATATTTTTTGATGTTAACAGCACGCATGACCCACGCTGGAGGAAGGTCTGAGTTAAGAGATGGAAGGTAAGATGTGAAATTACAGAAAACGTATGCCACGGATAAATATAAGACTAGCATCAGAATATGGAGGTGGGTATACTTTAGAACCAGGAAAAAATTTAACTTTCGTACTACTTTATCTTCATAATGTGGAGCGAGAAAGTAGTAATAAATAAACCCAATCAACTTCTGTGTGATTGACTTCATTTGTTGGGACGTATTTCAGGGTAATTTTGTGTTTTTTGCAGTTTCAACTTCCGTTTTAAGCTCAAACTGGACGTCTGTTTCAGTTTCTTCTGTGGGATATTTCCTTCCATAACTGAGACCCCTACTGCCATACCGTAGGCGCTTACAAGCGCGGGCGAGAAGATCCCGGATTTTCCGCAGCTGCTCTGAACTCGGAGGAAGTCGTTCACTTGGGGGTGCATCAAGCCACGCGTAGGGGATGGAAACATACGCTCGCGACAGAGAGACTTGTCGATGAACATACTTTGACTTACGAGAGAACGGACGCGCTGCAATATTGCGATGACTTTGAAGACGCCGCGAATATGTTACTGAGAGTGGTGGTGTAATCATGGCGCCTCCGATCCCTATGTACTACTGTGTGGGAGAAGGTGGGTTTCGACCCCTCGTTTGGACGAACAGGCTGATGTTTTCAGCCGGGTTATTTCTCTCCCATTCCAGTTCTATGTTGCTCTCTCCTTCACCTAAAGTATGGTTCACCTAAAAATTTTGGAAATTAAAACAAACTTGGTTTTATTCTCATTCATTAAGAAGAGCACAAAAATAAATTATTTTATATAAATGAAAACCTGTAGAAGTGGAAGTACGATAAGAAACAAGTCTTATAATACCAGCTCCAGTTTTCATCAGTATCAATAACAGATTGAGACTAGGGTATCGCTATACATGCAGTTTGAGGTAGACGACTATACCTACTCCTACTTCAACCTGACACGGACCATGGCACTTCAGCCGTCTGCGTAGCCCGAGCGAAAACACCTTTCAGGGATTTGGCGCATTAGCGCAGGAAGCCTGTTCTGCTCCGTCGCCTCCGCCCCTATGCCTCTCCTCCTCCTCCTCCTCCTCTTCTACTTTCCAACCAACCCCACCCTCCTCTACTTCGCATAGCACTCTGCTGCTAAGGAGACATATTCTTCAGGGGGTGCTAGAGGAGGCGCAAAAATTATATAATTTTTGCTCCATACAAGAATAAATCAACGTAAAAATGAGAATCTAAATCCTACGTGATAAGCTCGTCTAGAAGAAATGTGGTGTGTTTAATTTTTTCGTGTTCGGATTTTATGTACAATATAATGCGTTACAATGACGTCTCATTTGCTTCTTATTCATTATAACCTCGTGGAACTTTAGACTCTTTCTGAACGAAAATCGGATATTCACGATAACCTCGGATTAACCGGCCAAGTCGCGGTCCCGACCAGACCGGTTAAGAGGGGTTCCACTGCAGTACCAATATATTCATAGGGATTAATAGCTCAAAATATTCCAATTGGAATGTATTTGAGATTATTTCCGAAATTACACTACACTATCGTGAAGAAAGACAAGTGTGTACGGTGAATGTATTTTGGTTAACACTTTTTGGAACGCATTTGTAAAATAATAAATGAGAAATTTTTATTCACACGATAACACGCGCATTCATAAGCGATGAACTACAAACTTCCTTCAATTTATAACTCAACATTGAGTCCTCGAAAAATAGTAAAGGTTCGCCATATGTGCTGTGTAACGCTTTCCCAAAGCTGTTTCTTAATGATGTGTCCTTTCCATATAAAGTTCCTTTTGAATTATTTCATGTCCTTAGTTAGCCTCATTATCATTTCAGAACAAGATTATGAGCTTCAAACAAATTTAACCACTCAGTTCCTAGCTTTTTACAAAGTAAATGTTGCCGAGATCGCATTTTTTATATTTTTCCGATGCCACTAACCATTTACTTCTATAAGCAAAACCCTTCTGAACCTTGAATTACTTATTAATATCTTAAGGACTTACTTAATATGCATATTTTAAACTTTTTATAGCATATTTTCGATTTCTTAGTATCGATCCGAGACATGCTTATTAATCAAGATATGAATTCAAAAATACATTCCTCAATTAAAATCTGCGATTGATATGATCCCATTCACCAGTCATGCATTTAAACACCGTAACTGCGTCTTGATGAAGATCCTAAATTACAATATTGTTGTTACTTTTTCCCGATGTTTAAAATCGAGGGGTGTACAGGTCATTAAATAATAATAATAAATTTATTGTCAAAAAACAGTACAAACTGCGTATGACCACGTGGAGGGGAAAAAAACTAATTTACTCTCCGGAAGCAAGCAAGGGACCATCCCATCAATTCCGATCAAGGGCCCTAAGGCAGAAGCGGATTCAAAAAATTCAGCAAAAATTCATTCTGTTTCGTATCTCCATTTCCTCTGGTGTGTTTCCTTCACGCTTACCGTCACAATAGCGCGGGAATGTCGAACTACGGGTCCCATTTCCATAATTCCTCAAGTTCTTTCGATTGTGAAAACAACGCTCACAGGAAACATAATCAAAGGGATGACGGGATGATTTTAGAATCCTTAGGATATTTCCCGTTGTTTGCTTAGTTATCCACGCACCGTGTGAGTGAACGAAGTTTCCAGAAGTGGAGGGGCAAACGTGGGCGAGAACACAACCGTGAATGAACGCCTCGCTTACAATGGTTTCCTCTAATTATTTTTTAATGGAGGGCAATTAAATTGTGGTATAGGAATAAAATGGCATCGAAGAATGGATGGAGATGCAATCAGATAGGTTAGTCATATAAGATGCGTCGAACTGAAAATAATATTTTTCCTGGCGTTATGTTTATTTTCTCTTTACATAAACGGTGTTGCCTTGAGGCTGACTCACTCACTCATTCATAAAATCTCTAAGGATTAGAACTTGCACATTAGAGAGGTTCCTAATAGTGGCAAACAAACTGCAAAAACAGCAATAATTTTATGCTATTATTTGAAGCTATTTTATTGCCGCAACAAGATATTTGTTGCTACGTGAATTTGTAAGTTGTTTATTAGCAAACTTCATCATGTGAAATACTAAAACATCAAGTGTGTGTGTTTAATATATTGCGTATTATGTTAAAGTTTTCAGAGTTTTAAATCTTTGACAAGTGTCGTTGATATGCACATATAGGAAGAGTGAACAATAAATTGTCTGGAACAGAAGTTCGTTCTACTTTCAACGTTATTGGCAGCAGACATATACAACATAATTTCAACTTTAACGATATAAATCATTGGGACACCGTCACCTTGGGAACCGCTTAGTGTATTTGTGATCAGTAGTGAGGTATGTATCATGCAATAAAAATCACAAGTTAATAATAAACACCATATCACATGCGAGCTAACAACTCAAGATGAAAGTCAATGGGTGCGCTCAGATGTCATTGAGTGACGTGAAAGTAACTCTAGGTTAAAAATTCCAGTAAAGATTTCTTCGAAATTGCTGGAAATATAATGAAAGTTACTTAGTAAATAGCATGTCTCCGTTATTCGTGAATCGAAAAAATTCCCATCCAATATGAATGGGAGCAATGCTGTGTAATTCTTGGGTCCTACTACAAGTCTAGCAAGAGGTATAAAAACTCTATGCCTTCCCCATAACTTTGTGTTTGTTAGGGTGGCCTATGGCTTCCCCTTTTTACATGAACCTGGTTTTCACAAGTAACACCTGAGTTTTTGTTCGTGTATCACACGAGACGTTCGTGAGGATAAATATTAAAAAATTCTTGAGTGTGCCCCACTGAATCTTCCAATCATAAATCATTACAAAAACATGACACTAAATACCCATTATTATTA
This sequence comes from Laupala kohalensis, assembly GCA_002313205.1. Classification (NCBI taxonomy): domain Eukaryota; kingdom Metazoa; phylum Arthropoda; class Insecta; order Orthoptera; family Trigonidiidae; genus Laupala; species Laupala kohalensis. The sequence goes on along the minus strand of NNCF01126721.1, from coordinate 315,021 downwards.
AAAATTCATGAAAAAAGAAAAACAAAAAATCATAATATGTTATAATTATTAAACGAGACAACACACTAATAAGATCAATCGCTTTCAAATGTTTATTCTCACATTACATAGTACGCTCCTGAACATAATGTCGTGAGGCGGAATCAAATGTCCCGCGCATCAGAAGCGCTTGCCTAAACGATACAGAACTAATGACTGAGCGCGGGTCACAATATAAATACGCGAGTCATTGGCGCTCGCGAGAGAGAGAGAGAGGAGTAGAGGGAGTATAGGAGAGAGAGATGTGTGACTCCTCTTCGCCTTGTCGGTTAGAATTGACTTGTACGGTCTCTACCGAATTTCCAACAACACTACATCACGGTCAGAATATACTTTTACGCTCTCTGCCGAAATTTTCCTACCTCGTTTCCTTTCGGCCTGAATTAACATCAACTTCTCAGTCCAACCTACTTTCGGAAACAAAACCAGTATTGCTGTCTCGTCGCCGGACGCTCCACACCGCCGCTCGTTGCACTCTGGGTGAGTTGGGTAATAAAAGCTATACCTGTCAATGCTGAGAATGAGGTTGTTATTACCCCTTTTTCTCCTGTCGCTAGTTCTATAAGATTAGGGCATCTCTCCCACCTCCTTCCTAGCCAGCTCCCCTTAAAGTCCGACGACACAGGTTCTCCCCCTCTCTAACGTGGGAAGCCGCCGTCGCCCCGACAACTGGTGTCAGTGTGGGATTCGAATTTGTTTTCTCCGTCTCCACGACAACTTATGTTAGAATGGGATACGGAAATATTTTTTTTCTTTGGGGATGCTGATCCTGATAAAATGCCGAGAAAATATTTCTCAAATGGAAAGAACTACAGAAAGAACTACACTGCACCTAACAGGTTAGATCTATATATTCATAAGCTTTTACGAGAATATAGTAGGGCTAAATGCGGCATGAGTCATGAAGTTGGGAGTGTTTTAGAAGACAATTAAGGGAGGGATCATCCAAAAAATAATAAGAGGGTGTAATGATTTCTTTTATTGGTCTAGACGCAAAATTTATTTTACTCTTTTTAAAATGAACTTCTTTTCTCCTAGTATTGACAGTCACAGTCTCAGTATGCCATGTAAGTATTTTCTGTAAGAAATATCGGTGCTGTGAACGTTTTGAGATCCCTGCTAGAGCAAATATTTTTTCTGTTGTTGAGTACTTTCGAATACAATTCACTTAGAAATTTAGTTAAAAGCTTAATGACGAATCCGTTTATTTCTTGGGATGAGCTTCTGCCGTCTAATGCAATACCTCTTCAACCAACCATCAATGTATTGGAAGGAGGCGCGAAAGCAATTGTTTCCACGCGTGATGCAGCAAAGGGACGAGGACTAACATCGAACATCATGTTAACCCAAGCTTTTAGCGGCGAAGATGATTTATCAATAGAAACCTATTTAGAAAGATTTAAATTGATCAATCAAATTAACGCTTGGTCCGAAGCAGAAACATTGGCAACAGCTAGACTTCGAATAACGGGTACCGCTAATGATTTTATACAGAACCACCCCTATGACATTGAGCCATGTCAACTTCAATTAATACATGAAAGGTTTTCGCCCAAAATTTCGAGACTAGCTTTAGAATAAAATGTTTTCAAATGTAAATCAAGGACCGTTAGAATCCGTAGCTGCATATTCTACGAGGTTACGAGGCATCTGGCGTAAGCTAAAATCAGCTTACACTTCGGAAGAGACATCCGCGATGGCATCCATGTTCCAACAACGCTTACTAGCGCAGTTTCTCACTGGCCTACGTGAGCAGATCGCTAGGTTCGTTTTAGTTCAAAACCCTAAAAATATCTTAGAAGCAGAAGAACTAGCACGCGTCGAGGAAATGACGATGCAGGGATATTCGGTGTCGCAAGTTGCAAATTCCGCTTGCCTCGCTACTTCAGCGATCAGTACTCCGCGTTCGACGGAAAATAAGTCTTTGCCTCGAAGACTATAAATTCCACCCTCCTATTATGTGTTTTCAAATGTTTTTCGTCACCGCTTCCCACCATACTAACGATACCACAAGAATATTTTTCCAATTTTTTTTTCTCTCTTGAGTCCTATTACATCAAAATCGATGGACACATTTCCTTTCATTCACGGAAGAATACTCCACACAGTACACACACATACGTGTGAGTAAAAATATAAATATTTATATATTTTATATACTAGACATAAAATAGCACTTCATATAAATTGAAATGGACTTATATGAGTGTGGGAGAAGACATGAGAACAAAAGAACGGATAATGAGCGAATAATCATGATATCTTGGCTTCACTTACTATTATAGAATGATTTAAGATGGTGCTTGGTGAAAATTGGAACGGAGACCGAGTGCGAGTGTGGGTGTGGGTGAACGAGGACATGAGGACGGTGGTTGAATCGACGATGGAGGCAGGCGGCAGGAGGCTCTTTGCCTCATCAATCTCCGGAGCAATTTGTCGGCGGCGGCAGGGCGAGTGGTGAGGGCGGTACGATGCGGCGTGGTCAAAGGGGCCCACGTAAGGGACACCGACGCTGTGATCAATCACCCCGCACGCACCTCTCGCCTCTCCCACCTCTAACCTGAACCCATGCACGCACGCACGCACGCACGAAAGTGTTCGCTCGCATTCCCCTCCCGATTCCACTATGCTCAGGTTCGCGGTTATCATCGATGAAATAGAGGCCATTAAGGGTGGACACTCATTCGTTATGTATTCCATTCTAGAGGAATATTGGGCAATAACTGCACCTCATGTACTATGGGATTGTGAGCTATATGGGGAGAGCAGCATTCATTAAAAGTTACAAGAAAATTGATATGTTAAATTTACAGGTTACAGGTTTAAACAGTACAGAAAATTTTGATTTATTTATTTATGTATTTATTTATTTATATACCTATCTTTTGGCGTGGTTCAGACCATGAGCCCTGCTCTTCTACCTAACCGTTGGACTTGGGAGAGGGAATTGGGAAGGAGAAATTTTGGGTCGCTGTGGAACTTATGGTACCGAATCGACATCTTTCTGAAGTAGGTGGGGGAAATCCCAGCTGAAAACCTCACCTAGTTCGGCCGAGCAGTGTTCAGAGTGATCACGGAAACTAAGACTATAACACTAGATCACCGTTGTTGGTCTTTCATCAATTTTTTATACGAGGGATTTATTTTCGTGAAAAATGACGCACAAGAAGATTCGGAATTATGAAGAGATTGTATAAATATAATCCTTGGAATTATATTCGTTAAAGACAAGAAAAACGTTTGGTGAGAAGTAAATGAAGAAAACATCGCAATAATAACAAATCGTAAAATATTAGAAAATGTGTCAATTATAGCAACAATTCTTCAATGTTGAAGTGCAATGAGTAGATAAATAATAGTATTATCTGCGAGAAATGTAGTGAAGTAGCACGGACATTCATAAAGAGAGCCGAAAAAGTATTGTTTCATGATTACTTTCGAACATCCGAGACAAGTATAATATATATTTCCATGCAAACAACCATATCCTATCTTACAGATATTTATTTAGATGTAAAATATGAAACTTGGAACTTGTCTCAGTCTAATATAAATGTGTGTATGCACTTTTGACTAGTCCAATGAAATTTGTTAACATCTATAATATTTTTACAGTTAAATCCTATAATAATTTATCACTTTGGTGATTGTTCTGAAGAACTATGAAATTATGAAACACAGAAGATCAAAGTAACTATCACAATATACAAATATTAATCTTGTAATAATTTTATATGCAATAAAATTAGTATAAAAGTTTCATTTATTACTAAAATTAAGTGTCACATAATACGGTGAGATATGGTGATAAATGAGTGAACATGCCATTACTCATACGTGGAAGTGGTGTGCAAGAGGTCTTCTCAGGTCAGACATGAATGTGGGTGACCGTTTCATCCTTCATGTCATTCAGAAACTTTCAGCTCCCAGTCTCAACATCCATCATTGAGATATAAGGTTGGCGTCGTCAAAGGTATTCAAGTCTTGATGTAGAACCGATGACGGATATCACCTTTACAAGGCACATCAGCACCTCACACGAAATACAGATACATTATTCAAATCTATTTCAATTCTATACCAAATGTCTTAAATCCTGATTTGTTCGTTTCGCGCTCAGAATGCCAGTATAGTAACAGAAAGGCACTACTACTTCGGTGCGTTTTACTCGTTAGAACAGAGTGTTCAAATAATTTTCGTTAGTTTATGTCAATAAGTATAAAGTTATTTCCTCTCTCTTTGTTATATTTCTCCACCACTAAATATTATGATATGAGTTTCCTTCTAAGAATACCTAGCTCTTTGCACTTCATTAAAAATTCTAAATACTGATGAAATCTGCTCTAGAAAACAAAAATTTGCTGACAGAGTCTGGTAATTCCTAATTTTTTTGTAATGTATATTTGGTGTCAGAAACAGAATTTTTAAATGGTAGCAGTAGCGCTAAAATTATATAATATTGAAACATTAAGAGAATATATTTAAAAAAATGTAATCATGAAGTGTTAAAAAAGTAATTTCTCGAATTAAGTAACAAATTTTTTAAAAAGAATATTTCTTAAATAATACGCCAAGCACGATGCAAATACTGTTACGAAAGCAGTTAACTAAATTCTTTAGAGCAGAATAAGTCAAGAATATTAAACAGTTAAAATCAGTAACTTACAGCAAGATTTTTATTATTGGGGTTTGAATGCAGAAATGTTTTATCATTTCCATGTACCTACGACATATTGAATGAGAAAATTTTTTTAAAAGCTGTGTTACTGTACAAACAACCACTCAACTAAACAGCTCAGACAATGACACTGCCAGAATAATGTTTAAAATTACTTTGCTACTACACTTAATTCGAGGATATATTTTAAATCCTAAAAACATTAAAACTAGGTCCCATTACTTCCTCTAAGTATATTATTAAATCCATCAGGTGAGTGTAGTTGAAATAGTTCTGCTTAGTACAAGAACACTAGTTTCACAAAAACCAATTAAATAAATGCGTTCTTTAGACGCTATATTGCGTATCTTTAGGATCCATTCTGTTATTTTCAGGAGAAACAAAACTTTTACCATTTCACTCTTCTACAATATTACGAACAACAACATTAGTAAATACATAAATTAATTAATATAGTGAGGTTCTTCAATTATAAAGTCATGTCATTAAATATGCCAACAAAATAGTAATTTTGATCTAATAATTATATATGAAAGTACCTAGTTTCACGTGAAATTACATTATGCATTGTAAGCAGTATGTTCTCTAAAAAGTAATTACCACAACACCTTTCTTAAAATGAATAATTAAGTTGTAGAATAATAAGAGAAAAAAATAACACATTTTGGATCAAGTTAAAACTAATTAAGAATAAAAAACAACTCAACTAATTGATATATACCTAGAATAAACTTACATTTCTAAAGAATGAAGACACTGCCCTAGATTCAGTTGACTCGTTGCAATGATAAGAAACTTAATTTCTTGATAAAAACATTGAAAATTCAATATCCATTACTAGCAAAATAAAATCTCTAAAAATTGTTTGAAGGAACCCTTTTTGTTTTATACTTGTTTAAAAAGGATTATAAGGAGCGTGATTTTAATTTTATTTATTTTTTATCGAATATATTTTCTAATACATGAGTCACACATTCATTCAGGTAATGTATCTCAATAACACTTCTTTTCATGTGTCTAAGTGTTCAAAAAGAAGAATTTTGTTAATTTAGCAAAATAAACCATTCAATCTTCATTCCTCGTTTAATAAAACGCGTATGCTCTTGGAAGAAAAAGAATTTCATTATATATATTTACGTTTTAATATTTATAAAAAAACCCAACTCGTATTGACAATGATGAGTGACAATCCCTCAATATACTCCTTCCTAATAAATATATCGCAATAAATGGGAAACTTCTGCATGTGAACATGAATAAATTCCGGAGAATAATAAAGTTTACAGGCAAGAGTTGTTCTCTCTTTCAGATATTTTTCCCTCATATTTAAGGTACAAATCGAAATAGAAGAGAAGACTTTTGACAGTATGATTTTATCGTAAATATAATTTGACTGCAATAAATCACTTACGGTCAAAATTTGTAAATATTCATCCCTTGACGTTGATAACTGGTTGTAAAGTTGGCCTAAGTGAAACCACCAATGTGACCATGCACACCTCTTCACATTACTGTTAGTAATTTGAACAACAACCAATGTGCCGACAGTTGCAATAAACTTTTTAATTAAATTTACTACATAAATTGAGTACTTAGCATTATTAGAGACTAAAAAGAACTCTTTTACTGTAATCATCAAACAAACCTTTTGCATTCTTTGGCCAATAAGGAATAATTTCCCACTTTTCCGAGATACTCCCCTATTCTTTCCCTCCCTCTTATAACCTTAATGGGAATTGTAATGGGTTAGTTCATTGCTCGAGGCTCCAAGAATGTCACCTGTGTTGCTATCGCTGGAACAATCAGGTTTTCCCCAGACTTCGCCGACTTCCTTCCATCCTCTTACAGCGCTACCCCCTCCCAAGTCTATCTCACCCCCCTTTTTCCCTCTCCTCACTCCCTCCAAGCGCGCACTGTGACAAATTACGAAGATGACTCGGAAGGCCAGGTCTATCTTCACGTAATGACATGATAATACAGCGAAAGCAATCCATTAAATTAAATTCGACTGTACAGCGGAATAGGACTCCCGTCTTGTAATTAACAATATAAAGTAATAAGTACAATGCGTTAGAAACGGAACTAATGATCTTTCATTTAGCTTCATCTACTGGGAAGGATCTCCTTAATGAGAGAAGGAAGGGTGCATAGCACAGTAGACACGGGTCCAGACGTGAGACTGACAGAAAGTTGGATGATGAGGTTATGTAGTTTACCGCCAGGTTCCACGTTCTCTTCAAGTTTGCTTCGTCAGAGCAAATCTGCGATTCGGAACGAAGTTGAAATTCACATCTGCTGTAGTGATTTGCTGATTAACATGACGTTAAAATGTTAAAATTTTCCATTAGACTTTCATAGGAAAGCTGTGAATCACTATTTTCGTTTGCAAATACATAGTATAGCAACGTAATATAAATTCAGAGACGAAACTCAATGGTCTAGAACTCAATGGTGCTACATCAACTCTTAGAAAACAAACCAACATGCAATCTTCCCCTCAATATAAGGAAGTTCACACTGCACTCTTTGCAATCATAGATAACCTGAGAAACAGTTATCAAGAATGGTGTAAGTAAAGTTCAGTTATTGATTTTGTAATGCCTACTTATCATATGACTCCATTGGCAATGTTTTATGTGTAATATAAGATGTCAAAATCAGCCCGTCTCAAAACAGGTCCCGAAGGTGTCCATGGGGTTCACGAGGGGAAGAATCCCGCAATTACTAGGTCTCGACACTAAAAAGAAGAGATGTGTTCAGCATCATTCTCGCCCAGTTTCATCCCAGAATAGACGCGGTACTCATTTTACAGCAGGATGAGTAGGTCTGGAAATGATTAAAAACTCCTACCATCAGCAATCTACCCTGCGAGCCACACTGACTCTAATACACGATGTACAGAATATTATACACATTGAGCTAATAAATTTCTGCTCCATGTAAGAGGAACGCAATTCATGATAAGTACAACCTGTTGGGGTATGCGTATGTTGTGTCCATAAGTACGATGTACCCTTGAGTAGAGGCGCCGAGGGAATGAACGTTGCCAATTTACATTCGTCATAGTCATACGGACTCAGCTCCTGGTGTGGTGGAATGAGATACCATTAAGGCGACATCTCAGTCACATCTTCGCATAGCCGGTAATTTGCCGCAGTTACATTTCTATTGTAAGTCTGTAGGACTTGCACGCCACATCTCGCCGGTTACCACGCCAGATTAAGTAATTATTACTCGTAGAGGAGGAAGATCGAAGTATTAATTTATGCATAATCTGTAGCTCAATGTTACCTGTACATTGAATCAAATTTTCTGCCCATTATACAGGATGAGTACAATAAACGTGACTTTTATATCTGCTTACAATACCGGTAAAGCAATTTTTATGACCAGCAGTGTACACATCTAGGTCAATAGATGGTGTATTAAACGAACTGCAAAACGATAGATAATACTGAAGTTTTTCAAGTATCGATATTAGAGTATTAGACAACTCTTCCCTGAGATAACTCCACGATAAGAAGACAATCTTGAAACAACGGTGATTTATTTTTTAATCCACAACTTCTTGAGGAGGAAAGGTTGCATTATCCACAACCAGATGAAAATTACGACAGACCGGGACTAAACCGGGGCTTCATGCTATGGTCGTAGGTGTATTACCACTGCATCCCAGTGGGGGAATATGTCACAAGCACACCAAGTGCATGTGCTGTAAGAACCGGGTGGTGCAGAGGTATCACACCTGCAGTCATAGCAGGAGGTCTCTGGTTCGAGACCGTCGCCATTTTCAGCTGGTTGTAGATAATGCAAAAGAGGAGCTAATTATTTAAATGTTTCTCGCTAGTAATAAAGGATAATAAATAGAGGAGACTTGTCTATTTCCAATTCTATTAACACTTACGCAGTCTTAATTAAGGAAAAGAGGAAATTAATCTCGTCACTAAATTTCGAAAGTAAGGGGTTTTGTTCATTTTTGAATTTATTCCAAGAATTATTTCGAACCATTTAATAAATACGTGTAAATATTTTATACTGTTCACGAAAACTATTCAAATAAGTAACATAAGGATTCTTGGGGTAAAAAGTTTCTAGCAAGTACTTATCTTACAAAAATTCTTAATTCTCAGCGACTATCAATGCCTAAACAACACACTTTACTTGACCTTAATCTCAGACTCATTAAGTGATATATAACCATAGGTACTGTACATAGAGGTAGAATAAAACCGCCTTTATAATTGTAACTAACATTAACATAAGTTAACATTGAAAGGTTGCAGTGCATTAATCTATCATTTATTACGATTGCAGCGTTTGTTAATAGAAGTAACGCACTATATTTACCAATGTGTAAAACTTCGGGTAACGAAGAAGAGAGGTATTAAACATTACCAAGTATTCCACGAAAAGAATTATAAAAATTACAAATTTTTATTTATATATTTGTTTTATTTTTTTGTTTTGTTTCTCCATCATGAGTTTTGTTTTGATAATACTGATGTTCTGTATAGTCAAAACAGAAATGCATTGCTGTGCCATCATAAATTTACTTTGGCACAACCAGAAATTCTCCTTTTTTCGGGGCAGAAACAGGAGGAGCGTGATATTCCAAAGACTAGAAAACGAATTTGTTACCCTTTTCTGCAATGCGATAACACAAGGCACGTGGTAGACGCAACTTCCCTTTGTGATCTTCCTCTCTGCCCCACTGCTGTAAATGATGTTATTGAACCATAAAGAAATGACTCACATTTTAAGATATTAAATTAATCATATTCATTGGAGAACGTTGGTTTAAAGTTTTCTCTAAAATAAAATACTTTATTACATAGAAATTTTACGCTAAGATGTCGTAAAATAACAATATGATTTTAGTATACAACATCTAAAAATATGTGATATTTGATTCTGTTCATATCATTTTTTTTTACTTCGATATCGTTGAGTAGTAGAGTGTGGGTTCAAACCCTGCTCCGCCGAAGGTTTTCTCCTGGGGTTTCCTTCACCTATTCGAGACAGATGTCTGTTCCTGGCAACTCAAGATATCACCTTCCCAAGTCACAGTTAGGTGGAACAGCGGACCAAATGGCCCGAATCTCGTCATAAGACATTCTGAACTGAGGAAATATTCGCATTAGTTCTCTTTTTGGGCTAATACGGTACTGTTTAACCATTACACAATTAAATAGCCAGAAAATCAAACCACTATCGGATGAAAGGTATTCCAAATGAAAGAGAAACTTCAGAAGAATATTTAATGTTTTTTTCTGAAATAATGAGAGCGTAACATGTTACCTAGAAAACGGACAGGCGTAATATACGTTAACAACTTTAATATTGTTTTAAAAGTTGTTGACTATGAATAAAATAATCAAGAAATAGAGCTGAGAAAAATGTTAATTTGTTCTTTTAAATTTGCACGTTGATATGAGATCTCTCCGGTTTTCCAATATTCAGTGATCCAAGATCTGAGCTTGATCTTGTAAGTTCCTACTTAATTCAACGCATTTTCAGTTTCTGAAACAATTTGCTAGAATATAGTAACAGTAATTTCCTTCCCTTTTCCGGGAAGAAATAGTAAGGAATGAAATTAGCGGTTAGAGTCTCATACATTTTTAGCTGTCGAGCTTTCTTCCAGAACCCACGACATTTTATAAACCTTGAAACATGTCTATGTACGTCACCTGATTAACCAGTAACAGATAATTTAAACAGAGTGACATCCGTGAACTTCTGTAAATAACAATTATTGAATTACTGTGTTTAAGTTAATTAAACATATCTTACGAAAATGAAACTCATTAAAGTTATTATTATTCATGGAACATTTAACAAGTTGTAAATTAATGCTAATTTGAACCACAAACGTAAATTCTGTAGACTTCCAAGGCAAACAGTCAACTACTTCATAAATACTTTAGTTCAATCTCGCTTTATCATAAACATTTGTTTTATTCGTTTACATTTTGTTTCCTTAACATGAATTGGTTTTATTGTTGGTCTATGAGATCAGGCATTGTTGAAATAGTCCAAGCGCCAGGGATTTTTACCTGGCAAAAATTCCCCAGTGAATGATTTTGGGCACACAAGCAGTTTCTTGGAATTACATTCAGAATATAATTTATTCTGCACTCGAGCGCCTATGGAAAATACTCGGAAAACATCGGAAAATGGAATTTAACTTATAACACGGTACAGAGTAAAATTTCGATGTAATATATCTGAAGGACTTTGTAGGGCACATAATTTTCTACAAGAATAGTCTTTACATATTTTTTCGAAAAACGCTTCAATTCAGAGATAATAAGTAATCTTCTCTGACCCATCAATTCAATACGAACTGCATTGAGAATCGCAGAATTCCAAGCGGCGCTCGACTAAAATCGCTCAAACTCCTTTGTTTCTCAATGAAATTTCAAAAAGTAAACGTCACTTTAGAGGAAAAGCTTCCAATTTATTTTTGTACATAGTGAACGCAAGTCGAAAAAAAAAGTTTCCTACTTGATATTTATGTATAAACATCTATAATGTTAATAACAAAAGAATATATTTTCATGAATTTCTTCAATTTCCAGTTTATTTAGCAGAGTTACTGAAATTGGCTAAAGATTTAGTAAGTCAAAGTAGACCAAGAAGTGTATACGTATACTTTGGATGGACGCGAGAATTTTCCTTGGCCTGAACACTAGAACCAAAAAACATTTCAGAGCTAAATATCTCGAAAAAGAAGCATTTTTCGAAGAAAACATGAGACAGTTTTTTAGAGAATTTTGCGCTCCACAGTTTTTGTTCTGCAAGTTATGTTGTAATTTTCACTATTCCCTGCTATTTGTGAAATTCTGTAAAAGTCCGACTTTTCAAATATTCCCGACCGTTTTCCATATTTTCCATGAGCGGTAGCGTGCAGAACATTTTCTTCTTCTTAAAGTACTCTTGAAAAACTAGTCATAAACCAAAAATCACTCACTGGGTTTTTAGTGTCGAATTTTGGCGATTTTTTTGTCTATAGCGCCTGGACTAAAACGAGTGTTTCAGAGCGAGTCTCCACCAGAAAATAATCGGAATAATGGTAATTTTGAATTTAAGTTCATATAAAAATTTTGTTTTCTTACTTTTTACATGTGCCCCGTGAAAAATGACATTAAATCTTATTGCAAAGTGATGCGTTCCTAATATTTAATTAACTGGATTTGTAAAAAAATAAGTGTAAAACGAAACGCGCATAGATTGGTGAAAACAACAGTTTTGTAGTCGTTATAACATCAAGTTCTTGGAAAAGAAAACGATGAGACTGTAGAAACTAATGTTGAGTGAAATACCAGTGGTTATTCGCACTCAGCACACAATCCCTTTCATTCACCCCGAGGCGTTTTTGTTGGGCGTGAAGAACGCAGTCCCTCATTAACCAGGAGCAAGCACCTGGGCTACCGAAGAGTATTTGGCATCTCCCATCCCGCCCACCCCTTGTCTATTCTCATGCATGCATCCTTTCTTCATCTTCTCTTCATCCACTTCCCCCTTCTCTTTTCATTTCTCGTTTTGTCATTAGTCATGCCTTCACAGCCAGGTGCCGCACATTAACACGTTGCTGTACTTACGGTTTATCTCACGACTGAGATCTTCCTAGCAGATGCAGTAGTTCCCAGGTACACTTATTTGTTTTTAAATACTCCCACATCTCATTTTATGGAGCATTAAATGTGCCCAGGAAGGACGAAAGCAACGCGGCTGCCGAACACATACTCCCTCTTCATTCGCACAAGCTCTCATTTGCATAAACCACAATGAGACAAGTCGTTAAGAAACGTAACGAAAGGAACAAATAGAATAACTCTCTTTAGGAACTGTTTATCAAACGGTTGAACTACAAGAGATAGCGGGATTCAAAACGGAATTATTGAAGTCTCACTCGGTGGAATAAAGGATGACCAGGAAACAGGAGGAAATACAACACATGATTTCTATCCCATATTTTGTGAAGTGATAACATTTGATATAACGTCAGAACGAATTTTAAATTTTTACTGATGGTGAGACGAAAATTACTGCGTTAAGAGTGGAAAAGCTTTCATACTACTTGAAGGTCATTATACAATAGAGTACAATACACACACATTTAGCCAATAGAAATTATCTCGCACCCACCTGCTGTGTCTTGAAGCACCATCTTTCGAGTGCAGCGCTGCAGAAATGAAAGAATGAATTCACATAAATGAATTCATTCAAGCAGCATTTCGTGTGATTCTGAACTCGCAGTTCGACAGTCGAAGAATAAGTGTTCATAGGAAAACTTTCATCACGGTCATTGGAAGAGCGCTGGAACATAAAAAACGAATTAGGATCACGATTTTTTTAAAAATATTTAAAAGTCCGAGGAATAGTTTAACCTACCTTAAATTGGTAAAACACGTCCCCTGCAGACCCTCTATTACGTCCAGTTGCTTTGCAGAGGATGTAGAATCACTTGGTATGACCAGCACATCTCCCGGGTACTCTTTTTACAGCAGACTGAGCAATCCTGAGAGGAGGACAGGACGTTCAAATAAGAGTCTTCACGAGGTTTGAATCCTGCTGACTCTGGCAACTCGATCCACACTGACTCCCTCGTACTTATACTGATTACAAATTAACGGGATGTACAAGGAAGGATGAGGATGACATAAGAATATAATCTGATCGTGGACCGGAATTCCTAGTCACTGTATTGTGACCTGAATCCCAGTCATTGTGTTGTGACAGCTAGTGAATAGATACGAATTCGTCGTAATACTCGTATATTCTTCCATATACTTTTCCTTGAGTATTACTCTATTGAAAACAAAAAAAAGGACATTTTGGAGTGCTTGGACGTGGATGGAATAGTAGTTTAAAGAGAATTGATTACCCATTGGAATATTCCAATTCTCACGAGACAAGTATGAAATAAAATACACAAATATTTATATATAAAAACTTAGGGAAAGGTTCCTTTTCAATACACACAGTGCAAGATAAAGTTCCATTCCAGAAACCACACTATTTCTATCACGTCGAAACTTATTTTTACGTCTTCAAATCTCTCAAAATCTTTTATCTAATTTGACATTTTCACTTTTGTTTTATTTTTAGAAAATGTTCGCTTAATGTTATAATGAACTTTTCAATAAATAACACCAACTGGTATTTCTATTTAGTGCTTAGAAGATTGCAAAACTTATTTTGTCTTAATTCTGCTTTTCAATAAAATACACTTCTTTGACTATACACGTCAGGTATATTTTGCGTATGCATCGGGGAAAAGAGCTCTAAATAAATTCAGAGCTCTAAAGCGACATTATAACAAAATACCAAAAAAAAATAGTATGCCTTTACGAATTGAAAATTCTATCTTTCTTCACTTAAAACTGATTCATCTCTCAATCAAATATTAACCATATACTTTATAACTGTTTACGTATTGTTTCTTCCTCCCAAACAACTCTGAAGGATTTCAGTTTTTTGGTACCAACAAATATTTCTGGCAAAAACTTGATATATAGACTTTAGAAAGTGTTTATTAAATGAGAATAATTATAGATATTCCCTAATCTCATTTTTTATTGTGGAGTAGTTTGATTTATGAAATTCGTATTATTTCATAGAATTATGTAGTATTGAACGAAGGAAAACTAATTAGGAAAGAAGAAAAAGGATTAAAAAATAAAAAACATTTCGAGTGATATAAGTATTATTCTATCAGTATGTACACTCGACACATGGCGTTTTACACTATCTACAAGATTATCATTCAATAATATATTTATAATATGTATAATATATAATACAGAGCACATTTTTTCATGACAACCAGCACAGCGAAAAAAGCAATTTTTAATAATAATAATAATAACTGTAAAGAGCATAATAATGGTTTTAGATGTAATCAAATAAGCTTAATTTTTTTCAGCGATGTGTCTAGTCTCTCTTCGCTTTTGGTTCTCCAGATTTCAAATTAATTATTTCGATAGTGGTCACTGTTATCAGCATTAAATGTTCACTCATAGATTTATTACCTCTCAGCATTATACTCAATAAATATCTCTTATAAGACGAATTCAATTTTAACGAATATAAACTACTAACATTCCGTATAATTGAGAAGTTTTCGCTGTTTTTTATTCTCTAGTATATATTGCACAATAACTTTAAAATATTCTATAAAGTTGAGGATCAAAATAAGTTATCTCCTTATATAGAGTATAATACTAATATCTATTTAAATTTATTTTGCTGAACACAATACACTTCATAAAACATAACATGTGAATTATGTAATTTTAAATTAACAAACATAAAATGACTGATACCAATCTTAAAATCATGCCATTTTACTAATAACATGTTTTTCTATTACATGAAATCACAAAACCTTAACCTGCTTTAAGAGTACTTTTTGAGCTATTCCCGCTAGATCAATTATTAAAAATAATATTCTTTTGAAAAGGAACTTATTAATTCCCATATTATAATTATTTTAAAATTTTCTTGATTACTTATTTTAAAATTTTCACTTACAATATGTCATTTTTTGAAAAACAAAAAACTTCTAGCTTAAAATTAATTACAGACAGAAGTTTAAAAATTAAACATACATACCCATGATAACAGTGACTTGTTTACAAGAGGAACAGGATTAAGGCATATGAAGTATAATACATTACACTTTTATTCTCCTCACACAAATCAGTTACAAAAACACCTTGAAAATTCTGAAAAGATTTGTCATCACTCACAATGAACACTTACTACAAAAAACGATTACAAATACTGTTTGTTACTAAATTGCTAAAAGAAACTCAAATTTCAATCATAAAACGTGGAATAAATACTTCTTAAACGATATTTCAAAGAACAGTTCCTGTATTTTTATTGCTTTGAAAGAGGTTAGAGGAACGTCCTTCATTTGCAGAGTTACATGGAAAGAATGTATTTGATAATCCAATACAGATTAATTTGGCGATAGTAGAGATTCCTTATTATTTTTCTTCCTTATTTTCTTGGCGATTGTGGGAGACAGGATTAAAGCAATGACATAATTATTCCAAAATATAATCAAAGAAATTTATGAGTTATTTTGAGTTAATTCACATAATATCCAACTATCGCTACTTGTATTATTAAGGATGTGAACATTTTTTTTCTATTTCCAAAAATGTGTTAATTTAAGTTATAACATAAAATTTTTAAAAATTCTAAAGGTACAATATTTCTTCGAAAAAAAATAGTCGCATTGATTACTTGTTTCTTGCGAATCTGGGCATTCGAATTCACCTTTTCTAAAATTCTGATATTTTGGAGCTGAGCCTCTACTAGTCTTTTATCGCGAACTTTTCTTCCATACTCCAAGAAAAATATGACTGAAATCAATTCGGTGTTGATTCATAAAAGGAATCGTGCGTATGTCGCCAGAAGGGGCGCGTACGAAGTAAGATGGCAGTGTGGTGCGCGCGGGAAGCGCGTAACGAACGTATCTTAATTGCACCAGGATTTCCCTTAGTTCTCTTGCACCCTGTGAGCCCGAAGCGCCGACATCCCTTGTTTTATTCTAATGACAAGGCCGAGACGCGGGCCGCTCGTCTTCTCGGGTTCACGTACTGCAAGAACCGCCACGCCACCGCTCCGCCGCAAAGTCCCTAACCTGGCTTAAATCTAATAACGCGGTACAGGAGCTACGGTTTCACAGTGGCCGTGTTTCCCGCGGCGGAAAGGGAAGAGTCGAGAAGAGAAGGAAAGAGGAAGCAAAGGAAGATTCAGGTGGAAACAGTTTCCGCAGCGCGGCACGAGTTGGCACAGCTCTTTTGTTGTGTAGTTAGCACTGGAGGATACCCCGATGGCATCCTACCTGACCAAAATCGTGAGGCGAGTTCACATGTGCTTTCGCAAAATATATTCTTACATTCGAGGATTAATTACTAAAATGAAATTTAAAAGAAATAAAATTTACTAGAATTATTCCTCTCCACATCACCAAAAGTAAATAAGACCAAAAATACTCTTCTCGATTTGGAGAAGATAAAAGGATAATCTCGTTTAGTAACAAACGTATCTGTTCTGCACAGTTAGGGAACAATTTTGTAGATGTAAAATTACTGTAAAATAGTGAGGACTTATCACACATCAAAAAGGAGATCCAACTTCCAGCGCATCACTCATCATCACAATACGCTTGTATTCCTTTTAACGTCATGTATTTAAAAAGCACTTCCATATAATGCATTAGTGATGTGTATTGTTATGTACATGTTCCAATTATAAGCTCATTTATCAAAGATGTAACTGACTATATTTGCTATATATATTCAATTTATATATTTCTTTCCCAATTCCACAATTTTACACCACCCACAAAATTTGATTAATTTACTTGGCATAGCTGTCGTCTATTATACTCGAAAACGTGTGCGATGAAGGGAAAGCACGTGTCCAGTGCCTCGCGACAGCACATTTGCGACAAGTGCTTGTCCCCAGTGGCGGCACACTTCGAAGAGCCACAGACTAGCGATAAGAAAATGTCCGGATGTACGTTTTAGCACCTCAGCAT
The DNA here is from genome assembly GCA_002313205.1 of Laupala kohalensis. Classification (NCBI taxonomy): domain Eukaryota; kingdom Metazoa; phylum Arthropoda; class Insecta; order Orthoptera; family Trigonidiidae; genus Laupala; species Laupala kohalensis. Next base: position 297,742 of record NNCF01126721.1, on the reverse strand, counting down.
GCAACTTCCCATCTACATTCCGTCACATAGAAGATGCATCGAAAAGATACACCATTTGTCATATTTTAAGATGGGAATTAATTTAATTACACTATGTCTCTCCAAGTTTCACGATTTACGAGAGACTTCTAATATGCTTCCTTGCGTTGAAAGAGTACGTACGAATGTGTGCGCAAAATTAATCAAAACATTTAAAACAAAGTTGGTTTTGTTTTACTCGTAACTTCATTGAACATCTCTAAGCGCGTAACAGCACAGGAACAAATCGTATATTCTTTTACATAAATCGTGATTTTTTGATGAAGTAGAAACACTGAACTTGCCACGTGGTGGAACTTGTCGAAGCTCAAGTCGACCAATGCAAGGCTCCGAGTAGTGAAGCGGCGTACCTCACAGAGGGCGGCAGCGTCGGCGCCAACAGTGACCAAGGGACCACTTGCTCCACCGCGGCTGGCGGCGGGGACCGCGGAGGAGGCGGGGGTCACCATAAGCCCGGGGGCGGCTGCACACCCGGGGGCCGATATCACGCGAGCCGATGCACGGGCGAGAAGGGCCGATGCAGAGCCAGCACAGCTCCCGAACTGTGCGGCGGAGGCGGCGGCGGAGGCACGGCGCCCAGGTGCAGCGGGGGCGGCCCCACGACGCCGAGCGGCGGCACGGTCACCACGCTGGGAGGCGGCGGTGGCTGCGGCGACGGTCCGCCGCCCGACGAAGACACAGACACGGGGATGGGCGGCGAGTGCGCGCCCAAACTAATGGACGAGTCGCTGGTGGTGGAGTTGGCTGCTGGACTGTGCGGTGGCGGCGGCGGCTCAGAAGAACGGCGCGGGGAGCCATGGTGGTGCTGCGACAGCTGCGCAGCCAGCTGCTGCTGTTGCATTCTGCAACGGACGGAGAAGGAAACTCACATTAATACACTTCAATGTTTTCAGAAAAAATACTTTGCATTGTATTTGGCAATTTATTTCTGAGAGAACACAAACTTTTCACCAAAAACTTACAGATACAACTTGAAATTATTAATCCTTACTAAATTGATATTATGTAATAAATTCATTTTTTTAATTGTAAATTAACGATATTTTATACACAAACTATTTGTAATACCATTTATTGAAAATTTGGAAGGGGCCCGGCGTCTCTTGAATTATTTCGATTAAATTATTGCACTTGGAACCAAATAAAATATTTGAGGCAAAAATAACAAAACATGGAAATCCAAAAATTGTATCGGTTGACCTCGTGTTCTACGTGCTTTATATATAAATTATTTTGATCAAATAAATTTAGTCCTAAGAAACTGTAAATTAAATGGAATAATTATAGATATTTCCTTATTCTCATTGCGTTGTTTTATTGTCGAGTTGTTTGTACATACAGTAATTTCTAGCCGATATATAGAACATTTCACAAGGGTCCCGGTGTCTCTGATCTGCCTCTCCCCACTGTTTCGTGTCTAGTCTTTGGCGTACATTGCTATAAGACGACGATAATATACACAGTCTCTTGATTGTGTTACACTAGTTTACTCCAGAAAGATTTTTTCGAGAACCAGCCTTTATACAATTATTATTATTATTATTATTATTATTATTATTATTATTATTTAGATGTTCTACTCATAAATGTGTACCTTTTCTTTTGCTTTATAGAATAACAATTTAAAAGAACATATTGAAATTTTGAAAATTAATTTTTATGTGATCAAAGAAGCCTATTAATAGGTTTTCAATATAAACTATTTTTTCATTAGTTTCTCCAAAACAATTTAAGCATTTAATGTGAATGGTATCTCTATAGAATGTTTGTATCTTGATCTTGTAATACCAACTGCAACAGAAAATAGTCACAATATTTATTACTGTGTGTAACACAATTATTCTTACGTAATTTATATCTTATCTCAATATTGGCTTAAGTTGAACTTCGTTAAAACCCAATCCTTCTTCACCCACGCACCCTCGTTCTTGATGTATTAAAGAACCTACAATTTCTGCGTCCGTCCCAAGCGGCGGCCCTCTGAATGCTTACGTCTCGACTGTCTCCGTTGACCGACAGACCCTGTGGGACGGATGTTCTTAATGAGGCGTGGCAACACTGCACTGTCTGACAATGACTATGCACAATTGTTGGCTAGAGAGAGCAAAATGTAATTTGAACCTGTGGCAGCGTTTCCCGTTGCGTTAGCGTTGTGGAAGTGACGTGTTCAGGACTCTACGAACGATGGCTTAATTTCCCCTTCGCAACATCAAACATCGATTAATTCGTCCTGGATTAGAGTATCGTTTTAATGAGTACCATATTTACTACGCACACGCTACTGAAGAAAAAGTATTTAATTCTTCCTGATATTTGTAGCTCCGCCAGATACATTATGCACGAGTGAGTATTCTTCTTTCCTACTAATCGTGTTGTTTTCATTGTATTGATTGTTATGTAATTTGTATTACTTAAATAAAATACACATTCCGTATTGATTAAGGTAAATAATGTAAATTTTGTATACTTTACGTTGAATACATAGTCTTTGAAGCCCATCCCGGTCAGGTTTCCTTTGCGCTCTTAGATCATAATAGCAAATTACCTCCACGTGACCATAAGTTTTTTCTACAATATATTGAATTTACCCGGTCAATAGGACACCACTTTTTTCAGGGTATTTAGTTTGAAATTTTTTGGATGGGGCATAGATTTTCTTTGCTTGCCCGATGGACAGATACGGATCTAGGATTTTGCTAAATGAGGTGTACAAGCAATTATCTCTCACAATGGCTCGCATTTTATTTTTATTCCAAAAATTCCTATTAATATTAAACTCAGCGCAAACTCAATCATTGACATACGCATTAAATAAAGAATCATTTGTTCAAGTTGATTCGAGATGTTGAAGTTTCGTGTAATTTTTAAGGGGTATAAGGGCTCGCTACTCCACTACGTCCTTGTGCAGGGACTGCCATTGCTTGCAATAACCGAACTTGAAGTTCATCCCCGCGTGTTCCTTGAAGAGTGGCAATCCACCTTTTTCGTGGATCGTGAATTCTCTCACACACCCCACTCGTAGCGTCAACTAAAACTGCTGCCTCTATCGCCGTCCTCCCCCACGCCCACTGCTGAAGCCCCGCAACCGCCGTGAGGCCCGCTTGTGATCTAATTGTGCTGTGAATGCAGGCTGTTTATTCTGCCGTAATCTGATAACCGAAGCCGCTTCCGAGGCTATGCAGAGAGGGTTGCAAGTACATAGTTGCCTCCGGTGAGGGCGGAAGCTGGTTGGTGAGGCGCGGGTGGAGATGGAGGATGGTGCCAGAGGTGACGGGGTCGAGGTTGCGTGGAGAAACAAGGTGACGACTCTGAACGCGTAGATGGACAAGGCATCGCAGGCGAAAGTTTCCAGCGGTACTTAATCTCCTGTTAACAAATGCAGGAAACACATCAACATAATCAGCTGAACGTCTAGAAAATAGATATAATAACGTGAATTTCCAAAACTCAGAACATAGGGGCAAAATTTTGATTAGCTTCGAGTAATAAAATTGCTGGAATCGGCACTGATCGTACAGCAGAGTGTTCGAACGATTTTAACACGTTGGGATTCGTCGGACTTCACTTAAAAAACAACTAAACAAACGTGTATTGTCAAACTAATTCAACATACTATATCCCCGTTCACTCCGATTATGTATTGATGAAATTCATGTTTTTTGGTTAAGTTCCAACATTGCACGAATCCCTACTTGTACAATTTATTCAAGCGCATAGCCCCAGGAGTAGAACCGGTTCTAGCCATTTTGCCACCCCCCCTCTTAGCTAATCAAAAGTTTACTTCTACGTTCTGAGTTTTACTAGAAATTTCAAGTAGATATACACGTTTTCAGCTTATTTTTAAAAAACCTACACTATTTTTAAACGACACAAGAAAATAAAACAATATCTACGATGTATACGAGCATTTATCAGTTCACGTAAAATATATTGATATTAATTTTTAAAATAAATGATTTCCATCTTTATGGTACTGGGATACTTGAAGATACTATGTTTGTAAAAGGGAAATTTTTACTTCTTTTCCTCAAACGAAATTAGTAGAGTTTCAACTTAAGATCGTGAGATAGTCGTTCGGTGATCCCTATAATAATGGAAAAATGTAAATAGAACGAGACTCCAGTTGAATGGTTTAGAACAATGAGAATCATTTTGATAATGAATCCAATGTGAGACAATTACCGATAACGCCGCCCCCCAAAGTATGCCGCTCCAAGCATCTAATGATTCTTGTACCTGGTACCAGTTATGCCTACGAGTGTGCTAACATATTTAACGAATCATAGAACGCATTCAAGAGAAAGAAGTGGAGAAGAAATTTTTTATGGAAACAGGTTTATTGACAAAAGTTTGTAGTGCAAAGCAATACAGCATTTTTATTGCTTATGCGATCTTATATTCGAAACTTCGAATTTCAATTTTCTCACTACAAGCAGTTTTATTAGTACTAAAAAATGTTGTGATGTAAGTTACATTAATATATCATTTAGGTAAATCACTAGTCCCATCTTCGTAGAGAGGAGTACACGATACAAAAACACAATGATACCCTTATGAACAAAATGTTGTTAGACATAAAACCAATTAAAACTAATCTCGTAATGGAGGACAATTAAAACTAATCTCCCAATGGAAATGACAGAGGTTTTGCGGAGGAGTTCCTCCACCATCGCAAGATGCAGCTACCCAAAGTGTATCCAGTGAACGAGAATAATTATAATTCCCCGCCGAGGAACATCCCCCGTGTTTCCGTGTCTCGCCCCGTTCCATCAAGAGACGAGGGTGCGATGTCTTTAGGAGAGGAAGCAGTGGGAGGTGTGCGAGGGGAGGGGATTAAGTAGTAGCTGGCGCGGGGAGCGGTCCATTTCCTGCACATAAAAATACCTAATGGAGTCAGTCGATATACTCCATGTACTGAAACCCGTGCAAGAAACATAAATGCGTTGTGTGTAGAAGGAGTAACGTGAATGCAGATGAGAAAGATTAAGTTGTGATCATTGAGATACGAGTGGCAGAAATTTATGATGATCAAGACTCGAATGTCAGATCGATTTCTTTATCTTTGTCATTATCCGAAGGAGGGAAGTGTGTGGTTTAATTTTATCGATGAGACACGATGATGGATTAGAGCTAGGAGTGACTCAGTCAGGATTTACAATTGATCTCTTATTTGCGCAGGAAAAAAATATAAAACTATTTTGAAATCTATTCTCAATAAATAAAAGGCATGTTACATTCTGCAGAATATATTCGCAAAACTTTCTAATTAATCACTCACTATGACTTTAAGAGAAGACAATATCTCCCAAGCCGTATTGCAAGTCGGCTTAGTGCAGAGAGATCAACTACGGAAACAAGCGCATTACATTAAAAAAGTTTATACGAAGAGTTTTTTTCTAATACTCAAATTGTTCGCTTATAAAATAGCATTCAAGACGAGTTTTTGCAGTAAATTTTTAGAATAACTCTCGCAATACTTCACTACACACAATCAATGCCTGCTTAAATAATGTAATTAATATATACTTATACATATTTCATCAACTTTGACAATTATTAATCCTACTATCTAGTCAACTATTCATTTAAACCAGAATAATTGCATCAACATTTTTTAAAATAAGTATGTTTTAAACATTTAAAACATTTGTGATTAGTCAATACGTGAATACTGGACGATAAGGGATTTTGCAGATCATTTAGATTAAACAGATTAATCATGGTATTTAGCAGAACCATCGACAGTTATTGATCCCCATCAATTTAAAAATTAAGCCACACAATTGAAACCACTATAATAATACTTCACAGTGAATGAAAACTTAAATAATAATATTATTTCAATTAGTAATTCTTATTGCATATCCTTGGGGGACTTTTCCATTGTTGGCGCAAGAATGACTTATAGTTGCAATATATAATAATAATAATAATAATAAATTTATTGTCAAAAAACAGTACAAACTGCGTATGACCACGTGGAGGACAATAAACTAATTTACTCTCCGGAAGTAAGCAAGGGACCATCCCATCAATTCCGATTTAGGGCCCTAAGGCAGAGGCGGATTCAAATTTTTTTTACATAAGTTCCTAGATAAGATAAAAAGTTAGCTGCGAGTTATAATACATATATAATGTCAATATGTTTGTAATTTAACGCAAATATGTTTGTAAATTTACATGTACAAGTTATTATCGAACTATAGATTATTCTGAGTATAGTGTTTAAAAATCATAAGAGTTGAAAAAACACTAAATTCACGATTTATTGTTACAATAAACACGCCCCTAGACAAAATCTAGAGAACCTGTATAAGAACCTGAACAAGAATAAGTAAACATTTCGCAGAGCTTTGACCGTCGGTTCATCACAGATTACAAATTTTTGTTTCAAAACTGGACATGTTTCAAAACAATAGCCGCAATCTTTTGAAAACGAACGATCAAATTTCACCCTTATCGAACGAGAAAACTGCAAACAGTTGTGTTTTCTTTAACTGTCGATTTTCACATTACACCCTAACAAGCAAGAAATTACTCGAGCGCAAAACCCCAACAAAGAAGCATCTCGCAACGATATTCCTGCCCTTATTCACTGGCGCTGTTCAAACAACGGTTAATAGCGAACAAACAGTTCTGACGGAAAGCTAATGAAGAAGATTCCCACGCAGATGCAGGTCGCCTAGCGGCTGAGCCTCCGCTCGCGCCACCACCCCTGAGTCGGTCTTCTGCACCACACCCTGTGCCTCGCCAATAGCTATAGACGTCTTCGCATTCATCAAAGGGTATCTTCAGAATTGTTTGTGGAATATATTTTTTATTCGTAAAAATAAAATAAGGCTTTTCATAGAATAGAAGGTCAAATACGTCTGGAATATTCTAAAATAAAAACAGAATTAAACTCACAGAATGAGTTCATCTCGTCTACAAATTAGTAATAAATAATTGTATCCGACCAGATTAAGCAGACAACTGATTTTTATTAAAACGTCTCAAGTAAACAAATACTTTAAAAAATTCACGAAACGCATTAAAATATTAATACATTTATTTCGGATACAATTATTTATCAAAGAATATGAATACAAGGTGTTCAAGTGTTTTGTGTGAGTCTACAATTTCTTTGAAATTTATTATGCGTCAGCACCGCTGTAAATTCAGAGCTAATTTCAATAAGTTTGTCGTGTTAATCTTATTTCTTCATTTCATACAAATTTATACTTCTTTCTTAGTACGTTTTTCTATGACTTTTCAGGGTCCATTCCAACATCAGAGACAGACTTATTGTCTTCTTGATTTTTTAAATCTTGTCGTGTGTTCTTCTACGTAAGTTTTCTGAGTAGAAAATGTTAGAATATTCTGTTATTAAAATGGAACTATTTTTCACGAAATCTTGCACTCCCTTTTGAAAGTCTGGTTGAAGACCAGAAAAGTATCGAAGGTATTTGTTTTGTTAAGGGCATTACTGAACCCGCTGCCCACCTGAGCATAGGACACAACCAGCTGACGTAGTATCCAAGGTGGCTTGAGTGTGTGTTCCAGACAAGTGCTGGATGACAGAGTGGCCGAAGGTAGGCTCGAGTGTCCGGCTGGCGCCATGTCACTACCTGGGCGGCCGCCGAACGCCACTTGCGTCTCAACTCCCCTTTCGAAGGCCCGCTCCCCAACACTCCGGACTCCTTCCTTCATATACCTGTTTCATGCCTTGATTTTAAAGTGGGGCCAGCACTCCCAAGTTAGTCAAATCACAGAGATGTTTAATTGTTTCAGCACAACCAAATGAATAATAACGAAGAAAAAATGATTTAATTTGCATCTATCAGTCTATAGAATTCTATAAACAATATTCAAGAATTCGCTTGACGCGTTTGAAATACATAAGAGTATGTGAAAATATGGTGGCAAGGCGCAACGCAATTAAATTTATTACACAATTTATTATAATTTCAATTATTTCACGAAAAACCATACCTCACCTGTTATTCAAAAGTTGAAATCACAAGATGTATACGTTACTCTGTTTATGCCGATTTCAGACATTTTAGTGATTTAATTCGCCATACACTAGTACCACCTTTTAGTATCAGCAACGCTGCGACTGTACTTAAATGCCGTGAATTTTTTATTTCAGTGAAAGAATATACTCAACTCTTAAAATAAAATTTGGATATTATGGGGCTAATATTTGAATAAAACCATATTAAAGTTGTACGGACACTCGTGGAGAGAGCACCTGAAGAGTAAATTCCTTTGTAATTCATAATGGAATCGAGTAAAAACTATAATAATGGTCTCAAATTTTAGCTTCAAAAGAGCCGTATGAAATTTGCCTGATCCTTAATTAAGATAGTTATAAATGAAAACAGACGCAAAACTTAGATACCATTTGACAAATACAATGTTTCAATTTAAACGGTATAATTAATGCTTCGCAGTTTTTAATATGTAATTTTCATGAATTCCTGTTGTGATTATTTTTACAATAAACAGAATAGATAACATTATTGAACGTTTCAGCGCCTGGTTCGTTCATACTACCTTTATGTGAAATGGTTCTGTTCCTAACATATTTGCGAGAGAAAGATCAACGGGGAAGGAGAGACGTTCGATTGCCAGGAACTAAACCGTTCCGATATATCACGAGATGAGGAAAGTCACAGTACTGCGAATCTCTAGCAATTTGTTGAATTGACTGGTATTCTACTTAAAACTACTTAAAATTAACAAAAAATTATTTCCCGACGAATGAACAATTCAGGTTCAAAAGTAAACTTCAATTAGAAAATATACAGGTAGCCTTAAGAATGTTAGAATAAACTACTGAATGAAATTGAACCACTGAATTTTCATTCTTCGCAGTCACCAACTCACATCAAAACACCAGACAATGTGATCTACACATTACGAGCAAACAATTCGTGACAAGAATTATCATCGACTTAGAAGTGCCAATATAACTCTAAAGCCTTAAAAAACGAAAGAAGCAACGAATCATCTCAGCGAATATTCATATTTAGAAATAATTCCAATCAAAACTCACATAACGAAGAAAGGGATATTTTTAATTCTTTGTAGTTTTTTTATACGTGGCGAAGTTCAGGCAGCAATGCATGCTTTTCAATGTAATCTCATTTCTCAAGAGAAGTGGGTTTTGTAGGGAAATGGTTGTTGGATGTGCCTAATTTGACGATAATTGGTCAATGGATGAACTGACCATTTTTTGTCTATGAACTCAGAGAGTGAGTTTATTATTACAATGCACCCCTACATAAATTTTACAATTTTGAAGTACTGAAGTCGATGAAAAAGAAAAACGAACTATGTGACTGAAGCTTATAATGGAACCGAGAATAGTATCCCATGTACCACGACTCGATTCAGGAAATCGTAAACTCATGAAACGCAGCATTTGCTCCTCCATTACCAGAAGGTAATCGCATAGCGTCGGGGCGGGCAGTGGCGTCTTGTCTCTGTTGGCCACGGGCTATTAAACACGCAGCAGCGCCAGTTGGGCGGCGGAGCCCTCCGACAGTCAGTCCGCCAGCATGGATTCGGCGCAGCGGCGGGCGGCGGGCGGCGACTGAGAGGAGTGTTAAGAGCGGCGGGGGCGGTTTTGCGGCGACCCCCCGTCGCTCGTGTTTACCTTCGGACTCCGCTACTTTCCTGTGGCTTCCCTGAGCGGCAACCTGATTGAGACGCTTAGACTACTCACACCGCCGCACTGTCCTGGAATGGGAGGAGGGCGCGATTGGAAGAGGTTTAGCGACCTATCAACGATTTAGTTAGTTATTTTGTTAAGGTATTGGGGCATTATTCAGCGTGGGTGTCATTTACAGCAGAGGGTCAATAATTTTAAAATTAAAAAAAAAACGCATATACCTGTACTTACTAGTTCATAGTTTACTATCGCGATTCCTTCCAACGACTTGTCAGAGACGTAAACTCTACAATAATAATAATAAATAATAAATTTATTTTAAAAAACAGTACAAACTGCGTATGACGACGTGGAGGACAACAAACTAATTTACTCTCCGGAAGGAAGCAAGCAAGGGACCATCCCATCAATTCCGATCAAGGGCACTAAGGCAGAGGCGGATTCAAATATTTCAGCAAAAATTCCTAGACAAGATAAAATGTCACCAAAACAGCAAAATATTTTTCTTAAACGAATAAAATACGAACATTTTGTGACAGGTTTTGTTTGGAAGAGACAAACCACAAATAATTTTAAATCAAAGTTTTTTTTTACTTAGCATCAGTGAAATCAGGAATATTTGTATTTATAGATTAAGATAGTAGTTTCTTTTGGGAGGACTGACTGAAGTGCAGCTACGTTGCAACATATCTTAGTCAAGCAAGTCATTTGGTTGCGAAAGAACTATATTTCTGGTTCTTTCGAAGTTAGATTTTATTACACAAATGCCTAAATAAGTCAATATTATATAAAATGCTATTGAACAGATATGCGACAAAGTTATTTAATTAGTTCAGAGGTGCTTTCTTTCATTTTCTCTTAATACCACACTACAACATATTGATAACAATTGGGCTCTGTGCAATTGAATTCCCCACCGAAAATTTGAATTTCCATGTCTTTAAGCGATTTGATATGATATTTCATCTTGACCCATGTATGAACCAAAGAACTGCAAAGAGAGTAAGTGGCGAGACTAAATTCATGATTGTTTCTCATCCGTCCGACTACAAGTATTTTAAGTAAAAAAAACAAAACAATCGCTACATTGTAGGATTGTGAATAAAAATTTATCAAATAGTGTGGATTCAAGAAAGTGACGGGAATTCTGTAGATCCTTCTAGCAGGAGAATGTTTAGTCATATGGTATAACTCCATAATATATTTTAGAACAATTTCATTTAGACGTTGATCTTCGGTTATCTCATAGTCCAACCATCCAGAGCAACTAGGAGTGCTAGGGATATCTTACACATATGCTACCCGAAGAATCGGCTCAGTAAAGAAAGCACTTTCGCGGAACTTACGTAATTAATACCCCGAGACAACGGTTTTGGGTGCGAGATCCAAATTCAGGGGCACAAAAGGATTTATTCAAAGCTTTGGATGTGACACCCCAACCGTCGGTTATGACATTTCAACCTTGCAGTAAACGAACTACAATATTGAGATGCCATATCCAAAGGTTTGGAGAATCTTATGAATTTCGATCTTACATCAAACCCTGGGACCCCCATATCTAAATAAATAAATAAATTTATTGTCAAAAAACAGTACAAACTGCGTATGACCACGTGGAGGAAAAAAAAACTTACTCTCCGGAAGCAAGCAAGGGACCATCCCATCAATTCCGATCAAGGGCCCTAAGGCAGAGGCGGATTCAAAAAATTCAGCAAAAATTCCTAGATAAGATAAAAAGTTAGCTGCGAGTTATAATACTAATAGAATGTCAATATGTTTGTAATTTTAAGCAAAAAATTACATGTAAGTTATTATCGAACTATAGATTATTCTGAGTATAGTGCTTAAAAATTGAAATAACACTAAATTCACGATTTATTGTTACAATAGACCCGCCCCTAGACAAAGCCTAGAGAACCTGTATGATAAATCCGCCTCTACCCGAAGGAAAACCGGAGAAAAACCCGGGACAGGATTTCCATAGTTGTTTTTGCATCGAGAAAAAACAAGTTCAGTTATATTATTCAATTTTTTCTGACATTGTTTAGTTTGACTTTGTAATGAAAAATCTGTTTTGTGTTTTATTTTCCCATGACACCTCATTCTACTTCTCCTTTCAGCATTAATACGTCATTTCACCTCCTCGCTGTGCTACAGCTCCCCCTATCTTGGACCGGAAACCGAGGCGTCCAGCCAGCACACAGTGGCTCACCGCAGCGACCACCGCCCCTGTTCAGTTTGTTCTTCCCAAGTGGCGACCCCGCCCCCTCCCCCGCCCGCGGTCGGTGAAGCGCCACGGCGCCGAGACCTACCCCGCACCCCGTCAGCGGAGACGGGACCAAAGCGAGGCGAGTGGGATGCAGGAGGGATTGAAGTTAGCAGAGAAAACAATTCCTTCTAGTTGGTCAGAACCAAAAGTATCGCATGCTGCTCCTCGAATGTCAGCCTTTTTCTGTATGTTTTAGTTCTTCGGTGGGGGGAAGGGGAGTTTTTGTGTTTGTGAATGCGCGCCTGTGTGCGTGGCCCCACTTTTCCTCCCGACGGGGCGCGCGTGGGAACGGAGACTCATCCCCGAGGTGGGCACGCGGGGGTGAGAGGGGGAAGATCTCGAGACGACAGCATCCCCGCATCCCCCTCAGTCAGTCCGTCGCCCTCGGGCAAGGACGGGACCTCGGAAGCCGGGGGATGATTCGGCAGTTTCTGTTTACGCCGCGCGTCTAGACGACGAGCACCGGCGTCTGGCGCCGTTTAATGGCCGTCAGAAATTGGGCAAAACAATTGGGAGTCGGCCTGAACGAAGTTCACGAAATCGTACACTTCGGAAATGAAAACCTGACTGTACTGTGTCTTTGAAGCACATAAGTAAAAGAGCCACTTTACCCATCTAATTCCTTGAGAACTAGTTTCATTTTTATTTTAATATTTAAAAATACTTATCACAAAACAATTAGTTTATAAGGTTTTAGTTTTCGGAGAATCCCTTTTTTTCTAAATACAAGGAAAAAATCAAATAGTACGATGCTCTAATAAATCTTACCGAACTTAACTGCTCCGTTATTGACTGTTTCGAAACGGAACTTAGCTCATACCCTATTCACAACCCCAAAGAAAACAAACGTAAATGTTTCGTTTCAATTCGATCATTAGGTATTTATTCTAGTGAGTTCATACAACATTTTTGTAGAAGTGACCGGGCCTTCGATTAATTTGTGACACAGGAGTTGCGTACAATTATAATTTTCCATCAGTTTCCAGAGTATGTAATATTGAAGATCATATAGGAGTGAATAATCACACACTTGAAACATCACTATATTTTCAATCCTTTATAAATGCGATTGTTTGTTTGAAGTACTTTCTTGGGACTTCTTTCTCTAGAATGGTACGATAGTTTGTATTGCTACCAATTAAAAATCAATATGAACCAATTTCTACAGATCGATAGAACCTATGAGGGACTGTACGTTAAAAAATGCAAAAATGTGATTCATGTTGTACAGAATGTATTTATTTACTGTTATGTGAAAAATCCAAGGAAATTTGACAAAGGGTTGCCATACTAAGGATTTCTAGACGTTTTGGCTACAGTTTGATTAATGCGAAAGATTTACAATGATAATGTAAACAACGTCTTCAGTAATAACACGAGAGATTGAAATTGAAATAGTTGATTTCGTGAGAAATTTTGTTGCGACATATAACCCTCAAAGTTTCGTTCTATTAATGCATTTTCAGAGACTTTTTCTAGTTTCTGAAACCAGTTCCATCGGCGCTGTCCGAGCGTAGCGAGACATCGACAAGGGAAGTTCGTGAATTATTACTTTTTATCGATCTCAGACTAATTACCTAAGAGACCATCATCGTGTCACGGACTGGATCCTCAAGAGGCTACATGGCTTTTACCATCAGCATAATGAAGCTCCCGAGGAGAGACGCCATGATTTTTTAATGACTCCCGCCTTCCATCTCCCCTATCTCCCACTCCCCCTATTCCTCACCTCCGTGTTGTCCAAAATTACACACTTTATTATTATAAAAAGGGCGTTCTTCTTCCCCCTAGCGTCCAGCCGGCAAATGACCGACTTCCTTTCTTTTGAAACCACCAATGAGAACGGTCCTTGCAATGCCGTGCTGCCCACAATATGTCACAACGTAGGCGGGAAACGTCAGTCTCTTGTTGCGACAACTTCAAGAGAAACAAATGGGCGACGCGCTCAGACTCGTGACGGCTTATTAACCACGCCGCACTGGGCCGAGTCGCTTGCCTACCCGCCATCTTGTGGCGGGGAACCCTCGCAACGGTAGCGCGCGCGCGCGGTCACAGACGGAACTACCGTAGTAATTACCAACCCTATTCATACCCACTTTTGTTTTATAGAAACCCCTTTTAGACTAATATTTCAGTTCAGACCCTACTTCTATGTTTTAGAACGAAAAAGGAATCAATATCTAAATATATTTCCAACACATTTCCCCATCATTTAATGAACATTTTTTTGTCTCATTCATGAAAGCTAAAAAAAATATTAACGTATTAGAACTTGTTAAAAGCAGAATATTTAAAAAAATAGTAAAAATACATGAATTCATTTTGTTTAAGTCGTCATTGTGTTTAAAGTTCGGTATTAGATTTTTAGGATCTTCAACGTGTGATTCAAAAGGCCAATTACAAAATACTGGTTTATAAACGAAAATAATTAAAAAATGATGTCTACTTCTTGTGAGAAGGTATACGTGGAGTAGATATTTTCTCATGGCGTACTCGCGGAACTTAAGGGATTTTTGTGTTATTACGTTTTAGTAGAAAGCAATGGAGATTTGAAAATGAATATGTACGACAATTTTTGTCAATGTGATAATATTGTATTGTCTCTACTGTCCCTGCACGTAACAAGAAAATTTTCCATTTCTTATTTCAATCGAGTTATCTTTTATAATCTCGCCCTTTACCTCTTCTGAAACTTTGTTTACAAATGCATGGATTATTCATAATAACAGTCAATGGTTTGCTTTTCCAGACGTTAGAGATAACCTTGCGTAGGTTATCGCACTATGGCTTTCCTTAATAATGTGTTTGTTTCCTGAACCCGCAGCGCCGCAGTAGTGATTTCTAACACCCACTGTATTTTTTCCTCGATTAGTAAGTAATTTTCCCAAGTTTGATCAACATTGTGAGAAGCGAATACGAAGAAGAATCTCTTATTCGTCAACGCGGAACCAAACGTAACAACGAGTTTTATTTATATTAATATAATTTTCTAGACTTCAAATACTACTATGAGTACATGTATATCAACATTCAGAACTAAAATTCTGTATAAATGAAAATAATAATCTAAATTAATTCACATTTCAGTCATTACAGGTTTATGGAATTCCTTTATTGATCTCTAATGCTGCAAGATTCATCAACCTCAAACGACACAAACATCAAACAAGCAATCATCGAACTTACCTATGTCTGTTTACCTAGAGTACATAATTTCTGGCTTCGTAGAAAACTGCGTCTACTTTCCATGAATCTCGGAGGAAAGAGTTACTTGAGGGTAAAAACGATCTTACATGATCAAATGATGTAATGATCTACCATTAGTCAAAGTTTATGGTAAAATTCAGTCACATGAGTTAAATTCCAGTACATAATTTTGTGCTAACTAACATAAGAGTACATAGATCGAAAGATCTAATAGATTTATTAACTCACTGAAGAAGATGACATCGCAGGCAAGTTTTTAGCGTAGGAATACCAATATGGGAATTTTTCAAATTATTTGACATTTGTTACACATTGATGTTTTCTTAGTTTTTTATAATTAAAGACCGTGAGTATTTTGTATTTAACATACGTAATAATAGTTAGAGTAATTAGCTATGTCATTCAGATATCATTTTACACGAAGAGAAAACTCGAAGATATCTAGGTAGATAACATTCTTCGTTCTGAGGTTCTTTCGCAGAAGAATGGGAATCCGATATAGCTACGACATACCAAAGCAAGTCATGTTCTTACAGACAAGGGATTTACCACAAAAGTAATGGATTCCTCCTCTGAAAAACCTCCACTAAAACTCTGAAGAAACTCGCTTCCCGGAGATCGCAAGTCGTTCGGGATCTGTATCACACAAGACGTGGGCATTCGGATGCCTTCTCCTCCAGGACGACACCACGTCGCATGAGCGAATTCAAACAAAGCCAACGACCAGGCGACCGAAGCCAGTGTAACGGGAACCAAAGACCCCCCCCCGTCCATCGTCTCAAAGATGCAGACAGTCATCTCGGGGCGGGCGGGGACATATCTCGCGATCTGCACTTCCCTCCCTGCTCCTCACCTTCCGTCGGAGGGGGGGGGCGAAGACCCCGCTTTGTGCGAGCGACCCCTCCTCACAGAGGGCGGGTCGGGGGAACGTATCGCATAGCTTCGGAAACGGAGCCCAGCAATTGGAACAAAACGTATTCTAAAGGGCGTTGCGTTGCGACCCCCTGAAATGAATATCGCCAACAAATGTGGGTCTCTTTTAATGCAGGATCGTTCGCTTCACGTCTCCGTGTCTTACATTGCTCGCGTGTGTTACGAGATGAATGTTGATCACAGAGCTCCGACCGTGGAATAGAGAGGACATGTCATCTCTGGAGGGTTATTGTGTGTACGCGGCAGTGCGATTGGTGGATGAAAGATTGTGGTACGCTTTGTTGTTGCTGTTTCCAGTGATCACGAGGCTGTTTCACTCAAACATTTGCAAACGACTTCCTAAACAAAGTAAAATACGTTACAAGAACTTAAAAGAAAAAGGAATTAATATCTCATACATTTATAAAAAGAAAACAAAGATATAGTTTACTGTCAAAAAGGAGAAGCTACATTTTTATCTTATGGAGGACAATAACTGTGCCACGACTTAGAAAAGACATCCTGACACAGCAAAAACGAAAAGCATCACTTATTTTACAAAGTATTAATTTTTAATTTATTACCAATAAAAAAATTCTCTATTACATAATTATTAAAAAGACATGGCTTTTGTAGCTTGAAGTCGAGCTGGAAAATACGACTATATAACTACAATAAAATTTAATAATTATATAACTAAATGCTCTCCCTTCGGTTCACATGCGTTCACGTCGAGTCAATCAATTCCGATCTAGGTACCCAAAGAGGTAAGGAGATAATGAACACAACCGTGCTAAGATTAAAAATTAATTAAAAAATCCGTTAGAATAATAAATACGGATTAAAATAATGTTCATAATAACAAAATATTAAAAGTACTATGATTGTGCAATAGAGTACATAAAATAATTAAAAATTGACGTTTATACATCATAGGCACTCCACATTATCTTAAATCTAAAGATGTTAACACCTGTTTAAGCAAGATCAATAAATCCCTATTCATTTAAAAGCAATAAGTATAATTGTAAACACACATCGTTTCCGATGTTACCTCTATTAATGAGCAGTATAAATTTCATAGCTAAATGTTAAGGGTGTGACTCGGAATAGATGAAAATAATGAAATAATATTGCGAAAGGGAATCCTTTATTACGCCAGTTTGGAGAGGAACATGTCCTTTACAAGAAGCTCAATAAACTCATCCTTTCATGCGAAAATTTATAACAAGGATTTTTAGGTAAATTTAGTAGAAAATTCGTTTTTATTTAAAAAATTATGATACGATTAACAAATTCGACGCGTCTGGTTTCCCATCGTGATTGTATTAAATTTGGAATTTAAATTGTTTAAAAATAACCAAATCGTGTTAAATACTCAAACACTTTAAAATTTATTTGCTAGAAAATAATGTTCCACAATTATAGATGCTGGATGAAACATGATTTCCTATACAAACAGCATTTCGATATATGATCTGGAACGTGGCTCTTTCAATACCCTGTCCAGTATTCTCAGAAATTTATCGAACCGATCACTTTGACCTTAACGGAACGAAGCGTTCCGTGTTTCCACGTTCATTATTTTTCTGCATGTCATCGCAATGTGACTGTATCCTTCGCGTCCGGAAATTACGGTAACAATTTCCACACAACAATAGCAAATCGTTGCATTGGCACGATGTTTCTTTTAAAGGTCTTTACGTCTCTGACACGTTTGCATGACAAATTGAGCGCTCGTAGACCGGAAATACGTAGGCGACATCAGTGGCGAAAAATAAAATTGAACAAGGAGGAAACGTTAATTAAAACACTATTCATCATCCAGGATACAGGATGTGGTGCAACAAATTGCTAGAAAAATAAACCGGTCATAATATGAGATTTTTATGTATCCAGAGAACGGAAAAAAGTTCCAGGAAAGTTCGATAGAAAAATTGAGTGTGATATCGGATTGTTATTGCAGTACATTATTTATGAAGTTGTGATATAACTTTGTTAACAATTTAATATAAGACTTTTTTGTGAAATCAAAATCCCTTTTCAAAATAACTTAGGTGTAAAACTAGTAGATTTCATTGAATTATATAATGCATATAAATGATAAAAATAAGTTACATTTTAAAATGAGTAACAACGTACAGGAAGAAAGGACAGGAACATTAATGTAAACCTCATAAGGCGAAATCTTAATAGTATCTATTTTTTTAACATATTCAAAGCGTGTATTACGAAGTAGAGGGAAATGGATAGTGGGAGCATGAATTTGTGTACGCACGCTAGAGAAGAAATTGCGTTACGCTAAGAGAAAAATAATTGAGAATAGTTCAAATGCTTTCATGTATATTTATTTATAGTTGGGTTCATATTTATATGCAATTGGGGAAAAGTATGAGAGTAGTTTCGTATTTTATCATTGCAGTAGAGTGTTTTATCGATGCAGTTACGGTCGTAAAATACGCTTCAAAACGGTTGAAAGAGTTTGTTTCACATCAATAATTACTCCCCAATGATGAAGACGAATAGTCTTCACTAATAAAAGTAAATTTTATGGAATGTCCGTGGTATGAAGATCAGAGTGTACTTTTTTTAGGTTTCCACGTAGGTATTTAATTTTTGAAATTAAAATAAAATTTAATATCACGAAAGAAAGAAATGTAGAAACTAATATGTGAATTTAGAATATTATATGGAAACACCGGGTAAAATGAGCTAAAAATTCCAGACCTCTTGACAGATGGGGTAAAATATATTAATAAACACACTGTGTGGTAAAATATATTAATTTTTAGTACCAATTTTTCTTCGAGTGTTGATGTAAATGTGTTTGTTAAACAATGCAATTTTTTTTATTTGTATGTTTTATTTGTGAATTATTCTGAAATCTGGAATGTCCAGTGACGATTTTTTAAGTTGTTTTTTTTTTCTCTTTTTTTCTTTTCTTTTTCCTTTTCTTTTCTTTTCTTTTTTTCAAATTCCGGGCAATTGTGGGTATTTCTACTAGTACGCTGTTTAGCTATGACATTCGAATGACGAGGAGGCAAGAGAAGATAAAAGTGAGAAACGAATCGCGAAGTAAAAGCAAAGGTGTGAGAGGAGACTGCGGACCTCTCCCGGACAAAAGCGCGATGCCCCTCCTCCTCAACCCACCCTCGCTTTGCCCCATTTAGGGACGTGGCTCTCTGACTGACGTGGGACCACAACGCTTGAATGGGGTCTAATCTGCTCGCCGTCGCCCCGATCTTCACTTCCTTCCTTCTTACAAACTGTCCGCAGCTTAATGGCTTGTCGTGCAGGGATTATTTTCCATCGCGTTCTGCGCGGCTGGCGACGCGTCCCCACGCGCTGGCAGCTAGAGCCGTCCCGTCCCTGATATGTATTTAAGGGACAAAAATACCACACCACGAGTTCAGAGGAGTGTCATTCCGGTGATAAAAGCACAAAGGTAACTACTGCCAAAACTGTCCGACATATAACAGACCTACTCCATACCTTAGATAATTAAAAACTAACCAACAATTTAAAAAATGAAATTGTGGTGGTTTTTGGAAAAAAAGGGAAATTTTCCCCTTAAAAACAGTCATTAAAAATGACGCAAAAAAAATTAATTTCCATATTAGTGAAAGTTTACCACATTGTAACAGTGATGCAACTTGTTATTAAAACTAAGTGGGTTTGTTTTCATACTCGAAGGATAGCATTATGCTTCAGTACACGAGAACGTAGATTTTGAGTTCAGTCTACGTATCGCAGGATAAAAAAAGGAAATTGGGGTCACGAGATGTATTTAATAGTACCGAAGTGTACAACTAAACAACGTCGACTAAGACTAAGAAACGAAAAAGAGGGAAATAGTTTAAATTTTATCAATGCACATTTCAAAATTCCGTAGAATACAAACTTCAAATAATGATTTGTTAACAGGCTACCCCTTTTTCAATAGTTAGAGAAACTATTTTACTTCAATTTTCATAAATATTACAAAAATAACAAAATTAAGAATATCTTAACAAAACGTTTAATAGAGTAATTTATAACTATTTCATGACAAGTTTTGATAAATATATCACACTCGTTCTTTAATGTTTCGTTCAAGATTTGTTTGACAAGTAGATCAAACCCGATTTCATACACGACGAGTAGTTGAAAAGAGTTAAGTTCTACCAAGGAAAAGGTCTGTAGAGTAATCAAGATAGACAAGACTGTCTTGATTCGGACCTGACCTCTTTCAACACCAGTGACAAAGTTACCGAGATCTTATCTCTAACCAAGGTTGTCTCAGAGAAGAAGTTGCTTCAGAAGCCGTAACGTATACCTGAACTTTTGAAATTTGATATTAACCACTTCTCGACACTCAACCCCTTGTTCCAAAAAATATGAAAAGAGCGCATTATACGGCACGTCTATTCACATCCCACATTGAATGCCACGCGTTAAGTCCACTCCATTACAGAGGAGTTCACGCAGCTCAATGACTATCTGATGTATTCATCTCCATGAAAAAAGTATTAAAAAGAGTCGTCCGCACAAAAGATTCTCCCTGGCATATGTTCCGTTACTAACGAGAATCCCACGCGTATTTAATATTTCACCATTCCACGCTTCGCCAAAACTCATAAAACATAAAAAAAGGCGATCAAACGCTTTGAACCATTGTCCAAAAAAATGCAACTATCTCTAACCCAATACCTTCCACCCCAATCCCCGACCCCCGCGCAACTGAACAATAAACCGCTAATCGCGCTCGAAACCAATAACGCCCATAATTACAGCCATCATGTCGACAACGTCCTAAATGGAATCCTATTTTGAAACACAACACTAACAAAACACCAGACGATCGGGTCTTTTGTTGTAATGAGAGCTGCTCTTTTGTTCCTAGCAGTGTAGGTCACGGACTGCGGCGAAACGCGATCGCTGCCTGTGCCACGATCCATCAGGTCTCGCTCCACCTCTCCTTATATCATTCCCTCCCCCGATGTCGACCCCCGTCGGACGGCCAGCGGGCCCCCCTGCCGCGCGCATCCAAAGCCATTGTGAGGCGTTGCAAAAAACGAATGGGAAAAAGCAGCCTCTACCCGGGCCGCCCGGTGCTCTCATCTCTGTATCCATGTATCAAATTTCAGGCGAAGTAATTGATTAAGAAGAAAGCAGGAAAAAAGTATTTGCTCTCTAGACAACCCTTAATTCCCCATTGTGTTGACCTATTATGAAGAAGGAAATGTCTTCATTTCGGGTACGGCGCTATCATAATAGAGCCAGTTTCCAGCGCCGGGGTTTCTACACATAGCGCGACGGCCCCGCTCCTCGAGTTACCACACACTGGAGCTAGCAGAGATGGACAGGCGTACAACCCCAACAGACCGCAAGCAGACTGTAGCAACAATACAGCGATCTCATCGGACTTTGCAATTTAATTCACCATAAAATTGTTCGAGATGAGCGTACAATTTCATATGCCCTTTCTCTGCTCTTTCTCCTTCTCCTTTTTCTTTTTCTCCTCTCCTCAGCCATACCCAGACATCTTACCTCACGTACTATTCATGACTTGGCAAACGTGTTTTACAAGAAACGAGGTTTCGTAAGAATTACTCGGAATGTTTTTGCGCTTCAAATGTTAGTGATTCCTTCTTGGTAGTTTCTATTCTCTTAGCGGGTCACGTCACAAGAGAGACCTGAGAGATGAGAGAGACACCTGTGGAGAATTATGTCTTCACGTAACTGAAAATGACAGTTGGGACGTCCTTAGATCTCGTGATTCAGAGAAAACGAACGTCACTGTTAACTCTCAATGGGAACTTAATTTGATTTTTTCGTTGCCCGGAAATCATGTCCATAAATTTGACAAAATATTCCCGCAATATTCAATCTTAAATGTTTTGACCAGAGATTAAAAGTGAAAAGTAAAATACAATTTAAAAATAATTGGTTACAAGTAATTAAGTAAAGTGTGTCCATATTTCTTCCGTGTACCCTACACGTGGAGAAGATGTGTGATAACTTTCGGTCAGGTGAAAATGGCGACGAACCCGGAACTCCTGCTTTGATCGCAGGGGTGTTAACCACTACACCACCCGTTCGCCTTCCACAACTGTATACCATTTTCATGACAAAGTTATCACATATCTTCTCCACGTGTAGGGCACACGGAAGAAATATGTACATGACGAACCTTAACGCGTAGGTACGCGTGAAACCGGTAACAAAGTGCCCACAGCATAGTGTGCCGCCTGGTTCACTTATCTCCTGTATGGGGATGTGTGTTAGGTCGTCCGGGGTTTAGGTCTGGGTGGAAATGGTGTCCAGTTGTGGAAGGCGAACCGGTGGCGTAGCGGTTAACACCCTTGCGATCAAAGTAGGAGTCCCGGGTTCGATTCCCGGCTCGTCGCCATTCTCACCTGACCGTAAGTAAAGTGTTTGCAATGCTAAAATCTAGTCAAGAGTACAGAGAAAAGCTTTAGTCCTGAGCGTTTCAGTTCCAGTGAGTGCAGAATATCGTTAGCCACCTTATGGCCTTGTAATGGCAATGTCCTTAACAAGAAACCTAAATGATACGTTTCCAAATAAAATATCGGAACTATTTTCATAGCAATGATTTATATGAAAAGCTTCAAAACTGGGTGTAGGAATGTTAATTCAACTTAGTACATAGTTCTATTTTGAGGTATTTTGTAATAGTTCATAACCAAAAAAATAGATAGGATGTTACAACTCTTGGGAATTTGATGTAAAGATTATTTCGAACTTATTCAAAAAAATTGAATCATAATTATTAAAGTATAATATCGGTGTATACATTACTTGAAGATGACTGTTTTATGGAATTTCTTCACTTCTTTAGAACAATGAACCATAATTAGTTCCTCACTACTGTTCGATTTTTTAAAAATTACAATACATTTAGCTTCTTTTCATTTTTATAAATCCTAAAACATGTGAGTAATAATTATATGAATGATGTTTCTGATTTTTTCAAAAGCAGCTCTAATTATTTTGAGACAACCCGAAAAGAAAGAAGAATTATCCCTTTGAACCCACAAACGGAAACAATTACCATCGAATTGTGTGGAATTGTGTTGTTGCAATAGTCACCATATTTCTCAATTATTTACGTACGTAATTTTCAACGCAGAGAACCTCCGTCGCCCGGATTTTGTAAGTTACATACAATTTAATAATTCATATCAAGTATTTTTATTCACAAATGCCACTCTCGAAACAGGATAGCATACAGGACTGTCTCTTAACTTCTCGAATTTGATAGAAAAAGACAAATCAAATGCACAACGAACCATCTTTCCTACGCTTTGTCCTTAGCTATAGGAAACACGAAACACGAGTTCTTGGAATTTACTGCAACTCGTTGGCTTTCACACAGGTTGTCTGAAGAAATGAAATAATAAAATATCGTTGTCATAACCAAATTAAAGAAAACGTTTTATTTTTAAACTAAAAAATCTTTGACATACGTCCGCAAAATTTGATCGAAACAAGGTATCGGAATACAAAATTAAGACAGTTTTATTATGAAGCTAACATTTCATAACAATTGAACTTTATTCTTAAGTCACAAATACATCTCGTTGGTACTATGTCATTTTAAAATTCATGAAGCGAGGTTACCTGTTGGCTATACTTTCATGGCTATAATTTGGTTGGTAACCTTTCATGACTATAATTTTGGCATTAAATTACGGAAAATCCTTATCTACGCTGACCTTATAAAAGAAATATTCGGAAACTTCATAATTAACACAACTAGTGCATTATGAGCGTATCCTAAAATTCCACCAATGTCTCATCAATTTTTTAGAATAGTTTTTTTTTTCGATTTAATGGAACTAATGAAAGACCAATTCGTTTATAGTAGTGATTCATCCGCAGCTCCGAACGTATTGCAGGTGCTGATGTCATTGAGAGAACTTGGCCGTTCCGCTAGCGTAGCTTCCGTGCTGCGCTCTACTGTGCGGGTCGCACCTCGAGTCCCGCGTTGCCGCGTCGCATCGAGAGGGCGTGAGTTGGTGAGGTGAGGAGGGATGGTGGCGGTGGCTGCAGGGAGCGTGTTAGTCACGGCTCGTCCATCNCACGAAGCGGCGGCAACGGCGGCGGCGGCGGCGCACGGGGCGGGAAGCCGGCTGGCCGCGTTGCATAACGGAGGCGTTCACTAGTGCCGCGCGACATCGCCACCGCCGCAAAGAGGCGACAATCCGCTCTCGGATACAGCAACCGGGGCGGAGTTTTCACTTCGCTAAAGACTGCTCCATAATCTACTCATTTCGTCGATTAGAATTTAGCTTCAAGCGAATCTAAAGAACCAGGAATGTAAAGCTCCAAATTCCACGTTTCTCTGGTGAGTAGTGATACATTTAAAGAATTCCAGGGTTACTTCGCGCCACCAGAATAAATTTTACCAACTAAATTGTGTCCCGCAATTATTTTGAAGAAACGCACTAAATATTTCCGATTGCATTGAGACTATTTTTTTTAGATTTATGTTTTGAAGTGTACAGAAAACCTCATTTATGGAAAAAGTACAGTTTGAATCCGTGTAATTCAAACATGGATTATTTAAAACACAGTCCCAAAAATCACGACTAGCAATTTTAATTAAAGCAGTGTTTTTAAATGTTATTCTTCAGAGTTATCATGAACAGTAAGACATTTTACACGGAAACACCCTCATAGACCGGTATCTTCTGGTATTCAGGTATATGACGCAATATTAAAAAATTAGGTATTAAAACCACAAACTATACAATTTCACTTGATATTGATAAATTTTGTAACTAACTTTTTATTGATTATAATTACTACAATTTTCACTTAAGATCTATTATAATAAGAACAGTTTTTTAGTGTAAGTTATTTAGGTAGTTAATTTATAAACTGATCGATAGTGAAATAGTAATCTTCATCCTGTTTTCCTAGTGCGAAGTTCCCCAGACGTCTTCAGAAGCGAAATCCACGTGTCGCGAACGCCTGATCGATCGGTGATCTCTCCCTCGCCGAAAATAAACTCCCTGATGCGGCTGTAGCCTTTGCAGACAACAAATCATCTCCTCTCGCTACCCGAGAAAGAAAATTACTGAAGAGCGAAATAAAAAGAAACAAGAAAGAAAATTTCTCATAGATCTCGCTCTCAACCTCCCAAGCGAATCTTCACCTCATCACATTTCTTCCTTACGATCTCCAGACTCCTTATTTTCTTCGTGCTTTTTCTCTCTCTTCCACGTTCTCTCATAAGTAATGTCGAAGTTCCTTCTCGTTCCCCAAATCTACCTACAACAGCTCAATTCCCTAACAGTCGTTTCCTCTTCTTATTTCACTCTGCTGCTTCTCTCTGCATCGAAGCAACTTTTTCGTAACCTCTTCACATTCGTTGGAGTAGCATTTTTTTTCGTTTGCGATAATGTCCCACTCTTTCAGCTCGATTCGGTCTCTTCGAGTGCCCGTCGTCGTAATCAGTTTATATTACTTCTCCCCACCCTGGAATTTCATTCACTTGGATTACTCGCATCCTATCACTTGTGTTCGGCTGAATGTATGTGTGAGAGCGTGCAAGTTCTGCCAGTCTCCGCGTGGGATTAGAAACTCTTGACTAATTTACCTAAACAGAACGTGTAATGTTCCACTACGTCTATTTTGTGGTTCTGCACAAAATAACTGTCGTGCTGAAACATAATACTCGCGAAGACGAAAATTCGGATAGATACCCATTTACGTAATCAGTATGTTATAGCTGCTTTAGTGGGTAAAATTATTTTAAATACATTGTCATTTAATTTCTCTTGTCACATATGCAGACTATATCCAAATTTAATGTTATGAAATTATTGTCGGGAATGAAGCTAATTTGCATACAGATAACCTGAGAAGTGGAAAATTAACTGGCATGGACGCAATAGATTTTGTTCTAAACTATTTTGGGTTATTAATCTTATTCTAAATAATTTGTCATATCTAGGATGGTATACTACTGATATATTTTACATTTCAAATTAATAATGTTAAGATACAAAGTATAATAAAATCTCATACGAAGCGTCATATCGGCTCCAACATTTATGGACTAGAACTGGAAGTGCCAAAGATGAATTGTGCTGTTGTTTTCATGCATTATTTGTTGTTGTTGAAGTTACGTATTTCTTCTTCAAGACAGATTTAGATAGCACTGGGCGTTTGGAATTTAAGTACAGGAGAAATTCCAAAGTTCTGCAATCGGTATAGAATGGCGAAGTGTACATGTCGAGTTTCATAGTACCGATGAAACTCAACATTATGATAGATAAGTTAATGAAAGTCTGAAATACGTAATGGATGCAGCAGTCAAGACATTTAGTTGGATGATGGGATGCAAGGGCGAAGTAGATACATCTCATCTCTGCAGTAAGTTCTCGAAAATGTGACAAACCCCTTACAAAGTTTCAAGAACTCGAGGAATACGCCAGTATTTCTAGACGCGTGGAATTCTGACGGTCATTTGATAAAATATTAATGTTGCGGCGATATCGTCTCCATATATATATATATATATATATATATATATATATATATATATATATATATATA
>NNCF01126721.1:253409-270562 GCA_002313205.1 Laupala kohalensis | reverse complement strand
AGGAGGAGGAGGAGGAGGAGGAGCCGCGTGAAAAGACGTCGAGAGCAGAGCGCGCGCTCGAAGCGAACGGGGCGAACGCAAACGAGAAGAAGAAAGTGAGATATTTCCAAGCAGACGCCATCTTGTACCTGCCACGCCCCGACCGCGTTGCCACATCATCGCTCCCGCCTCCGATGTGAGAAGCGACGTGCCTGCCTTCCGCTAACAAGGCGCCACGACCCGCGCGTGGCTCGAGTTGGATTCCTTGTCGAGCTTAATAAGCACAAAGAGGAGAGGAAGACTGGCATGTGTGTACGTTACGACTGGTGACAGCTCGTTGTCCGGAGAAAATCCTTCGAGAATTCAATGGTCACGCAGCAAACACGATATACAACTCCAACGACTATTTTTTTTCTCTTATAAACATTCGAATGCGCCAACTCTTTCAGCGCAGGAAGACACTGTCCAACGCAAGGCATTAATGGACAAGTCCTCAGCATAAGGGTCTGCTTACATCCCTTCATTAGTGCATTTGAATAAATAAATTTCATGCGTCATAACCCTATTGAATACATTCTAAAGCATTTACGACAAAAATTTGTGTACACGAAGAAGATTCAAGACTACTTTTCGAGTTCTCATATCAGTCGTATTAAAATAAGGACATTTATAGTCAAGATATTCGAGACATTAATACATCGTAATTCATGTTGAGAAAGCGTGCACTAAACACAGCAATCTGGAAAGCTTTAAAACTGGTTTTCGAGGTTGGTATTCAAGAAGATATCAATTCGAGTAAAAAGATTTTTGAAAATTTATGAGAATTGCACAGTAAAATAAGAACATAATTCCTACCTATTTTGTATATTTTTTCCTTTCCTGAACTAAAAATCTAACAGACATTACACCCATTTATAAATTAAAACATGTGGAAATCAATTCCCCGAATACATATCGCAATGCGTCGCTCCACGCATTATATGAACATAAACGAAGATTTCTCTCCAAGTAAGCAATTTCGAATCAAAGTAAAAATGAAACAAGTGTATCTTCTCTTTGATGTTCAATGATGCAAATGTTCACGAGTTTTTGATGAAAATATCCTGCGCAGATTTACAATATAATTAAAACTTTTAATTTTCTAACAGTGTTTTTTTTTCTATCTAAAACTTCTAGGAAGAACTCAACCCTTGTCTATGGGCGACGCCACCTAACAAGCTGTGAAGAACGAAATCCGTTGAAGGGAAGGCGATGTAACCAAGGAACTGAAGCTGTGGGAAGGCGTATGTAATCCCAGGGCCCTGGGCGGTGTAAAGGATTAAAGCCGTATCGGACGGCTGCAGGCTCCGTTGCTGCCTGGCAATGGACGAATCGCAGTAACGCGATTACTCTCCGAGGCTCACGATCTTCCCTGCAACCCCTTTCCCCACCACCACTGCAAAGATCTCTGTAACGAGATTCGGTAGATTCGTAGCCTGGGGCGAAAACCGCGCCAAGTAAGATATTCGGGATCTCGCTCAACTGGGGTAGGTTCATGGTACAGAACAATGCAGAAGAAAAGAAGTGTTGAAAATATTCCCCTCCAACATCCCCTAATCTGGAGATTGAATTTTCCCCATGAAACTGAACAGGTAGGAATTAAGTGAATACAATGTTAACAGTGACACGTACATCTAATTACATCCTTCCAGTTATTCATTAAAAGACTTCAGTTCAGTTATTAGAAAATTGGAGGAATCTGGATGTTTTAGTGTACTCGTATATAGGATAATGCAGTAAAGAATTTTACTGTAAAATCATAAAAATTTCTTTTTTTAACTTCTGTCTTCATTTAATAAAATATTTTTTCTTCACCAGCATGATATTCGAAAACACCCTTCAGACAATATCTCCGAGCATCGTTTGTTCAATTGAAATTCACAATACACCTATTACAATGCCACTCAGAGGAACTAAGTTTGTACGAACGAAAAAAATTTCCAACAAAACTTTTTAATGCGAAAAAAGCATCAATTGTGTTTTTTTCTGAATTCTTGGCCTAAGATTGCTCTATTTTCATTCGCATGCATTTGGCGTATCAGAGGCGCACACTACAAAAATGAATAAAGAATGCAACCCGCCATACTCTTAGTCATCTCCACAATCTACACACCTCTTTGAGGCGACAAGGGGGAATGGACACGGGGCTAGTGAAGACCGTTTTTCAACACTGTTTCTCAACGTCGCACAGTGAACTTGGCCAAAAGAACTTTATCCTGTGAATTTAATGGATTATGACGAATTATCGTTCATATGTATATAAACAAATGTCATTAAGTTAAAAGTATTTTGGATTCGAAAGGTTATGTATCAAATCCATATAAACAATTAAATATAACCTCTATATAAATTGTCTTAACATGAATAATGGACATTACATTTGTTTATATTCATAAAAATGATATTTCGCCATAATTCACCAAATTGACTGGACAAAATACTTTTGGACAGGTTTAGCCTTCATATACTCCACTGTGCGGAGACCCAAAAGGTGTTGAAAAGCGGCATTGAAAAACGTACACTCGCTCCGTGTGCGAGCCCCTTAATCAATATTAAAATGTTAATGCTCTGTTAAAATATAAAAATTACAAAACACTCTTCAGATAAGGTTAATTTAAACAAACCTATGCTAAAATGTCATAAGAGTAATAGGGAACACAGCGACCATCCAACAGTAACAGCAAACTGAAAACTCACAAAACAAAGAACCTAAAATTGGTACAGTAGCTACCTCAAGTACTTCCTGTAATTCTTATATGTGTAGATGTGACTATAAATGATAAACTTAATACATTTCAAAAATAGTTATGTAGTATTCACTGTTAAGGTTTTCAAGGTTTTCAATGTCACATTTATCGCCAGGAACGACAAGAAGTAGTTCAGACCTGGAAATGTGGCCACGTTTGATTCAAAGAAATCTTGGAATCAAATTTGATTCAATTGCACTAAATGATTCAAAGAAAACATCTTCTACATTTTGTTGAACCACCTCTGTACAAACATATTTCAAAATCTTCAGAAAACTATTTCGAAAGACCAACAAGTTTTGAAAATTTGTGAACAAAATCAATTTCAATTGAAAGATTATTCTACTTACGAAACATTCTATTTGGAATAAGGCTGTTTCGTTTCACATCTGATAATCTCCTTACAGATGCTTCTAAACGTAGGATGATTAAGATGAGGGTTAATTTAGTGTTCAAGTGAACCCAAGGCAGTTTACTTCGGCCGTACACAGAAAGATTTGAATCTTTAACTACCACAGAGTTTTTTCTTCTTCTTCAAATATCTTTACTCCACTTTCAACCATCAGATTTCGAATTTCTAAACCATAGTCCATCTGAAAGTAAACAAATGTAATAGAAAACGTGCGAATATTTCGATATCATCTAATGCCAGGTTCGCCAATCGAAGCCAATGAAACGTCGAGTGGGAATACAAGATTTTCACCCAGCACGCGATAAGAACACGCGCGTGAGAGCCATGGTGAGGGTATTGTGGTCGACGAGAAATTTTCCATATGCATATCTCGACCTCAACTCGCGTTGAAAGGCCGATCCCGTACGAGGAAATGTTACTCCCAATCGCTAAAAAATCTCCTCCCAGAACGTCCCGTCCAACCAAAACGTATAACATAACCTCAAAATTCGAGCATGTAACCATTATGAGAACCCGTCACTGTATACCCACGAACAAAATTAAAGCCGTCAAACTATGAACCTAGCGCATCTTGTCCACTCAGCGTGTTACAACTCAATTCTTGAAGCCTGCAGCATGTTGATGAGAAGCGTGATAAGCAAGAATTTTCTTGAGCTGGCGCCCCCTGGCGGAGCGGTGCGCCGCCGCCATGACAGCAACAGACAGTTGAAACACGCTCGGCGCAGTGGGGCGCCATGACACGACAATGTTGGCTCGCTGTGAGCAATGACACCGCACCATTTCCACACCTCGCGACCGGTCTCTCGGACTATAAACACTTTCCTCTCTGAATGACTTGAAATTTCAAGAGCCCAATTAGTTTTCAATACTCCTAATGCTAACTGATGGGTAAATTAAATCGATTCCTATTGTTTATAAATACACATCTTAATTCGGGAAGGGATAAATAGATATTTATACCACTTCTATTGTCCAATGAAAAGTAAAACAAGTCCTTACATAGTTTATGACGAATTATTTAAGTAATCAGAGAGACCTTTTTTACCCAATGTATAAATCCTCACTGACTTCTTCAATGGGTATAAAAAACAGGGATTTTAAGTGAAATAGAGCGAGTGAAGAATGCAGATTCACGATACAGCGAGAAGAAAACCTTTAAATGATTCGAATTTAATTCCACTTTGTGCCACGGCATGGGAGGACACAAATTGATTCACCATTGGGGTCACACAGAGCCCAAACCTAACTGCATCTTAATGGTTTCTCGAAGCTTGTTAGGCGTTGAATGACGTGACAACACAATTCTCTCGGTCACACGCGAAGCAACCGACTGTCTTAACAATGAGTATGAACAAGAATTAAGACGTCACCTCACGACCAACGCAGGCAATTGACTCCGGGATTCGGACGAGCAACGAAACCAAAACACAAAGCGTTGGAGATGACGCAGCAAGCACCGCGCCTCGGCGAGCGAGACGGGACGGGACGGGCTGGAACGCCGGCAGTGTGTTTTGGCAATTGACTTGGCTAGTCACTATTGTTGGCATCACGCGCCATTCATTGTTGGCAGGCAACGGAGGAGCCACTGTCTGTTGAAGGGAAGCTCCTTCAATTAAATTGTCATGCTACTCACAACTCTATCAACAAACGAGTATCAGATCGCACTTTCTATTTGACCTGTGGCATGGAGCTTAAAAGATCTGAAATTGCTCACGAGGCTTTGATAATACGATACCTTGCTCTATAATGGTTTGATTGATTTTGAATTAACGGAATGATGATATT
The DNA here is from genome assembly GCA_002313205.1 of Laupala kohalensis. NCBI lineage: Eukaryota > Metazoa > Arthropoda > Insecta > Orthoptera > Trigonidiidae > Laupala > Laupala kohalensis. The sequence continues at coordinate 265,600 of NNCF01126721.1, read as the reverse complement.
TCAATACCCTTTATGATAGTATCCAATCCAAGAAGATACATACTTAACGTGCCACGTAAGATTTTTTTTTAATGAGGTAAAAATCTAAGACTGGTTAGTTGAACTAGTGATGAATTTCTAATTTCTACCCATTATCCGCAAGAGAAACATCTCATGACAGAACATGAGCAAATCCATGTTCTAGTAGACACTTATGGATTCATTTGGAAAACAACATAAAAGCTACTTTTAAAAGTAAATTCGACTCTTTCACATTGCGACGAAAAGGAGAAATACGGTATTTACTGCTTCGAAAAATAATTCTTTGTCCTTAATCAATTGAGCATACAGTAGAAAAAATTAAACGAATTAATGCTTCCCCTGTTCAGATTCTCTTTTTATTTCGAAACTTTGCATCTATTTTCTTCTGTCTCACTCCTCGCTCCACGAATGCAACGTAAACTTATTGCAGTTAATTTTACGCCTGATTAGACGTAATCCAATTTTCCGTGAAGAACCAATCCAATAACGACAGTTAAGAGGGCTCCGGGCGAGAGGGGCGAAGGGAATGAGAACGACTGGGGAAGCGAGATGCTACTCGCATCGAGAATGCGATAAATATCGATCGGGTGCTCCTCGATCCGGGTCTCAATCCACGACCTGCCTTCGTTTGCTTTCTTTTCCGAATTACGTCATTTATGCTCTGCGACAACTTCTCTTGTATTTTCTGTTTCCTTGGACTACTACGATTCAAATAAGGAATGTTGCTCAAGTCTGAAAAAAGTTAGGCAAGAAGCTTTCTTCGAGTTTCCTCGGCATGGACATAGATGAATTAAATGCCAGAACTTTCCATCTTTTCTCAAATGTTCCGACACTTCGGGAATATCACCCAAGCAAAAAGCGACGTCATAAAATTGACGGACAGCCATAAACGAAGTAGAGACGTGTATTCACATAACCTCTTAACAGAGGAAACTATACTATAGTGTTTCGAATTCTTTTCAGAAATTCTAATAATTTAGGGTGATCCTTTTTTTTCTCTATAAGTTAACTGTATAGTTATAATTATCATTACGATTTTCATAATAACCTCATTTCGAAACAGCTTTCTCATTTCTTTATTGCTTTCATAAAACTATAACTAAGAATTATGGAAATAAATGAAAATTATATGTGCGAAAGCATTTAAAATTTGTATTTAATTTTTGTATAATTTCATAGAGATGAAAAGAATATATTTTGCGATTATTCTATAACCGGGTTATAAATTAAATATGACAAACATTTCCATAATTCTACGATTCTTAGGTGACGTTATCTCGGCATAACATTGAACTTACAAAAACAATGATCTTTCGTTATTCAAATTCAAGTTCATCTTGTTTCATATTTACCCAAATCCTCGCGGGTCTGATACTATCAACTGGAATGCACCAAGGACAGAATTTATTTTGTACGGAAACCACGAGAAACGTTATCCGAACGTGGATTGATATAATCATAGGAATATTAATGCGAAGAAAAATTATAAAATTTCTACATAATGTAAACCCGTAAATTCTTTAAGACAACATAACGAATACTTTTTCCATAGAAAAACCATATTTTCATCACAAATCTTCGGGTGACATCTTTTGACAGGTGTCCCCTGTTGTCCACTACGCCAGTATGGAAAGATACAAACCCTTTAACTTCCTCACCCATCCAACATGGCGCCTGGCTTCCCTCTCGCCTCATCCGAAATTCCGGCAGCAGTCGGAGGGCGGTCCGCGCTCGGCCCAACCGGGGACCGGATCCATGGTCGCGAGACGTTTGGGCGTTTGTTTGCCCACAAAGGGTCGTCCCGCCCCCCGCGACGCCCCGCCTCATCACCGTCCCACAATCCGGCCCGGAGGACCACGGTCGCGGAACCTGTTCGCCGAACGAGCGACGGAGGAGCAATCCACTAAGATAAAGGGACAGGGACCAATATTGATGTAGTCGCACCAGAACGAACGAAAACACATTACATATGTAAATAACGAGAGCGCACGGATGTTTTATACCAATAGACAAGGGGAAGTACAAAATGAAGGGAAACGGGCTTTTTTTGTATCTACAGAGGAACGCGTGAAAAGAGTGCGTGAGAACTTTGGTGACCAATGGTGTGTCCGGTCACTGACGGGGTCACTTCTCCCGGTTCACGTTTCAGGTCATTGTAAGTAGCTGCTGCGGCAGCAACGGTTGAGAACTTCAGAAAGGGATTATCCTTTGTTCTCCATCGCTGTGGTAGTTGACTGGAAACGTATCGCGCACTAGGAGAGTTCTCCGCGAGGACACTAGCGAAACCGAAAAAGGTCAACCTCCGTTTCAGTAAGTTTGAGAGAAAGAAAAACATTAAAGTATCACGCATCTCGAGAGTTCGAACCTCTTTTCGTGAAGCTTATACTTGGGCAAGCGTGAGAACATTTTCGTATGTTCGTGGAGTACGGAGCTGTTCACGAACGCGGTCTAGCTTCCTCTTCAGAGGTAAGACCTCTTGCAATCTAAAATTGTTTCACACACCGTTTAAGAACGCTGCTAACACACCCGCTTGCGTATGAACAAGGGTAAACTAAACTGTTTAAAGTCTGAGTCAATTATTGTGTAGAGGCTGTAGCATGGAGGGAGCGGCAAACGCTGAAGGGCGGTGGAGGAGTGGAGGGGCCTCTTCAGTTAGCCTGTGTGAAGGACTCCTTGAGACAATACGCGCAGTAATATGTAGGGCCCTCGCCCTTTGAAAGGGGCGGGCTGCGAAAGAGCGCCTTTGAAAGCGAGCAAGGGATGGTGGGAAGAGGGTGGCGGGTGGGGAGGTAGAGCAAGAGCGCCTGAATGCGACATGAGGGAAGGTCTCGAAATCCGGCAGTCTAAGAACTGACGCTTTCATCGTTATCCACCCCTCCAGCGTTCCTCTCGTGTGTTTCCTCATCACTTTGCTTTTCTGCCCATTCCTTTGCATCCACTTATACTTCGACGAAATATTTTTCTCGAAGTACATTATTTTACCGAAGAATACATTTTCATCTCTTCTCATCGTAAACTGAGGAGGAAAACTTTCCACCAAATCTTCGTTGCGAAGAACTCAGTTTTATCATATGTTAAGTATCAGAATATATTACACCACCACAAATAATTTACAAGTATAGATTTCAGTGCTCTCTTCGCTTAGTCTACATCGATTTTTACAAGAATGATCCCCTCACTATCTTTACTTTATCAGACACACTTAACTTTTTTACCGACATTTGGTAAAAAAACAAATTACTTCCACATCAAAAAATCTCCGTACTCCAAAGTCATTAAATAAATTTATTGCCAAAAAATCAGTTACAAACTGCGTTTTTTTAATTTATTTCAGTACGCGAACATCAGGAAGCAGGCTTGACAAAAAAACGTGTCTGACAAGTTGTAAGATACTGAATATGTTATTGACTGGTAAATTACATAACACTATTTCATACCCGTATCGTTTCTTTCCCCAGCTCCGCATTGCAGCTCTTCTCTCTACATAATGTTTCCAGCTACATCCAACAAATTCTAACAATCCGACTCGGTTATTACCCCTTTCTTAGCGAGGCGCTAGCTGTTCTCTCCATTTTTACTTTGCGCGACATTATAACAGTGCTCGGTATTAAGGCGGTTTCGCAGAAGTAATGCATGCCCGCTCACCCGCCAAGGGCGCGGCCGGAGAAGCCTTAACGGTGAAGTCAAATGAGAGCGAGCGAGGAGTCCGGAGGGTCGTCGGACGCCTGTGTTATGCTTGACCTTCAGTGCAAATGCGGGAGGATACGCTTGCTTTGTATGTCGAGAGGTAACTTCGTTCCCCCCAAGCACACCGTCGAACGTCTACATTAGCACTGAGAATGTAGACCAAAGCTGCTGTCACAATACAAAGGCAAATAAGATCCGCGCTTGCCTTCGTAGTGGTTGAAGAAGCAGCGTAATTATTATGACTCGTCAGTTCTATTGATTTATTTCCTGTTCTATTAACGTCAAATTTTCTTATTGTACTGTCTGAGCCCACATGTTTCTAACCCAGTGATGATACTGAGGTATCAAAATGGAACATAACTGAGAGGAAGAGGAACTACACAGGAACTGTTGTTTAAGTTGGAGATCAAGAATGCTATATTCTAGCAAGATGTGCCGTTGTACTCATTAGAGGTTTGGTCTAAAGTTGCACTTAATGCAGGCACTAAAATTGCCAGATATAATAATTTTTTGTTCCGTGTAATATCTCATCAATCTCATGTAAAATGAGCACACAACATAATAGACGAAAAACAACGTGACTAGCAGCCATATTTGGTATGGCTGACAATGAAACTGTATGCTAATTCAGTTATAAACTTTTATTTAATCTCGAGTATAAGAAATAGTGAACATGTCCGTCTTGTATCATATAATAAGAAAACAAGTAAAACAAGAATTAAGTACCCGTTGTCTCTATACGAGTAAATCTGCGAAAGTCCTTTGCAGTGCATGATGTCAGAGACATTCAGATTCAGTTCATTACAAAAATAGCTTGCTTGTAATTACAAGATACATGCAAGATAATATGATAATTTTGTTCGCTACTGTCTTCATTCATATCCACGTTGTATCGCAATTTGCGTGAGGTTATGTTTAACGAACGAGTCAATTAAGATATTTTATATGAAACTCTTCATAAAATTTAAATTTAGAAACAGAACAACTACATATTTATATTCTCAGAATTCGCAAAACAAAATAAACCCTCGTTTTTAAATTTATTGTTGCATTTATTTTTTTATGTTCATATTTAATGAATTCCTGAAGACAACTAAACATATCGTCTTGCGATTATTCCATTTCCTTCACGTTACGTTGCATTTATTTTCTTCGGATGCCAAAACCTTTTCAAAGTACCAGGTCGAATTGGAAAAATAAAGAACAGAACCCTGTTCACATTTTCACGTTACGCTGCTCTTCGAAATTTTCCCGTAAACATGATGAAACCCTTTAAAACACCCAGAGCAAATTTATGAAAAGTATGTGTACTTATTTTATGAAATTTTCGAATAATCATGAACATTCTTTTAAGTTTTCCCGGTCTTTCCAAATGCTCTGTTATGTCGTTCTCTTCATTCGTGTATCTTCTTCCTCCTCATTCTGTGACCTTTGTTTTCTTTCCAGAAACATTTCTCTCGTCAGATAACCCCTTCTTCAAGTTTGCCTTTTCCCTTCCTCTCAGACGACGCTTAACGCGCTAAACGAAACATCCCCTATCGAGACCTCCCCCGTGCCGACACGCGACACAATGGCCGTAATTTTTCATTAGCGCATTCACGCCGAAGCGCCGCCGCATGGCGAGGTTGATGGGGCAGCGAAGCAATGAGCGGGAAAGGGGACTGAATCGCTTAGCCCACAGGCGACTCCCCTCGCGACGCTCGCTCTACGCAGATCGAGGTCAAAAGCAGAAAGGCGATTCACCAACATCGGAATTAAGGAACTCTATTATCTGGAAAAACATTGTTTTTTATTTTTTTAAATTTTATATCTTATGGCGAGATTCAGGCTATGAGACCTGCTCTTCCACCTACCCGTGACTTGGGTGAAGGAATTGGGAAGAGATGATGTTGGGTTGCCGATAAACTCATGGTATCGATCAGGCATTTGTCTGGAGGTGAGGGAAACCCCAGTTAAAAACCATTCCTAGTTTGACCGAGCAGGAGTTTTAACCCACGCTCCACCGCTTAGCTACGAGGAAGCGAAGATTAGATAACCGCTGTTGGTGTATTGTAATCGGTCAAAAAAGAAATTTCAAGAAATCTTCGGATCTTTACATTTTTTTTTTTTTTGCGATGATAACCACTGTCGTATGTGTGTGTGTAGAATTTTGTTCCCCCGATAACTCACGAACAAATTGATGCATCAAAACCAAACTTCAGAAATAACTGAATGCCTTGGCAATAGATGCCTCATCTCATTTCGACTTTATTTACACTCAGATCCTCAATTAGAAGTGACATACAAAATATGAGGTTTTATAAATTGTTCCGACAAATTATTATATTTTACTTTAAATATCGACTATTTCCGCGTCATTCAAGTAACAACATGACACAAGTGAGAAGACATTAAACAAAAATTATATATTATACGGGAATTCACAAAATAGTCATAGTAAAAATGATCTCTCAAAATAGTGAAGATTATTATTATCCGAGAGAAAATCAACCTATTTCGTTAATACTGAAGGTTCAACGAAGATCTCTATCTTCATTGACAAACTGAAAACAAGGAAACGATAAACATGAAATATAAGGAATTAGATCAGGAGCTGTTGCTGCTTCGCGTTAATGACCGACACATGTCAAGCTTTTTCTCCATTCTATGAAGCAGATGCGAAGAGGGGAAGTGCATACGACGACGCGAGACTTACTACCAAGCGCTCAAGAGGTCCTCGCACTCCGCAGGTCTTAAGGGCGCTCCTTGACGATTCAGAAGGGCTCGGAGATCTCATGGACGAATGAGCGGACCCATTCGGGCGGGAGCAAACCCTCGGGAGAATACTTTGTAGACTTCTCGTGTTTACACAGGATACGAAAACGAAGGATTCTCTTCAGTTTTTTTTTTTTCTTTTCATTTTGCCGATATGAAAAAATCGCTAATGAAGATCACAGTACCTTCTACATGTATAAGAAAGACCCCCACAGTCTTAAAGTTATACGACTAAATAAAAAAAATGTTATGAAACTAAATGAAAATATATCTGGAGTTCGCCCCACTCAACTTTCCAATTACAATTCATATCAAAAATTCAAGGCACTAAACACCCTACAACACTAAAAATTTAAGAAAAATGTATAAACACTTCAAAAAGAGAAAAATACTATATTATTAATTATTAAACAAGATATTTATATATTTCGACGATCCATCTGTTTCAAAATATACATAGTAAACTCCTAAATATCATAACATAATCAACAATAGATTGGATGAATTATCTTTCGCATTAAATTCTTTGCAATAGCCTTATTGGAAGATTTTTGAAAAGCGCCTCCAAGATCACAAGTTTTTTGCGTAATAACGTTTCGCTGCATCTTGAAAACGGTGCGACGTACACGAATGCGGTTTAGCAATCTGTACACAGAATTCACTGGAAGGTAAGAACATGTGAATAAGAAATTTCTTTGTGATTCTGTACTAAATGAAAGCAATGTACTGTAAAAATGTCAAGTTCCCAACCCATCTAGTTCATTTACGCTGATTAATCTGTAAGAGAAAATAATACAGCTTATAAGGATTAAGTTGCTGCAAATTCACTAGACGTATTATTTATAACTGCAATAAATTAAAGAACATATTAAAATTAATTGATCTTGAATAATATTGTACTTATACTGCTTAGTCAACGTTTCATAACATACCAACTATTGAACGTTTCTCTCAATAGATCATGAACGTCTTAATACTTTATAACTAGCGAAAGTGTCTTGAAACCATTCTTACCGAGAAATCCGAATTTGCTTAGTCATTCAATAAATCTTAATTATTTTCCCAACCTCCCAAGAAATGGCACCACATCCACCCCGGAGTGAAAGCAGCAAGCAATATCCAGTTTTTGATTACGCTCGAAAGGTCAGTCTTGTAATTATATAAGTTTCCTTTCCTCTCCGCCCTCATCCCGTTCCCTTCCCTTACTTCTTGCCCAAGTTCCATCCTCTGTCAAACGGTCACCTGCTATTTCATTAGAGGAAGCCAAAGCACGCAGCGACTGCCGTTTGCCCGGCTTTAGCTAATTACAAGTACTCTGCGGGCATGCGATTGGCGACCACGGTGTTAGCTGCCATTAGGGGAAACCTTAACGAGAACGGTACGTTAACGGGATTAGTCCGGTGCAACCCGAGAGTCGGCTGACCGATGTGGCATTCGACAACAGCGCAACGTCCTCCAAGCGGCATTTCTTTGGGTTGGTCATCGCGCGCGCCACTCGCTCTGCAAATCACTTGCTTCTGATTTCCCTCGGCCGAATGGGTAGGTGGCCTTGTGGCGGTGGAAACAGAAGTGGAATGACGAAGAGCGGATTGTGTTAACCGGATAGCGGACTAGAGGCGCACGCAATGCGTGGGGTGGACGGTGCGGCGATTGGACAGACACGAGCGGCACTTCTGGGGCTGCGAACCCGTCGTGTTAAAAGAATTAGCCGCAATTAAGATGAGATCGAAACGGAAATGCGGGATGATAGAGGATTGGAGGAAAGACGGGAATGATTTTCGCACTGCACTGTTTGTTGTGCGAGTAAACAGATGTCTTATGGTATTTAGTCTCTGTAAAAAAATCTAATTTACATACAAATCAAAAACTATCCGAATTTTGGCCTTTTTTATAAAGAATTTTATTTAGATAAGTATTCAGTCAGATGTTACTGGAAAAGTTTACAGTGGATTTACAATAGATACATAAATATGTTCTTTCCATTTCTTTACATTGTAACAAATTAGACTTCTTTTGTGTGCTTGAACTTTACGTAAACATTCACGGTCAGAATTTAAATACAACTGTTTAAGAAAATAAATTACTAAAAAGTTAAACTAATTTCAAATTTTGGGGATATAATATAATTAATTTATATCAATTTTAATGGAACTGACGTGCTCTTTGTCAGCTGAAATTACACCAACGCATCGTTGGTGATAAAATCACGTTGACATTATCTAAAGCAGGTTCTGCATGCGGATGGCTCTCAGCAAAGAATGAACAGTGACGTAGAAGGTTAACCCTCACGACAGAGGCTGACGTTATCGTTCTCGGATATGAGCTCTTTCATGAAGAATTACCATCTCTACGCAATTTCCTACCACTATCTCCTTGTATGTAATATATTCCGCTTTCCTCTACTGTCCTCTCTATCCAAGTTAGTTCCTCGCTTCACCTCTTCACATCTGCCTTCCCTTGCCCGTTCCCATCATATTCGCGACGCACGAAGCCAAGTGACGCGTTGTTCATTCATCATTTGCTAACAGCATGCGACCGAAAGAGAGAGACCGGTACAAAAAATGGCGTATTAATGCACTTTATATTTCAGCAATACATTGATCTACGAACGATCACTTCCTTACTTCGAAGATTAAAAGAAGTTAAAATACAATCAACTATTCAATCATCGGTCAATAAGTCGAACTACCTGAAGGCGCAATGCTCACACTCATGAAACTAGTTTCAGGAAACCAAACTCATTTAAATATAGAGGTACGTGCATACAGAGTTTCATGCAACGCACTTAAACATTGTTAATGTTTCAAAAATGTACGCACACATTAAATATGTTTATTCTAATACTAAATCAGCTTTCGCCAAACGGTCCACGGACCCGTGGTAGAACGCGTGAAAATTTGCTTGGTCCACAGAAAAATATCTAGACATGAATTTTACTTTTTATTAATTGAGACAGATTTTACTTTTTATTAATTGGAAAACAGTTTTGAGGTTTCATGAAACGGGTTTCATCAGTGTGCACTTTCGTACGAAACTTGCTTGATAAAACAATTCATTGGAATGCATTGCACCTTACCGTTGTGCCAAGGAAGCATGTTTAATATACTAGAGTAACAATCACATCAGACGACGAGGCATCTATTAAAGTTATTTTAGTAAAATATCGAGTAGAATATCTTAATATGCGAGAAACATCGTTGGAAAGCTACAAAAACCATATTGTACCGAGACAGACTTAGGAGTGTAGTTCAATTATAAGACCAATTATTTTATGAAGAAATAAAAGTTTTGCTATAAAATCTATATCAATTAAAGAATGAAAATACTTTAACGACCAGCAATATTCATAACAAGAACCATCTTTATGATCAGATTCTGCTGAGAAAATTTCAAGTGATTGGGAGAAAGTTAATGAAATCGATGTCTGAAGGAGAGAGCATCCATTGCTAGGATCATGAGTTCGAAGAGTCCTTGAATGGCTCTTGAGAAGCGATATCATTTATTCGTGCTGATAACCTCTCAATCCTGGGAAGAACCCCAAATCTGAATGCTTCATTATCGCTTCAATTGAGAAAATGCCTAGTATCCTCGAAATTCGGAGCATAATTATTTTACTCCGTGTTTAAATGTAATATTACGGATTAATAACCTTCAATATTCTATTTTTTTCTCCATAAATTAATCTAGAGATAATTAATCTGATGGCAAAATTAAAAAATATTCTACATTACAATAAGACCCCGAATTACAATAAGCAAAAAAAGTTATTACAATAAGCAAAGAACATTTTGTACGGATACCATGAAAAAAATCCTGAGACGTATTGCAAAATAACTCATGTCTACACTAAAATAAAATTAATCATATTTTTGGCGTAATTTACCAGCGATGTTTTATTGAAGTTCGTGGACAAAAATACATACTTTTGTACATAAACATTCATAATTGTTTAATCAGTATTACATTACTTTTTTCCCTTCAATCTGCAGTTTTGATTAAAGTATTTCTCGTTAAAATGAGGACACCGAAACGAGTCTCTACACTGGTATATCGTTTTGAAACAAAATTGTGAAGCACCTCTGAAAACAGCTACCCCGTGGCCATTGCGAACAACTGTGCTACCACACTGGTTACGCGTTTCATCAATTAATGAGCAGAGCGAGCTCGGATTTTCCACGGACCCACTTCACAAGCGCGCCGCCCATGCTGGCGAGAGAGCAAACGCGACTACACTTGTTTCTTGCGGCAACACGTTCGTACTCAGATCAGTGGCGGATTTAGACCGTAATCAAGGGCGCATATTGTTTCAAAATTATGGTTTTAACAAATTTTATAAATATTACCTTTCAATAAAATGCATCAAATAATTAACAATCTGGTATTATTAATAATAACAATTATTTATTAAATTTATTAACACGGTATTATTAACAACAGTTATGTATTAAAGTTATTAATATGGTATTATTAATAATAACAACAACAATGTTATTAACAACAGTAATCAATTATAACTAATAACATTTGTTTGCTTAAAGGATAATCCTATGTGAGCATAATATTATAGACAATCACTTATATTAGTTTATCACTTTATTAGTATTAACTAACATCAGTTATTAGCTTATGCTCGCATAGGATTATCATTTAAGCAAACGCAGTTCAAGATGATCTGAATATAATCATCATTTAAATCTAAATTAATATAACTAATAAGAATTTTAACCTGTTAACACATTTACAAAGTATGCCATTTATCAACTTCAATTTTATCAGTTAATAGTTCAAGTCCGATGACGTGGGCTATAGCCCCTTAGTCCCCCTATGGATCCGCCACCATAAATTCGGTACATCTGGAAGCGGAATAAGACCTAGCGATCACATCACATCTTTTTCTAAGGGTCAGACGTCACCCTTATACTTTATACTTTAATGTACTGAGATTTGTAAGTGCATTACTTTTATCTGTATATTCAACTTCGAACGAAATGGACCTCCCATAAATTATGTAACGTACCTTTGGGGGAAGAGGGGTTCCTGATACTGTTACGCTGCGTTACGGTGGGGTGGGGGTGTTAGCTTTGGTGTTAGGTAACGCAAAGTTTTATAGAATATATTTTTATAGAGCACTTTTAACCGTACACAATATCTCACTACTCGTAAGTACTCAACTGCTCGGCGAGAGCACAGCAATGCGGAACGAACAATTAGGTACGTGGTTCGAAATTTGAACCCAAAATTGTTTGAAAAGCAACAAAAGCTTTCTCAACGGGGAGAGGGAAGTAGGAGGTAGGGCTAGCGTTTTAAAATTATTGGTGGAGTTACCAGTATCGTTGCAGGTGCGCTATGGAGGGGTGGGATACGGATAAAAATGGTGTTATGTAACTTATGGACGACCCCTAAACAGCTTTCCTTAGAACTTCACAGATAGCATTCTCGTTTCAGAAAATGTTTGGAGCACTATTCTACACGGTTTGACCCAAAATATTATTTGCTAGTAATATATTTTAAACGGTAACATACATTTCTTATATTTGTTTCATTTCCTAAATCCATTTTGAATTTATAGGGCATGTAGCAGGCCTCAAATGCACTCTCAGCAATTACAAATGAAAATACATTTTCTTCCATGAAAATTAATTTGAGGTAAACAAAAAAAGTTGAACTGAAAAAAAAATCAAAACATAATTTGTTCGACCCAAAAAAAAGTAGAATTTCCCACCGAAGAG
>NNCF01126721.1:234488-253349 GCA_002313205.1 Laupala kohalensis | reverse complement strand
TTTTTTTTTTTTTTTTTTGAAAATTCGTTTATGATTTTGTTTATGGCTAAAAAAAATTTTAAAAAAATGATCTTAAAACTTCAGTTTTATTTACCTTCACCAAATGTCTATTAATTACATTATCATGAACATTTCATGATGTCGTAATGTACTAAATACCAAATTATAAAACGTTAGTGCTCAGGATGCGTATTCATGTATTTAATACAATTTTGCGTGTCATAAAATTTGTTAAAACTTACGACAGAATAATAAAACTAATTGTATCAAAATTTTAAAAATAATATTTCTAAATTATTCATCAATTGGACTTCACGCTGTAATCCTCCACTATTTTACGTAGCACTTCCCGTAAGTAAAAAGCCTTTACCTACAGAAGGATTTGTGTCCCAGAATGGTCGTTGCGGCACAAGGAACTCAAAGAGAATGCATAAAATGTTCGTCTTCGCTGCGAGGGCCTCTGCAATCCCCTGAAGCTCCAACGTCCTTGCAGGATCAAGTCCGAGGGATTACGAATCTGCAAAGATGATCATTTTGCCGAGAGCATATGCATGTTTCATAAATGTTACAAGTTTTTTTTCTCCTCCTCCTCCTCCCCTCTTCCTTCTAGTAGAACACTCAAGGGGCGAAGAATTTCTGATGAGATAGAAGATATAAATGTCTTATATGAATTGTCAGTTCGCGCAATATTTCTGATCCATAGTTGATGCTTTTCCTTTAGCTATATTAATTGAGTTTACTGATTTTGATTTTTCAACGTAGAGTATCAGTGTTTTAGTGCACCGTTCTGATAAAATAATTCGAAATTTCTAACACCAAAAATTGTACGCCGTAGAGTAAGAATAATAATAATAATCAACTCTAACAGAAACAGAAGATTGTAATTTAATCAACGAATTCAAAACCAAATCAAATGAAACAAAATAATTGTAAAAATTTAGAGCGCGGCTATTTAGATCCAGCTCATCCATTTCTCGCGTAAATCTCGAAACAGTCGAAGAGGATTACAATAGTGATCCCCTTACTTTTGATAGGTGCCAGAGTCGTAGCATTAAAAGTGATGGTGAAACGATGTTCGACTTATCACAGGGAACGTATCACTTCGACAGACTTCTCTTCGACTGAGATGGGGGACGAATGTTCAGTCTGACATGGCTTCAAGTGTTCCAAGCGACGGTCGAAGATAGGAAGGGGATTTCTTTATGTACTTACGTTGTATACTCCTATAACGTATATTACAGGTTAGATATAATTTATATATCCTATAACGTATATTATTCTCAAAGAAATCCCGATAAAGGTGAGAGTAAGAATAGAAAAGTCGGAATAATTCAGAGCATGTCATTAGTAGTTTCTGTTTATGACTGAAATAAATAGGAATGGTCAAGATTCCATTCATTCGGACTTTTTAATATGCGCAGAATAAAGAACTTGCCGATATAGAATTTAACTCAACTTTCTTTTCTCTAAAAAATTGAATGTGTTATGATTTTCAAGTTTTATTAATCTTATAAATAATACATGTAGTTCGTTACATTTAACGTTTCTCAGGAATTCCAGCTTCAGAAACAGATAGGAATAATTTAAATTATTTACCATCTTCGAAATGTAACACACCCAGAATGGCCATAGCGAACATCTCTGTCTCAATACAACTGTTTTCAAAAAATATGAACTTTCGTTTTGAATTCGTCATAGATTTAAGACTCAAAAGGGAAAATAAAAATAAAATGTCGTCTATGAGGATGAATGACGTCAAACCACAAAATAGAGTAAGAATGACGTCAAACCCGCGTTTCAATCCGCAGCTCCAACGTAGCTTTTGCCAATCGCCCAGCGCTGTCTCTCAACGCCGCAGGAGCGCAGCAGGAGTCCTCTAGTGTCTGTCGCCGACTGACCAACTGCGGCGTCTCGGCGCACAGAATCGGTCCTCAAACGAAGAGAGGAGAATACCTCGAATAAAATAAAAACAACTGCTTACAGTAATCTCTAATCCAAATAGTATATTGATGACACCGACACTGACGGTCTAGTAGTACAGTCTTTGCCTCCTCGATCCCGCTGAGCGGTAGACAAATCCCGCTCGACCGAACTAGGTGAGGTTTTCCCTCACGTACTCCATACAAATGTCTGTTTGGTACCGAAGAACCCAATATCTCTCCTTCCCAATTCCCTCACCCAACTCCAACGGTTCGGTGGAAGAGCAGGTCTCATGGCCTGAACCCCGCTTAAAGGCATAAAAAATGAATTAAAAATGGAGAGATATAGATCCTGCCGCACCAACTATAACAATCGTTTTGTTTTTTTCTCAAAAATCGTTTACACCATTTCAGAATCTGCAAAACGATAACTAAGTGGCACGACACAAAATTTAAAATATATGATATTAAACAAATTAGAATAAGCATAACTATTGTGATGTTTTTTTATTTGCTTCTACTATGCTTATGTATAGCACAACACGCAAAGTGTTTGTCAAGAATCCTAAGAAGGGCTCTAATCAGTGGCACAACTATCCAAGTCGGGGCCGTCGGGCAAAACGTAGATCGCGATCCCTCGGTAGTTTTAGTGATTTAATGTAGTTAAATTTAGAAATATTTTTCATGATCTTAAATAATTTGTAACCTCATATTCGATGGATGAAACACTTAAACAATTTAATCCGACATGAATTATGGAATTTATCAAGTAATTTTTGACGAGCTTCAATTTTGGAAAAGACCATTCTACAGTCATAATTGTAAGTGGTATTGTTAAAATAGCATGACAACTGTAAACTCATCCAGAAAACTGACCGATAACGTAAAATTATCAATAAGTAAAGAGAAGTTCGTTGATTAATAATGACTAGGTTACGTAAAATGATGTTTTTGTAATTTAAAAAATTTTTAATAAAAAAATGTTACTTCACAATCGGTTAAAAGTCACGAACAAGGTTCCCTATTACTTCCAGAAGTAGGGGACCCCAAGAGACAGGGGGGCCCCTGGGCAATGTCCGGGTGTACAGGGTGCTAGTTACGTCACTGGCTCTAATGACCTTGACGTTGGCGAGTCCTAAAGTCACAAAGAAATCCTAAGTTATAATTTGGATCCTGTAAACTTATTGAAAAACTTAAGGCGCGCTTTTCTGTTATTATGTTCCATTCAATTTCGATGACCTTAGTTAGACCGGAGAAATAACTAGTTAATGATAATATGTGGGAACATACTGGTTCTGTATTTTACTGAGCCAATGTATAATTCAATAAGAGTCTCCTTTCTTAGATAAGTGTAATTCTGTCATTGGTTCTGATATGAAACAAAAACGTAACAAGAACTATTATAAAAACTTATATTTAAAAAGTACAGGACTAGAAAGTGAAAAATAATGTTCAGTAAAATTGAAAATCAAACAAATATAACAACAAAGAAGTCCCTTCCTTTGTCACTCATCATAAGTGCAAGTACTTAGACGGTATATAAACATAGATATTTTAAAGTATAAAATATATATTTCAAAAGATTAAAAATTTTTTCCAGAAATTTTAAAGTTGTACTAGTGTTAATGACGCTTGACGCATCATGCTTTGTCAATTATATTATGACTCAATATTTTATCAAAGATACATCGGAGATCTTTTGTTTTAAAGACAGACAAATCGTGGACCACTCCCATTATTACTGAGCGGGATTTCCCCAGCAAAAGGATGTACTTGAAAGAAGTATTTGCTTTGCATCGTTTGATCGCTATTGTAAGTCCCATCTATACCTTATATATCAAAATATCAGGTAAAACTATTGGTTTGTCGATTAACAGTACCTTATCTCTATTTGTGTTGATATCCATTAGTATAAAAATCTCAAGAAGGTTTGAAGATCTTTTTTTCTTTCTCCGATGACCGAAGTTTGTTCTAGCGTAAGCATGCGACCACCGCCTATGGCACGCCGCTCAAACACTCCAGACCTACTGTAATTACATCCAGCCTTTAGGCCTCTCACATTCCTCGAGACCAACGGACTTTACGTAGGGAAACAGTCACATAGCCACTGGCACATAGTTCTCAATGATACGGCTCAGAGGTGCTATGGAGAGTACTACAACATCCCTTGATATCTTAAGGGATTAAGGATCCAAATTTTCTGGGGCTCTGCAGCCTCCTTGTAATTATTTACATAATATTTACATTTATTATTTACACGGCACATATGATAGATGTAAAGATATCACCCCAATACATTTTCTAACACCCCAAAAATTACGCTATTTCATTGAAGTAATATTTTATTAAAATACCTTCTTATAAACATGCCTGTTTATTAAACAAAAAAATTGGAATATTTGATCTGTCCATGAAGTCTCTTATATTGTTCTAGTTTCATTGAAAGAAAAACCCCAGACAATTTTACTGTTAATGGGAAACAAATTGTGATTGAAGAATGGAAAAGGAAAAATAAATACCCGATACTCTTTTTCATGGCATATTAAATTCAACAAAAATTATGCTGACAAATGTATTTTTTTGTAAATAACCGAGGTAAATGCTTGTAATATTAATTTGAAGATTTATTATTCAGTCCCTTTTCCTAAATAGTGGTAATATAATAATATACGTATAATAATTTTGATTTTAAACTAATTTTAGTTAATTCTAATTCTAATTCTAATTTGACACAAATAATCTTTCAAACCGCAGTTGTTGCATCAAAAATCAACTTATACATTTCAAACATGACATCGAAAGAGAACAAAACCCAATAACTTTCTTGGGGAGAAAGTAAAACCAAGGAGTAATTCGAAACCAAATATATCAATGGCACTTGGCGCCAGCGACGTGAGCCACGGGAAAACACGTTTCTCTGGACCTCACCACTCAGTGGGGTTGAAGTGTTTGCTCATTCGAGATAATGCGCGCCTAACCGTGTCATCAGTTCTCTGGTATCAACGCATCCGAAGCAATGCAATTCCCTCACATTGGAAAGCAAAGGAAAGAATAATCGATAGCCAAGAAACACCTTTTAATTGGAGTTTGACAGAACCGTGTCAAATATGAGTCCGGTCTAGATATAGATTCAGATTTTAAAATGGTTCGAGAACAAGAAAAATTTGTTCTTTTGGCTTCCAATTCTGAAATGTATATGACAATGTTCAATTCCCGTGGCGTAGTGCCTTGCGTACTCGCCTTCTACCGCCAGTGACGCTCGTTCAAATCCCGTCTGATCCAAGTAGAAGTTGCAGCGGTGGACGAAGCAGAGTTCGCGGCAGGATTTCTCAGTGTACTACCCTTTTACACGTACCTTTTCCAATACCCCCAAAATTACGCTATTTCACTGAAGTAATATTTTATTAAATTACTCGTACGCCTCTGCCTATCATTTCACCACAACATTCTCTCCTCATCCACCCTCAAGTCATTCATTCATCACTCGCCTCGGGAATATGTGTCAGGAAGGAAATCCGGCACCCTGACATATCAGAAGAGGAATCATATCATCCTACATCTCCGAACCCTTGAAGACGAGGGAAAAGGAGTTAAGGAAACACGCATAGTGATAATGTTCAATATCTCGCTAATTGTTCGAATTTACTTAACATTTAAAACAAATGCTAAACTTTTAAATCGCAACTTAACATTTAAAAGAAAATGGATGTTATGTTTCCAATTAAGAATAAAAAGTGTCAAATACCAGGCAACATGTCGACAAAAAATGATATGATAATATACATCTTGCACTGTACTATTAGTGAAAAACCATGAGTCTCTTTAGTTTCATCTATACGAGCACATCAATGTCCTACAACGAAAGCTCGGTCAGGTAAAAATATTTACTGTGGATATGATTGGTCAATTGTTCGATTTTGTGTTATTAATACTTCATTATAATTTTTGTTTAACCATTGGTTATATTTTTCACAGAATGGTTGGCATGGGGAATGTCATTGACGTTTGTCAGTGTCAATAGTTTTTGTGTCGCCTGAGATTGTGACCTAGGTTCTCATCCCCGCTCCCAAGTTTATTTTTTTTAATTTTTTGTCACGTTTTGTTAATTTATTACATCTATTCGAAAGAGGTTATCACGCCTGTACTTCTCCACACACCCACATACACAGTCACATAGCCACAGTTCCTGAGTCACTCATGTTTGCTTCTTGTGACTAGAAACCTAATCCAGTATTTACAAAGAAAAGACTCATTCATCAAAACCTCTAACTGGAGGATGACAATTATATTATGGAAGGTAATTGTCTTTGTCGATAGGTGCATTTGTTGATACAATTGTTCTGTGGTACAGTTTCATTCAAAGGAAAAAGAACAATGCAAGTCTATATTTCATTTAGGAATCGTGCATTTCTTACTTAGGTATGCTTCGATGGCGTGGGGTTTTCCATAGAGGAAGTCAGAAGAGCGAATTATGTTCTTGAATAATTACGTCAGACAACGAGATTCGTCAATGAAATCCTTCTTTCTCGTTCCCTTAGTATCGTACGCCTCTTTCTAAGCCGGTTGTTCTTCAAGCATCAGCGGTGGAACGGTTGACGGAGAAATTCCACTTGTTGAGGATGAGCATTGCATTTGCATCAGGTTATTGTGAAGGTCAACGATCCTAATCGCAAAAAATACGAGTTGAAATCAGCTCTATAACCTTTTTCTAAAATGCAATCTTTTTGAAAATATTTCAATCTCCCCTTATACTAAACCCATAGCGAAAAGTGAGTATCGAGAAATATTAATTTTCGAACTGTAAGAACGTTATTTTAAAATCTAACTTTGAACAATGTATTTTATAAATTACTTTTGAATACGTATTCGTTTCGAATTTTAAGTTTATATTTTATCTTTTAGGTGGTTTAAAATTTATTATATGTATTTTTTTTTTATTATGGGCGATGTCAAAATTGGTAATTTTTGCTTTTCGTGATACATGTATGATGACACGGGAGATAGTTAACCATTTGATATCGATGAAACTATATCCGAAAGCATAATTACTGTCAACAGTTATGAGATGTTTAATAAACCAGAGTATTGTATAACATTTTAATGAACTTAGGTTCGGTTGGTTAGTAAAAATCTCTACTATTCAAAATCATATTCTTCTACCACTCATGTTTGAAATGTGAATCTCCTGTTAGATTCACGAGAGAGAAATGTCACGTAACAGAAAATCCTACTCGTATTAATCGAACTTTGTTGTACTGTTATTATAAGCGATAAGATAGAATCGACCGTATTATTTTACGGGAAATCCAATTTGCTTTGTCCACTAGCTCGTGACGACTAATGAGGGAAGAACGTGTTACGAGTTGATTACTGCGATTTTATCATGAAGTAGTTTTGGGGGCTTGAAGAATGTGTTGAATGTCTGGTTTTATACATTTTTAGTGTATGTAGGTAGTAACGAAACTGGCAAATTCATTGTTTAAAAAATCAACTTTATTTCACGACATCTCTTCTTTGCAAGAAAATTTCTGAAACAAAATCAAAGAAGCTCTGGATAAATGATCTCTGATATATTTATAATCCACGTCAACCAATAAGCAACTGTTGCAAGTCCAAGAGTACTCTCATTTCATTCACAAGTATTCCTTCAACAGTCAGTCTTCTCGCGTCTAGCGGAATTATGCAAAACGATACGTACGGCAATCCCATGCCATTCATTGCAAATCTTCAGACGAAAGAACCAGCGAGCAGAACGGCGCCATCCACCACCACACAATAAACAGGAAGAATAGAGAATCAACACCATTACGAGAAGCAACATGTGAAGACAATGAACGGACGACGCGACGGCTGAATAATGGGAAGAGTTCGTTCGTGGGGACGTCGACACAGCCGTCTCTCCAGATGACCCTTCAACGTCTGTCAGCCTCCGTTGTGGTATTCGAGCTGATTTCATAGCCATTGCTCTTCATGATCTCGTTTGAGGCTGTTTACACGTTATGCTCCAGTAAATTCTGCTTCCCGTCTTGCTTTGCAGCGTGGATTTTCAAAACGGAAGCTATATTTCACTGTCAGCTACCACACGAACCGGTGATCTTACAATAAAAGGGAACAAAAAATATCACATATCACACCGGCAAAATCCTGAAGAGGTTAAAATAAAATTTACTCCGTTAACATTCAGTGAAAATACCTCGAAATACCGGCGGTAGTACATACTGACAGGATAACACGTTAGAAGTTTTTTTCACATCTTTTGCACCGAAGTGTGAAACATGCGCATATGTATCAGTTAGGAACCATAAAACGTATATATTAAGTTATTATTATTTCCTTTAAATGTAATGATTGAAATTGATTCTCAGTTCGTTATGGTAAACTATGCCATTATACTATTAAATAATTCACTTAGGGATTTTTTCGTAGCGTATCCGCGAGCTATCGTATTCGCTATCCATATGCAAATTACTTCTGCACATGCTCAGAAGTTGTGGTACGCTAACGCTCCTCCGTTACAACGCCTATGTTTGCTTATGATAGTGATGTGCGAGTGAGAGGTCATGGCGGATTCTTTTCAGGATTTAAGGTTATGTTGATATCTAAAAGGGAATGCGAGGGATTTGTGGGTTGTTGAGTGCCGTATGAGAAAGTGCTGGTGTACTCAAGTACAGTTTACTTGTGTACGCTTTCATAGAAGTAGTTTGTTTGGGTTTACAATTTTTATTATGATGAGTCGAGGTAGAGTACGCAAAATGCATCGATTACACGAGTTCTTTCCACGTAACGCGGTTAGAGTCATCAACGTAACGTATACGCTAGGAAGCGTGTACATTATGCAAAATATCTCTAATATCTACCAGTAGAAATAGTGCCTTTCTATACTAGTACATATGAATACTATACTACGAGTATATCGCTCATAGGTTGCAATAGTGGCAACACTCAAAAACATTTCTGAGATATGCCAGTATTACTGATGGAAAGAACGTATTTTTTCACATTAAGATGTGTAATCGTATTTTTTGTGGTGCCACTATTGCAGCCAATGAGCAATATAATGTTATGGTGCATCATACTAACAACATATTATAATATATTAAAGATAATACTGATCCTCTGAGTTCGTTAGAGGGTAATGTAATATGTTCCATCGTGGGTTTTCTCAAGGATCTCCTCTTGAGCGCCACGCAGCCACGCGGGGCGACATGAAGCGATGGAAGCATGTTGAGAGCGACGAGGGCGATCGGTGGCCAAACAAACAACAGCGTGCATTCCTTGATACCTCTCGGAGGCAATCGGGCGCTTCACGCCAGCCAGGGAGCACTCCCAAACAAGCTTCTCGATCTGGGATCTTCTGAGAACTATTCAAGACGTGAATGAACTAGATCTCCTTTATTTTAAAAGGCTCATTTCCAATTCAGTTAAAATTATTTCCAAACGTTATGTAACATCCAAGTCCAGTAGTTTATTAATATTAAATAAAATTGATTCGGAATTTTTATAAAGCTTCCTCAATTAATGATTTAGGTCACATTAAAAAAATATTTTTTTAAATAATTAAAAAGCTCAACGAGTAAAAGTTATCTCAAAGATGTTAACGTAATTCGTATTTACGAACCTAAATTCTGTATTTTCAGCTGAGAATTTGTAATTCATCTTTCTTGGTCGATTATTTTAAAGAGGTCCATTAATTTAAATGTTCAATAATATTATTCATTTTTGAATGTTACATGCTTAAAATTGAAGATAACGGGAACTTTTGAGTACGAATGAGTATAATGCACATAGACTAATGTAAGATAAAACGTTGATAAACATCTGTTGAACATCTCATATGCTTAAGAGAAAAATATTTACACGTTCAATGTTCACGACAAAAAATGATGGAATATGAGAGAGGAAAAGAAAGAAAAAGAATAGAAATAACGTAATAGAAAAAGAGTAAACTACCTATTGATAAAGAAAAGTAGGACAAAGTCTATACTAATAACCGGTCACCCGTCAATATTTTCTGGATATCGTTGAAAATGTAGAATCTTTTTTTTATGTATGAGCAAAATATCTCTTTAAAAAGATGCGAAAATTTGCGAAGGTCACTTGCCGTGTGGTCTGCATCTGCGTTTGGAGTGATGCCACTGGAGTTCAAATTGGCGTTGCAGAGAGGAAGAGAAGAGGGGAGCAACATCTGGTGGCCCATTAGGTGTGGATCGTCTTTCGCGCATTTGAGAAGGTCTCCGTATCACGTCACAGCCTCTCTCCCAACCACTTGCATTCGCGGAGGACTGAGACACTGTACTTGTAGGAGTTTATACAACGGTTACTCAAAAGTTAGGGATAATCTACACGGGTTCACTTCTGATAAAGAAGTCGTTCTTTATTGTAGTATTTGTAAAATGGGAAATGTAGCGTGCTATTGACGTTTGTCGACATAGGAGGTAGGGGTTGGGTGGTAGGTTATTGTTATAGTTTAGTTGCACTCTGAAAAGTTACCAATTTTGGGAGAACTGCCAATCTACTCAATTTATTCCCGCTGTGTCGTGTACTATTCGGCTTGGTGATGTTTTCATCTTATACGTTGACCTCCAAACTTGACGAAATAACCCTAGGAGAGCCTGTCCTTAAAATACTATTTTTTTCCTTTGTAGTGTAACACAAAATTAACATTCCTATTTATAAAATACATTGCGTAAATTATCCAAGAAATCTTAATTTATTAATGTACTTTCAATGAAATTCATTTTACGGTAGTCTCTTTGTTGTTTCCATAGCGTTGGTACACACGTAAGGTATGTGCTACCAAACGATGTTTTTTAATATCAAACGACAATCACAGGAAGTCCAAGTAACGAGTGTGGGGTTTTTGTTCTAAAATATTGGTGGTGGCTGCCCTGAAAGACCACTCGAGTCCGACATCTTTGTTTTTTAGTGTTCAAACTCGCGATAACTTGAGTAAAGTAGGTGAGCCGGTTGGCTGGGTTCACCAACAACTTAGCAGGAGTAGTTGGTAATAGTTAAGAGTTATTGATACTAGGAGGAGGAGGAAAGAGGAAGGAGGGTTCGCCTTTAAGTAAGCACAGCTATATGTGAAAAGCTACAAATTTTTCTGGTCCCATCGGGAATTGAACCCGGGATGACTTCGTGATGAGCAAGGACGCTACCGCCTGGGCCACGTGAGGGTCAAAGAAGTCTTTTGCACTCCGTTTAAACCATGTTAAGCTCTTATTTTATAGTGCCGACGGTTCATCTGCAGGCTAGTCTTCAATACATTTTGAGCAAAAAAGGGAAGCAGAGTTACTTTTCTTGAAACATTGACTTACTATCGGAATAAAACTTACAAATATCTTAGCACGCACTTGTAGGGAAAATTGTCCACATGAAAGTTAGATGCACAAAATTAAGCTTAATTTATCTCACGTTTACCAGCAAGTGGGGAAAAAGACTATGATTAGGCTCGTAGCACGTGTCGATATCGAATCGGTAGTGTATGCTCTCCAGTATTTCTAAGACAACAAGGAGAAATATTTCTTCACATAGAATGAGGTCATGCGGAGTATTCAGAAGAGGTTAAAAACTTAGAACATTCAAATATATAGTATCGTGCTTTTAGACCCCATTTCTTTCTTGCGCTATGCTAACTAATTACATACAAGTGAAGTTAAATAAAAGCTTGTAAAAATAGATTTAATAGTATTCCCTCTCATGGTCATTTCAAGTCAGTTTACTATTATAGTTCTATAATTTTCTTGATTGAATGACAAATTCTCTGTAAAAACCCATAGAATAAATAATGTTAAAACTCCACCAGAATAATTGAACCCTAATTTTTCTCAAATATTAAATACAACAAGCAATTAGAATCAGTATAAATGATTGACTATTCGTAACTAAGTGTCCGCATGAAAAGAAAACAGTTATTCCTTGCATGCATGAACTTGAGAAATTGTTATTCTTTTCGTGGAATATTTTCAAACAGTAAGCTACATGTCCTCATAACAACACCGATCATATACATCTGGCGCTGGCAGGAGCGACACTGTCCTTCGAAGGGAGAGCTGGGTGCTGGGTGGCTAATCACTTCACTAAGACGCTTTGCGCGCAGGGCGATAGGGTGCTTCCGGCGGAGGGTCGGTCAGTCGCCCGCCAGGCGGTGCCGATTGGCAGGGGAAACCCCGCGAAGCGACATCCGACCCGCACGAGTAACGAGCACCTGGATACCTCGCCCTCGCTACCTTCACCACCCCCTCTCCGTGCATCCTCAACTCCCTCCTCACATCACAGCCTCTCTCACAAATCTTTACGCGTCGTAAACACTCAACTGTCGCTGTCAGATCTACGATGAACTCTTCTACCAGTGAACCTTCAGTGTTCACCGTACACCAATGAGTTAGAATCAGTGACCGATCGAAGCTTCGGTTTCGGTCAAAAAATTAGTTTCGACTGCAGTTTCGGTTCCGGCCAAAAGTCGCCCGAAACTACTAGAAGTTTAAGACATCTAAATATAAGTTAAAATCAAAATATAACTTTTTACATCTTTGTATGTTATAATACATCTAAATATAACTTTTTTTTTTTTTTTGTGGGGCTTTAGGGCTCGTCAACATCAAAGGTCATTAGAGCCCATGCAAGTAGGGAAAAATGCAGTTTCGCACCATAGAGAAGAGCCATAGTAACTCTTCTCCGTGTGTGGGACTCGCCGAATATCTCGACCATACCCACTAAAAAACCCTCCTGAAATCAACAAATATCTAAATAAAAAGATGAAAGAAAAGAAAAGAAAACAGAATACCAATACATTATTTCGCAAAAAAGGAAAACAATTTTCTAAATATCATATTTTTGAATTACAGAAACGAACGATGAAGACAAAGAAGACAATAAAGATGAAAAGGGAGTGCAAATTTTAAACCCTCCCGAGAACTTGTGGGAGGAGCCCCGATCTACTCATAAAATTCAACAGTTTATTAACATTAACCGTTTCATTCCCGAGAATGGTTGGTAAATCTGCAGCCAGACCAATTTGTCTCCGTATACTTGAGTATCTTCTGCAATCAGTTAGTAGATGACGCACTGTCAGAGAACAGCTACACTCCTCACAAATGGGTTCATCATCAAGTAGTAAGAGATACTTATGAGTGAGAGGACAATGTCCTATGCGCAGGCGGGTCAGCAAGACCTCGTCGCGCCGGGCTGGCCTACAGGAACTGCTCCATGACTTAACACATGATTTGATAAGTCGGAGCTTATTCCTTTCAACAGCTAACCACTCATTGCTCCATTCACTGAGAATCCTTATCTTGTCTAAATATAACTGTTTACCAATTAAATTGTTGTATTTAATTTAACTTAATGGACAAGGAAAACGCAAAATAAGAAAGTTAATGTTTCTTGCACTGGCATTCTCTTCAATTATAAATCACAGAAATTCTGAATAAAATGAATATTTCTGAATATTTTTCCCAGCCATCAGAATGTTCAGACTCCCAAAATTTCCACCTACAGATCTAAATCTTAGACAAAATTGAAAATTTAATTTTATTGATTCAATGAGCAATGTGTAAAAAATAGCATCCTTCATGTCATTCTGAACGTACACTTGATATTGACGTAAAATGAATCTTATTGTGTACGAATAATTTCAAGAATTTTCAAATAGCCTGATATAGTGAATATACTGAAGGTTGAAATATTTATTGCATACATTTGGTTAATTTGGGCATGGTTAATATGAATTTTTATTCTTTCTCGTTAGCAAGTAAAAAATACCATCTAAGATCTTATCAAAATCTCCATTCGTACTCCTATTTGAACTGGCAACTGTTCTAAGAAACGGAAGCTAACACTCATTGGCTCCATAAACGGAGTGTTACGTCGATATACACATGTAAAGCGTTTGGAACTTCGTGTTAGGTCACCTCATCAAACAATATTAGTATTCTCTGTAGCTTACGTTGACCATATATAACGTTCAAGCTGTTCAAATATTATTGCATTAGCAACTAGAAAGAATGAACTTTTTCTGGGAAACGCATCATTTTTCTCCAATAATATTTAAAAGATTAATATAAAAATCTGAAGTATTTAATTATTTGTGATACAACATACTAAAATTGTTTTTGTTATTCAAATCTAATTATTTGTGATAAACAAACTAAAATGAAAATGGTTCATTTTGAGTATTAACTGTGGACCTGATTTATGAATGTTGAGTTCAACTTTATACATTTGTAAATTGAATTATTAAATCGACCTTTTTTTGTAGACTATTTATTTCTGGTATCACAACGTCTCAGCTGTACATTGCTGCCAACATCAGGCGTGAGTCAGAGTGTGGACATATCAACAAATGTTTGCTTTATCTTAGTCACAAGCATAAAAACAAATTAACTACATATGCAAATAAAACGACAATATCTAAACATTTGTGCCAACGCTCTGGCACAAATTAGATTTAAAATATCTCATAAACTCTTGAGATTTAAAATACCTCGCATCTCAAAACGAATAATCTTATTTCTTTGTTAATTTGAAAGATATGTGAGAAACTCTACAGTTTTCAGTACACCGCTTGGATTGAGCCGCGCTCGAAGGTAATAGTCGTCGCCTTCTCAACGACAACGATGGCACTGCCTTTGGAGAATAGCGGCGTGGTGAGACGTTATCGAGTCGACTGGAATCGATGGCGTTTCGACTGCGCCGAGTGTTTGTGGAGGCAACACGAAGGACCGCCACCACGCCATCGATCGCGAGCGCTGCAGGTGACACGAGGACGCCCGTCCAATTCCTTGCTTCTTTACACCATACTGACAGTGCATATTGTAACAGTTTTCGCTTTGCCTTCAAAATGGATGGTTTTGTGGCTCGTAGAACACAGTGAAAGGCGAAAACATTTTACCACTCATCGATTTTTTTAAATACGAGGGAAATACTTGAACAATTTTTCATTATTTATAACAGTGACATAAAATAACTTTTCTAATTTACCTCATGAAGCAACCAATTACATATTGGAGAAGAATGTAATGAAACTGTCTCGCATCAAATATCTTCATTACCTGAAACAAAAGAACAATTATAAGATAAAATAGTTTTATAAAGTCTTATCGTTCATATTGTTAAGAAACGTCACATTTTAGGGTAATTCCAGGTATTTATATCTTTTCGGATAACCGAGATTTGCTGTGTTAGGTAAGAATTGATGAAGGATTCTTCAAGTGTCAAGTACACGTAATGCTAAAATAATTATAATAATAATAATAAGACTATGTATATTAATAATATAATGAAAAAATGTTTTAAGATTATTACTGTAAGAGTTGAAAGGAGTATTGAAAAGGAAAGCCACATTTTGATGTATTGGAAACTAAAGTTAAAATTGAACAAACCTACTAGCTCAGTATCACCACTTCCAATTTTATCCACCTACAGGTACAGTAACCGCAAAGCGACACAACACTTTTATCTAATACACCATGTGTCTTTCGTAAGTCATACCTCATAAATCGGAAGATACAGGGTATGGCGGGGCAAAGATCCCCACTCTCCAGTTTTTACACATACCGATCTTGAAAATAGAGATCTAAAATTAGATTATTTTAGTGAAGTATAATCCCTTTACCCAGACATAATTAAGATTACCTTTACCTGCTACTCCGTTTTTGCAAACGACTTCCCGAACTTTTGCCCTATCAGATAATACATTTCTAAATCTTTTTCTTCACTGTATTTTATCACTTACTTTCTTTTACAGACCCACTTATTTTCGGGAATAGACCACTTATTAATAAACATGTTGAAATACTGACATGTAGATATACGTACCTTACTAATCTCTATATTTTCACTTCTTCACAGAGAAGACAATCCCTAAAGAAAACACTCTCGTCAAAGGAGTGCCTAGAAATGAACTCTCCCGAACCTTCAGGTTCCGTCTCCTATCGTTCGTTTCGTAATGAAACTCGCAGAATGTGGTTTAGAGATGTTGATTTAAGTCTCTAATTTTTATTTTGATAATTAGATTTTTATTTTGATTCTTTCGCCCTATTGAACGAAGTTCCACAGTTTTGGAACTGTAGATTTTTGCCCGGCGAGATAGAAAGTCCGGAAAGTCGTTCGCGAAAATTTATAGTTTTCTCACCGTAAGTCTACTTCACCTTTAATCTATGCAAGACAGTTATACGCCAACCAATATTCCATCTCTCCGCGAGTGGATATGTACGGCCACGTGGCATCCGAGATGCATTAATCGTGATACGTCATGAATATGGTAGGTGAAGCGATGTGGGTTGGGAAGTGCCCTGCTAAGGGTTTAATGGGGCATGGTGTTCGAGCTCATGAGGATAGGTACTTCGGCTTCGTCAAATTGACCGCAGATATACCAACGGAGACCCAACACATTGAGGAAATGGATCACGGCACTAAATCTGTCATTTTGTTAGAAGAATCATATTAATTTCGGTTTAATGTTTAACTCAATCGGAACAATTTATATTCGATTCTTCCCTTTTGATTGGTTGCAGATAATTTTTATTTTTGTATTTTATTTTTTCTCAGCAAATGATTGATAAACTGACAATGGATGAGTAGCCAAGTGTTCATTACGTTTTTCATTTTTCTAAAGAAGATAAGAACTTCCTAATAGGGTTGTAATTATTATGGCTTTCTCAATAGGTATGTAAATGCACTTGGGTAAATATGTTTCTAAACTTAAATGTAGAGTTTTTGCAATTACTCTTGTTGCAGAAATCACTATTGGGACCATAAGGACTTGTTTCATCTTTCAAATTCTTTGAACTTACTGAGAGGGGTTTATTTTGAAATTTTTTCAGGTATTGTCTTCTGTAAGTTGTGTTTAGCATTGTAATGTCTATGAAGAATGTGATCTTATTAATTTGTTCAATGAACGTTATATCTGAACGATTGCGTGGATTGATCTGTCAGTGGGGATGGCTCGGTCAAAATACAATTTATGGATTTTATTCTCTTGCACTATCTCTGGTGAATAGTCGTAATTTATTATTATTAACATGACGAATTAACGAGAGGCACATACGAATAAACATCAAAATATGTTTTATAGAATTGGTGTAACAAAAGTAGAAGTTCCATAAGTGAAATTACGTTCATGCAAGACCTTGATTCAAGGTGGGCTTAGTTTTCTTTAACGTGCTGACCTCCCAAAGCAGACACGCACGCACATTTGTTTATATATATCCAAGAATCTTCAATTCTTGGGTCCGGTTTGTGCACAGTCAATCTACAACACCTCGAATATCTGAAAAAGCGTCTTTCGGACAGAAAATATTTTTCGTATCTATAGCGATAATATTCAAGAAAATATAGGTTAAAAGCAAAAGTAATGATATCAGTAACATGTCGGCAATACCGTAATATACATACATTTTGTTATTTTCCGTTGCGGTGGAACAATTACCTGCACGTCATCGAAGAACAAGTATTGAGAAATGCACGACCTCGATATTCCTTCCATACTTGCCCTACACGTGTGTTGGTGTCACAACAGTCCCTGTAATGTTTCTCAATAATAACGCAACAATTTAACGGTGATAAGGGTGTCTTCAAAAACAAACAACACACGCAAGTACTGAAGAAACGAAAACTTCAGATAAAGTGATAAAAATTGAAATAGTCACCGACAGTCGAAATTGCAGTTCTTTTTCTAAACACACAATATTTCATCGCATATGGTTAGTTTAACTGGAGACAAGCAAGGTGCAAATCAGCGGGTTATACCCCATAACTTGAATGTACAGTATTATTACTAGAGTCAAAAGTAACAAAGACAATTCCACTTTAATTTTCTTTGCAGGCAATAAGCATCCGTAAAATTTACGTATTGTCTATTCTGTGTGTAAAGTATAAATGTAATAATACCATGAGTAAGCGAAATAATGTGCATCATAAAATCCTTTTTCATGCAAAATGCTTGAGAACATAGCAAATTCCAGATCTTAGATTGAAAAACCCATTTTATGTGATCCACTTCGCAAATAGTTGAATCGTCTAAAATCCCATGTCAATTTTACATTAATTTATCATACATGTACCTGAAGAATGAAACTAAAGAATGAGGTTTCTTAAAATATAAAAGAAAAATGTGAAATTCATTGAGAAGAGATTTACAATGACTAGTAAATCAAGACGAAAGCAATCAATATTACTATTCGTCAAGTGAAGTATGAATATTATGTAGGATTTGTATAGACTTGCGAAGTAATTTAATTTGCTAAACAAACCACACATTCCTTTATCAGGTTTTAAGTTCACGGGCACCGGTAAGATAAGTTCACGGGCACCGGTAAGATAAGTTCACGGGCACCGGTAAGATAAGTTCACGGGCACCGGTAAGATAAGTTCACGGGCACCGGTAAGATAAGTTCACGGGCACCGGTAAGATAAGTTCACGGGCACCGGTAAGATAAGTTCACGGGCACCGGTAAGATAAGTTCACGGGCACCGGTAAGATAAGTTCACGGGCACCGGTAAGATAAGTTCACGGGCACCGGTAAGATAAGTTCACGGGCACCGGTAAGATAAGTTCACGGGCACCGGTAAGATAAGTTCACGGGCACCGGTAAGATAAGTTCACGGGCACCGGTAAGATAAGTTCACGGGCACCGGTAAGATAAGTTCACGGGCACCGGTAAGATAAGTTCACGGGCACCGGTAAGATAAGTTCACGGGCACCGGTAAGATAAGTTCACGGGCACCGGTAAGATAAGTTCACGGGCACCGGTAAGATAAGTTCACGGGCACCGGTAAGATAAGTTCACGGGCACCGGTAAGATAAGTTCACGGGCACCGGTAAGATAAGTTCACGGGCACCGGTAAGATAAGTTCACGGGCACCGGTAAGATAAGTTCACGGGCACCGGTAAGATAAGTTCACGGGCACCGGTAAGATAAGTTCACGGGCACCGGTAAGA
>NNCF01126721.1:132571-234289 GCA_002313205.1 Laupala kohalensis | reverse complement strand
ACGGGCACCGGTAAGAAGTTTACGGGCACCGGTAAGAAGTTTACGGGCACCGGTAAGAAGTTTACGGGCACCGGTAAAAGTCTCCTGCCTCCACTGAAGAAAAGAAGCGTTCTCGTCTCCCCTTCATCAGTGCTGCTCGCCCACAAATCCTCTTGGGAGCTCCTGCGTTTGTTATTTGGTGACCGAATCCCTCTTTAGCTTCTTCACCGACGGCGTGGCAGAGGGTTTCTTGACACTCTGGGTGGCATAACGCCCTGCGTGCACTTCGCAGAGACCTCATCCGAGGAAGAGATTCAAAATTGTAGGGGAGAACTAGGGCGGTGAATTTGTTCTTGCGGGAGGTGTCTCTGAAGGCGAAATAGATGGTGTCTTCACGATTTGCCAAATGAGGAATGTCAAGTGTGAAAGAAGACGAGTTTAGAATCATATTAATGATACACATTAGACTGAAAAACTACGAATTCTATTTTAAACTTTGGAAAATGATTAATTGTATTTCCAAAAGTTATCTAATTTAGACAATTTCATATTACGGCGAACGAGACCATTGATTAGTGTCTAATCGATTTATATTTGCCTGTTTATGCACAATAAATTGTTAAACCAAACAAATGTGAGAATAGTATACTTTGAATCAAAACTCAACCGACCAAAAGAAACACAAAATTTTCTCTTCGTGGTTCTTTGTTTCCATATTTCTCTCTCACCGAAACTTTCTCGAATTTTTCCATTTGCATAGTTTATCATATATTTATTTTATGACTTTTTTGGTATAGTGAGAGTTTCAGACCATGACACTTTTTCTTCCACTTAACCATATGATTAGGTGTAAGAATTGGGAAGAATGACGAAATGTCAGATTGAGGAAGTGACACTGGTCAGGCGATGAGGAAACCTACAATTAAGAGCTTAACCCTGTTCAACTGAGAGGATGATCGAACTTGCGCTCTCCCGCTCAGCGATGCTTTTGGATATGACAACCCAACTTTTTAGTTCAGATAATATAAGGTTAGTATGTCACTGTGATTGGAGAAATCCACCCCATCCTCTGAATTAACATCTCCCATCCGTACCCGTTCTGTAAGTGTTATACAAAGTAAAAATATCTTATTTCTGTTCTTCTATTTTAGATAAAGATCTTTCTTCTTGGGTCATCCAAAATAAAATCAATTCTAAGTCTGTACTTCTGCCTTGGGCCTTCGATACGTCTTCCGTAACCTTCGTCCTGTCACATCCACAGCTTCTGGCGCCTGCACCACACGCTCCCTAGGTGGCATCCCCCACCGATCCCATTTCCGGCGCCTTTTGAAGTTCGCCTCGAATCTGTCACCTCCGGTAATAAACCCGCCAGTCTCCAGTCTCAGTTCCTTCCCTCCCCCCTACTTACCGATCCCCTTCGCACGCTTAAGGGGTTAGCAAGGGGCACAAATTACTTCTCCTTGTGTGTGCTCACAACACACTTTCAATTTTCGTCTCGGCTCTCTATAGAGCTACATTACTTCCCGTTCGCACCACCCGACCGACCGCCTGCCGTTTCCTTCTCCACCCTCGCTCGAGCAGAGGCGATATGATAGAGTCTGCTACTTGTCGCGAGATGTGAACGCGATTTTGTGGGGCAATCAAGTTGGCGAGGGGAGGGAGGAACACCAAAGGTTGCGGACTGTTACGAACTCTCTCAGCACTAATGGGTAAGAATTTCAGACTTTACTTCGTCAGTATCGAAAGGTGTCGGGAACACCACTTTTCAAGAAGTAAACAGTGGAATAAATCAATTTCTTTAAAATTATACTCACATTTGATACTACAGAACTGTAGATAAATATTGGGGTTAACGAATAATTTCAAAAATACTAATTTAATTAATTCACATACTTGGTATATATAAGATTATTTTCCAAAGTTGAGGAACTAACTCGGTTGATCACTGCATGCGAACGTGATCTCTGTAGATATTTAACATATAGATATCTGGGCTACGCAATCTGTGATAGAACTTGCTGCTTTAAGTAAATTTGGCTTTGTAACACTGATAGGATTTCAATAAGCATAGCAATGAATATATAGAAAAAAAGAATTCAGCAACATCGCGTTTCAAATTTAGAGGAGTGATAATAAAAGACAGAAACAATTGCAGAAATTACGAGGTGTGATATAAGCAAAGTTTGCCTTGTTTTCACTACAGGTTGTAACACATTAGACTACAGATCAGTACAGTTAAGTGCGTACAGATCAAAGACTTCTTGACATCTGCACAAAAAGATGTGGTCTGCATCACTTTGAGATTTATCCTAAGATAAATTATTGCTCCACCGTAAGTCAGAACGTTAAGGTGAATGAAAATCCCAATTACCACACTATCCCGTGAATTTCATCGCAGCCATTCACTAAGCAGTACAGCGCTCTTCATACTTAGACACGCTGATCCCACAGCGTAAGAAGGGCGTATAAATATACGTATAAAATCTAGCTAAAATGTGGTTCGTTATAAACTTTAATTTGTGAATGTTTACATCTGGTTAATTTTTTTTTCTATTAGGTCAACATTCTCCGTGCTTTCTTTTCGAACTAATGTACAAGACAATTTTAATGATACGACAAAAATATGTATTTGGGGTATCCTGAAATATAATTTTATTGATAAAATAAGATAGATTATATACAAGGGTTAAAATCACCGCAGTTAGATATATATTAATACTAAGGGAAGCATACGTAACAGATTGCATATTATGAACATCTTATAGAAATACTGTAATTTTTTACTGGTTTTGCTACATTTCTGAGGGAAGATCTCCTTAATAACTTATGCTGATTGACCAGTAACAACGAACAAATGTATGAATAATGATCAACCGAATTCATGGTAATCGATAACTTAGGTAATGGAGAAAAGACAATGCAAGCGATGCGACGAACCCAGCAGTTGAAGGCACATGACCATCCCTCCGCAAAGTTCAAATAATTGGGGCTTCAAATATAAATTTGAGCGCATCACCCGCCCCAGGACAATTTGGGCTCATTACCCTGTAACGGGAACCCCCTTTGCCACGGTCGCGCGGGCGGGGAGGGGACCGGGGCACAACCCTCGGACGCGGGAGCCACGTCGTTTAACTCTCCCCTGCACTTTCCAGGCCGCTCGGTCGGTCGGATGCTCGCTTGGAAAGCAGACCATACGCAAGGAGATTCACATTCGAAGTCCACTGTTAATGCAAAGATGACGTATGAACGCAGTTGTAATCCGTACATAATATAATAAATTCTAGAAACTACATCAACTTCTCAAATAATTTTAGAAAAACAGTTCAACAGTACAAGTATTAACAATGGTGGAACTACGGAGAACAGTGGAAGGATGTTTCTGAGATGGGTGAGTGAATGTGCTCCCACAATTGGGCAAATGTGCGACTCGCCGGGCGCGCGACCCCGTGACTAAATTCTCGTGAGCTGTTACCTATATTTACTATTGTAAATATATTTTGAAAAGAAAACGCGTCAATTTTAAGTATTAAGTATTAAGTTAATTTTTGTTATAAAATAGGTATTAAATAGCATAGATTTAGCATAAGGGCCGGAGGAACAAATTCTCTTTTAGATCCGCCAGTGAGTACTAAATGTTTAATATCGTTCAAAACTAAAATTTAGGAACAAATTTAAAAATTAAATTTAAGAACATAATAGATGATAAGTTTTCAATTTACATTTAGTTTTTCTTCATTTGCAATTCTCGGACAAGTTTTGTGGATAGCGACACCAACCGAAACTATTTTAAAAAATCGCCTCCTTCCTTCTGAAATAGTATTTGGAAGAATGGAATTTCTACACGCAATGTACTTTATGGTTATAGGAGAGTGTGTCAATGTTATTTATTGATATTATATTAAAAATCGGGATAAATTTAACTACTACGCATCACCGTTCGTTTATTGTATTAAAAAATAATTTCATTGCGAAGTAAATAAACTACTCAAAAAACGTGACATATTACGACTGTTTTTGACTTTCTAAATTTCACCTCATTTTGTTGTGATGGAACAACATTCAATTTTGCGACTCCTTTAATTTATTTCGTTACAAATAGTTAACGTTTTTCCCGTTTGTACCAATTTATTACAAAAAAGATAAGAAGTTACTGTTTTCTTCATTCTACGTTTAAGAGATTGTAACTGATGTCGGTATGAACAGTGAAATAAGAGATGCTCTCTCTAATCACCTGAGGCCATGCGTGGCATAAAGAAAAAGACCATAACCCAAGTTCCCCCGTGGCCGGGGGAGAATCACTATGAGCGCTCTCAAGCAGGGAAACAACTCGTCAAGTGGCCGTCCCTTGAGAGCTACACAGGGAGAGAACTCTCAGAGTTTACTCGTGATCTTGGATGGATCAAATAATTCGTTTCGCAAGGATATTGACGGTGAGGCGATCACGGTCCCCAAAGAAACTTCAAAATCAGCTCGACTAACAAGTGTTTGCGCCTTCAACACTGCACTACACTATAAGTCAGATTCTTCTTTGGCAAGAGATCTCTGGTACAATTATAACAAGTACTAAATAAATATCAAGAATAAATAAAAAATAAACGTGATACTAAGGATATTGTTTTACGTCTGCCAATCTTCCTGATATTAATAATATAAAATCAAACTACCCGAGTTATTTGCAGACAATTTAACTTCGAATAAAAATTAAGATAAATGCATTGCAGGATAACATTTAGAAGAAAAAAATGACATTCAAAAATACATGAAATGTAAATAAAACAGATTCCTTATCCAGATATACTAATTTGAATCGCTACCAATAAACTAGCACATCTGAAGATTGCTCAAATTAGAGACAAAACAATTTTTATTTACGTTTTAAGTATTTTTTATATATTTGTTTTGTATAAATTGTGACATGAAGTGAATTTATCTGATTTATTCGAAATAAAATTTTCTGCTAAAAACTCAGTTTTTTTACATCAATCATAAATTATATCTTTCTCGCACACGAGTTATTATTTAGTTAAAAGTAATTTATAGTATTCATAATTAAGATAAGAGTTATAATAGAAGAGTAATTTTTTTCTAATTTACATTTAAAAAATAGGCAACACGTTTATTCGTGGGAAAAATATAACTGTTTTCAAGTCCATGTCATACTAGTTAAAAAAAGGCACGTTGAAAGTGTATATTTGGAAAAGTAATACAAAAATATTAGGATAAATTTGTAGCACCAACATATTTCACTCGTAAAGAAACTTTTCAAAATTATCATAATCTTGAATATAAGTAATAAACTTCTGACTTGTCCTCGCTGGGAGCAGCGAATCTTAACGATGTCACAAGTCCATCACAGATGGTAACACCATAATGTGTGTCCGCTCTACTTATTATTTCGGTCGAATTAATCTTCATCCTTGACAATGCTTTGTTTCATTACTCTTCTCTGCTAAGTTTTGCTCGAAATATTTATTTAGCTTGGCACATTCTCAGGTGATGAACATCTAAGGAACGGTAGATACGATATATCTTAATATGGTTTTTGGACATTTTACTGCGTAAAAGGCAGAAAGAATCTCCTCCAAATTCCATGATCAAAAAATATAGTTGACTCCCCTTGATTTTCTGTGGTTCAGATCATTGGCTACGGCTTGTGACAAAATGATCAAGTCCTAAAGTCTTGTATTTGTTGCATCAGAAATACTTTTGGTGCAAAGATTTAAGTTGAACTACATTTAAAAGGAAATGAAGTACAGCTATAACATTAACTTGCTGTATTGTTTTTGGAAATCAGCAGCAAAGTCGTATCTTACTCATGTCCATGTAATTTTACCGTAAGATAAAATATTAAGTTTCTAACGGATTATCGCCAATATCTGTTATCGATAATCGCCGAGTCGATTTTTGTCGCTGTATTTTGAGAGCGCTGTATACAAATTAATGGGTCGAAAATATATATACAATTTAGTGAGAAACTAATGACGTCAATTTTTTTTCCGGCACGTAACATTTAATCTCTCATATCGCTGTCTCTCAGAAAAACAAAGATGAGGCATGGTACGAGAGGTAGAGTAATGTATGATGTTCACTTACATTAGAGTTACATAAATATTCAATTCATCTGCCCATCTCTTATTTTCCTTCAGTCGATTATTGTACTGCAATAAGGGTTCTAATGAACTCGACGTTGGCGAGCCCCAAGGAAAAAAATTGCAATACTTTTTTTTTTTCAATAAAATATTTGATAAGCTGTGATCATGAAGATTATGTGACATAAAACATGGCAGACGTCCAATAAGCAGAGCGAGATATTTACCCTTCAAAATCTTTGATCTTGAAGGATGAAAGGAAAAAGTCTAGATTGTGTATGTAGGATCTCGTCACTCTTGAGATGGGAGACTCCAAACTTGTTAGGCTTCTCTCAGAATCTGCAAGGCTTTGGGAGAGCTTACATCCGGCACACACATTGCTCTCTTTGTTTCTCTCCCCTCTCTGTAAATATAATGCAATTTCTACATTTGGCATGAGGGGGAAACCTTTCAATACGTTAGCGTGTTTGTTATTGTATTCATTTTAATTGCTACACAATTATAACCGGTCCGCAATATAAACGGTATGGTAAAAAAAGGTGTTAGAACTAAATGTCATTAGTATCGTTATTTTTGCTTATCCACGATTACTATTGTGCTGTGTTGTAAGTTGCACTGATAACAGCTAGTCGAACAAATGCTTTTTTCTCTTTCCATACTTAGTTGTAAAAAATTCTGTACGTACACGGGGGTATGTAATTATTTTAACTCGGCAAATTTCCTAGGTAAATATCTCACTAATATTTCAAAAAAAAAAAGTTGCTGAACACAAACGAATGGACTCGTTCAAACTTGGAGATTTTATTCAATTATTTCTCAAATAGTTTATGATGTCGTGTAAAACTAATTTATTAATGTTTGTGATTTGGTAGAGTCAGTAAAATTATATACATTAAAATCCTTCACATCATCTACTGATTTCATAGATAAGGTAACTTTAACCTACGACTTTTAAAAAACTTTTCCAACTCACATCATGCAAAAACTGCGGAACAAAATGAAGCGAAACTTCCAAGGTGGTATTCCTTAGGGTTGGGAATAGTATTTTAGCTTCTTTTCATATATCATCAGAGATTTGGAACAAAATTTAAAATTTCATTTTTTATGTTGTAGTTTATATATCGTCAGTAAAACATATTACAACAGTCTGTTAATGTAACCAATTAATCCACCAAAAACTGTTCAGAACCGTTTTAAGAACTGCTAGTTCACAATTTCATACAGAGATTCTCAAGTTGCTTATGTTATCAACATAATTCAAATTTCGTCTCAATTTTTTTCTCAATCGTCGTACAAATGGAGGATCTCTATCCATGTCTACTTATGACACTACATTCGCTTTAATGTATCTGATTCTCAATCCCATTACACACCTTTTATATCAGCCTTCGTTGCCATTGCTACCACCCTCACCTTTCGCTGTCTTCTCCATAATTACTTCCGATATCAAAGCATCCCCCGCACCTCCGCCACCGTCAAAGTTACTTCTCTGATCTCCGCGACCACCTCTAGCGCTGACTGCGTCACCACCCTCATCACCAGTGCAGACAGCGGGTGTTTGTTTTTGCTAGAAGACCACGGCGCCCGCGCGCCATTAGGCCGCGTCTAAACAGATCTCCCGCAGCGCTGACTTCTCCCGCCCCCTTTCGCCTCTCTCTCTCTCTCGCTCTCTCTCTCCCACCCCTCTCCCACCCACAGCGACACACCACTGGGTCTCGGTCCCTCACCGCCTACGAGACATCCGAGGGATGCAAACCCATTCCCACCCGTATACTATTCCGTTTACACGGAGATATTCATTTATGGGAATGATAGATATGTTTACTTTGAACAATTAATTGAATATTTATGTAGATCATATTTTTAAAAATTTCGAAATACTCTTGAAACTCTGCTAAATTTTTTAGATTTTCATGAACTTGAAAGTATTATACTACAATTAATTTGTACCACCTGACTACGACTTCGACATAAAGCAGAAACGTTGGGAGCTTTAAATCACAAATACATACTTTTCGTCCATTAAAGGTCGTAAGTCTATAATTATTTATTTAATTTTCATTACTTTTAAGGAGATAGTTAATCAACATCTCAATTCTATTCCATCTACTCAACTCAATTTCACGTGTTTGGAAAACATTCTCGTTATTTTGTACAGTTTAGAACATTCTACTTGTTTTTCAATACCACGAGAAGTACACTTTTTTGTGTTTGAATTAGCTTCTGTGACACGACTACAATGCTTTACGTCACATTACACACAAAAAATGCTTTTTACGATTTATTATTATAATCAAGGTATTTTATAATCATTGTAATCAGGTTTATACGTTATAAGATTATGTACTTCTATGTGCTGGTAACTTTCGGTCTCTCGTTAGAGCTGTTTAATTTGAGTTCCAGTTATTTAATTTATCATGGGCTAATATCAAGCAAACAAGGTTCAGAAAAATACCGAAGTATTTTCATGACATGGAGTTTTGATGTTGCAGAATAGAAGATTAATGGATTTTGTGAGGAATTCTTCGTTTGTGATCGAAGAGGACTGCCCTCAACTTGTGGTTGAAAAAAGCAAGATATCCGAGATGTGAAACTTACACTAATTTCATGTAACAAATTCTTGCCACTACTATTATTTAATTACCCAAAAATTTATCGTAAAAGTTGAATATTTGGTTAGTTGTGTCCTATGGTTACACTTTCTCAATCAATGTATAATTGGTAACAATCAAGGATCCCCACAAAGATCACTTTTCATTCCAAGTGTTTACATATGACTTTAGCCATGGGTTCATGAGAAGCGTGTGTTCTTAAACACAAACAACGCTATCAATAATACCAATATTGTACATGCGCTAATTATTTACAAAGCCCTTAATAAATTCGGAGCGCAAAGCTCGTAATACGTCATACACTCGAAATAATGTCATCTTTAACATCACAAATACAAAACAATTTTAAAGTCAATGAAGCATTGCGTGTTTCCTCACCAAAATTAAAAAGTATCTAATTGTCACTACCTTCCTAAAATGATAATTCTCCAAGCATCCCGAAACTATTACAAAGACATATGTAGAACCTGATTTTATGTTTGAGTTGTTTATAATGATATCAAGTTTACAAAAGATTCTTACTTCTTTTACTAATTTTACTTTCACTTTTAACAGTCTGTGCAAATGAAGTTACACGGAGTTCGATACTATAAATTGCAACTTAACTATTCGTACTTATATTAGTAGACTGTAAGGATAACTCATTATCACAACCGTCCTGTAACTTGCGAACGAAGACATTAACGCTGCCAACTATTTAGACTCTCTTCAATGTGGAAAATAAAAGGTGAACATTTTCTTCACTCCAGTGCTCCACATACTTTTCTCTGTGTACCCTATGCACGTTTAGCATGAGCGTGAATTGTTTGAACGCGTAACCCTGCAATTCTGTCTCCTATAAATAAACAATAGCGATGCTTTGTCGCAGTGCACAGCAACCCCTCCAAAGAAGTGAAGTGTTTTCGTCAGTTAAACACCCCACTCTTTTTCTCACCTAACCTCCTCGTAGAAGTCCATAAATTATAAAAGCCTCAATTTGATAGAGTGTAACACTGCGTTGGGTGGGCCAGGGCGTGAGATAGTGTTTGCGTTTGGGGAGCTACGAGAATGGAAGAGAGAGAGAGACAGAGAGGGTCGCAAGAGACCTTTCACACTAGGAGAAAGAAGGGAGAGGGGGAATCACTAGGGAAATCTGTATTGTGCCTTTAGCGTTCAAGATCAGAAACAACACTGTGCTGACAAGACGTGGTCCCGCGCCGGTGCAATTAAAAGTTTATCTAACGGAAGTGTGATCTGCGTTGGTAGAGGGGAAGAAGTCGCAACAGGATATTGGGATATGCCTTTGAGAGATGTTCGATAAGTACGTTGTACTGAACGAAAGTGAAAATTGCATGCTCTTGTTTTCTTCTCAAGATCTAACCATTTTATAAACATTTAATATACGTTAAGTAAAAACTATTTCATATAGATGGTATTGGCTTAATGAGAAACAAAACTAATTATGTTAGTCTCGCCAGCCATACAATTATTTTTAGAGTTCACTTCCGATTACATAGCAATCATTTTCAGTAACAAAATACAACATGATTATTAATAATATTTCAGTATTTATTATACATTCTATAATTTATTAAAAAGCTCAACTATTATTCAGTTTAGTTCTAAAAATGTTTCGGATAATATGTATGTTCAATTTACGAGTTTAAATAATGCTTTGTAACGAGGCATTCTTACATTTGAGGTCCGCGGTGGACAGCCCCCTCCACCCTCGTCTACGTACGCTGCCTCACAAATACGAGTGTTTTTCTTATGATATTGTATTTACTTTTGAAATATCTATTATAGAATAAACAAGTTTAAACATCGAATAGATCTCATCTTATTTTTAAGTCGTATAGTTTTTGTGGATGTCCGGTGGCTCAATGCTAGCATGCTTGCTCGCCAACGAGTCACTCCGGGTTTAATTTCCACCGGGGCCAGAGAAAAAATTTGGAGCTTTTCACTTCAATGTCCCAGTTCATATAGTTGCGACTGCTGAAAAGTGATGCCTCCTCCTATCTACCTCCTACTACTCCCAGTATCGCTAACTACTACTAACGACTCCTACTAATCCCTCCACCTGGGCCAAGGTGTTGGTAAACCCAGTTAACCGATCCATAGACTAACAATAGTCCGACATCCACCTCCTGCCTCCTATCGTCCCATGTAGATAAGTTCCAGAACAAAACGAGTCCACGCTACATTTCCCGTTTACAAATTCTACAATGACAAATATAGTTTATTGATAAGTGACCGGAACACGAGCGAATTCTCCCGCATTACTACGTGAAACAACGAGAAAAGTATGATACCCCAATTACAACAGCATCGGTTTCTAGAAAATTTGTAACGAGAACTTTAGGTATGACTTTGTTGAGCGAGCGATGCTGTTTTCGGCTAGTAGATGCTTATCTATGTATTCAGTGTAGTAATCATTGCGTGGTGAGTACAAGTGTGAAGAAAGAGAAAAGTGAACTTATTGACCTAAACATTTCATCTAATCTACCAATAACCCGCCTTATATAGTTTTTACACTCACCATTTTACGTTTAAAACTATAGGAAGACTGCGAGACCGCCGCTACTGGTAGGTAAGTTCGGCTATTCTACACCAACTGCTGCAATATGAGAGCTCCCACGCTAAGAAATTTGGTTCTACACCATACCGTATTTATAACTCCACTACTTAACAAAACTGCTTAAAATTTTAATATATTGAACCCAATATTAGTGTTCGAGGATCTTTTGGGCAAACTCCACCGAATTCTTCACAGCTGAAGATTTGAGTATTTGTATGTTTCTTATTCCCCCTCACTCGACATAACTTTCGCCAAACTATAGCAAAGTTTAAAGAGCCCCACAACACATCGACTAATATCAAATCTTCACCTTCGGGTAATCTATTTCCACCGCCCTCTGTATCACCAAAACGAGTTTCTTATCGACTCCATTAGCTTCCGCTGTCAACACACAACTCTCTGTGTAAACTATCCGGCCACAGTCCAAGCCTGTCCTCGTTCACCGTGTCACTCTTCCGCTTGAGCGATTCATTTATAGAGAAGTCGCCCACCTGCCGCGGAGACGTCGCCAGAGTATCACATTCTACTGCCTCCACTCATCACTGCTATGAATTTCCTTATTACCGCTTGTTCGAGATTAAATTATACTCTGTTCATGTAAGTTGATAGGGTGCTGAAACTAATCGTCTCACTTATGAATGACCAGGCAGCTGTTTTTAATGAAAGAAACTATTCATTATCAACTCGTCTTATAAAATATAGACCTTTGCCGGCTAATATTAGAATAAAATCGTCTAAGTTGGTTGGATAACCATTTGTGGGTCTGTTTTCAAATAAATTCCCAGGTAATTACCGATGTTATAATTTTTCAAATCGTTTCTTAGTGTCGCAGGAAAAGAACGATACGAAATTGACCTTACCCTTCCGGACGATTAAGAAGTTATTGAACGAAAACTTTCGCACACTACACACAGATCTACAGACCATTCATCGAATGCTTTATTGCAATTCAAACGATATAATTAATTATGATTCTCTGTTCTCAATACACCACAATTCTTTAATTACTGTTACAATAACTATTTTAATACAAATGGAATAGAAAATACTTTTGAAAGTTTCATAAATTATGTGCTCGTCTAGCACCACTGAAAACTCCTTTTACAGATTTAAGTACTATCGATTTTTTTCAATTAACGGGGAAAAGTTACTCACATTGAACAAAAAAAAAATTGTCCATTCTTATTTACATTTGTTCGTATTTATTAAGCAGTGTGGCGCTGAAAACAGCTTCATTGACGCGCATCATACGTAACTACACAGGTTAGATCAGTCATTGATTTTCAACTGATCATCTGAAATTTGCAGTAGATCACGAAGTTACGACGAAGAATTTATTCTTGACAAATCCCCGCTCTTCGGCTCTTCCCTTCCCTTCTGTAGACTACCAGACTTCAACTGGGAGAATATTTGAATGGTATATTTCTTTTTGTCTAATCAGTTTTCGGGAAACGCACATTGTAATTTATAATGGAGATGCCATTACCCGGTTAATTAATATTCAAACCACAAAGGGTTGTAGGTGCAGATTGGTCGGGTTTTGTTCAAGTTTGTCATTGTTCTTGAATAGAAAAAAAATTTAAACTTTTTTTTCTATTTCAGTTAAACAAGATTTTATAAGATTTCTTGTTGTCTAGAAGGCAAGGTATGCGCAAGACATCGTGTCGCAAGAACCTTGTTTCAGTTATCTGGCGCGTGCCTGCCATATTTTCGGTGCGTTACTTTGTTATAGGAATGATCTTGGGAAATTTAGAAAATTATTCGGGTACTTTCATCTATGGTTAATACCTTTTACCGACCGCATCTGTGGTCCCTCCTCACGCACATACTAACAATGCCACATTCCCAAATCTGACTCGTTTCCTAACCACTGCCGAGTGAAAACTGATAGCTCGTCCCAAATTATGCATGAAAACCGAAGTTTACTACCAGCCACATGTCGAGGCGGGTCGATGAGTGGAGGCTTCGTCATGCTATCTCCCCAATTCACGCCTTGATTGGTAACATATCGGTGGGGTCGTGTTGCAGACGCCGAG
The DNA here is from genome assembly GCA_002313205.1 of Laupala kohalensis. Lineage (NCBI taxonomy): Eukaryota > Metazoa > Arthropoda > Insecta > Orthoptera > Trigonidiidae > Laupala > Laupala kohalensis. Next base: position 221,016 of record NNCF01126721.1, on the reverse strand, counting down.
AAACTCAAGCAGGCAGGCGGCCACTGCGAGGCGAAGCGTGAAGCCGGTGCACGGCAGGAGGGTTGGAGAAGGAACGGTCCATTGGAACACGGGAGCACTTCACTTGGCCACGATCTTACCTAAGCTTTTACTCGTTAGCAAGATTATGATAGGACAAAGAGGGATAACCTCACTTCCATGTTCTTGTGTAATAGCACTAGATCAGTTTGCTATACTTTGTTCGAGTGAATTCAGAACTTTCTGTAAACCAGAACTCTTAAATCTTCAAAATATATTTATTTATTTATATGCTTAAGGCTAGTTTGGAGTGCACGCGGCGAGGTCGAAAGGAAGAGTAGTTCCTTAGTTTCATTACATCAAGAAATTATACCTATCGACCACCCGAAAAATGTATTTATTAAAGACATAGTTCGTGATGCGACACGAGGTTAATATGATCTGACGAGCAGGTGGTCAGGTCTGCTCTTCCATCTAACCACTGATTTGGTCGAAGGAATTGGGAAGTGGAGACGTTGGGCTTCCAGGGAATGTAAGGTCCCAAATTGATATTGGTCTGGACGGCCGAACGAGTGATCAAACCCGCGTGGTTCCACTCAGAATTGCAGTTTGTAGCACAAGTATTTTGACGCTAATGTAAGATAAACATTTTGAGTATTTCTTATTACAAAACTTACATACAGTAGCAAGAAGAGTTTTAAAGGCATGATAATGTTACAGACAACAAAATGAGTTTCAGAGAAGAAGAGTCGTACGAAATTTAAATTATCTCAATGGTTTGAGATTTCATAAACCCATCGTATGATTTTGATTTAATGTTTTTAAAAGTCAATATTTCAGATAAAAAGATAAATACTCGTCGTTTACTGGAAATACTTTTGTAAACATTTCGTGAATTTTAAGATGCTAGTGGTGTACCATATCGCCCCTCTTCGCGATTGATTGAATGGAAATGAGAATCAAATTGCGCTCAGGATACTCGATCCCGTGCTACCAACCTGCCCATCGAATTGGAAAAGACGCGATGATCTACCCGTCGCTGCCGTCCTGGTCGCCCACCTCAACCTTCCAGTTAGGGCAACTAAACTGCGCCCTAGGCGGCGTCTTTCATGATGGTCGTACCGTCAGAGGGGATCGCGTTGCTGACAGTCAACACCCTGTTCTATCTCACCTCACACGTACTGTACCAAAGTTCTCGGAAACACTCTTTCTCGCTAACGACCTTCACCCATGTTTCTACTATAAAATGGTCTTGTTGAGACTCTTCTTACAAAATTACTTTAATTTATTTGACACTTTTAGTACTATTTACAAAGGACCTCTGCCGTCCACTATCTAGAGTTTTCAAAATACTTCCTACATATTTTTATCTTAACGTTATCTTTTCAGTATCTTTCTTTCACCTTCTCCTACTCGAAAATATGTCCGTTATGATCCCGTCTCCACTCTTCATCTTCCTATTGCTATGTATATGTTCTTCTATGGCTGATTAAACATTTGTGTCACTTGAGTTTTCGGAAAGCGCTGCTTGCCACCTGCTTATATATTCAGAGTAGGCCAGACGTGACAGCTTCCAAAATTGTGACCACCTCCGAGACACCCGCAGATGGCATGCTGAGATATTTGATCCAAGTTCCTTACAAAACAACCTTCACAAGTCTAGATGTTATCAGAAATTTTGTTTTGCCACAAGAACACTGGGGTAACTTTAATTTAAGGAACGTTTTCCATATCATTGTCCACATCAATTGAAAAATGTTTGAATCTGGAAGAGAGTTGATACCATAATTGCCTTGATTCTTATTCTCACAATCTTCATTCACCATGTATCAATATAACAAGTCAGGTTTATCATCTGCATTTTTTATATATTCTCAATGGTTTGATTTTCATCAACCTCAAGGTTCGTATAATTTAAATTTAATTTTTTAAAATCAAAATTACAGTTTGAAAACAGATAAAATTATTTATTACGCTTTTCATTGTATTTTTATGTACTAAAGCTAATATCAACGTAAAACTATGTTCCGAGAGAAAGAAAATACTTCCTTTACTGTGCTTTATGGCAGTAATTAATTGAGAGCAGAAAAGAGCACTAAAGCAGAAAAGAGAGGCGATAAGTCCCCCTCCCCGCCGCCAAAGGACTCCGATCGCCTGACAAATGAAGACTCTGACCCACGGGTCGATGGGCCTGGCGAGATGCGGGGCTAATGAAGTACGGGGGCCCGCCGACCCCCAGCGGGGGGTACAGGGACAATAGCCACCCCCTCTCGCGCGTGTAATAACATCACACGGGCCGAATAACTGATTACCTGCTCTAGCTCGCTCTGCCACCCGGTCGCACATCGACACCTCCGTCCTCTATCCTCAGTCACCTCAACCCTCAACGAGATATCACTGTCATTGTCATTGTAATGTATTCCTATTTCTCTCTCTTTGGTGAATAGTTTCAAAGGGGTTACTACTTTCCTAGGTTCGGCAAACTTACATGTTACTAAAGCGTCTAAAGCCCTCTTCACATTGTAAATTATTAGAGTAAATTAGTTTATTGTCCTCCACTTGGTCATACGCAGTTTGTACTGCTTTTTCGACAATAAATTTATTAAATTTATTATCATTGAGCAACTCTCGAGACGGCGCGACGGATACACTATCTTACCGTCCTCTTACCATTATTATTCTTTTTATTTATTTCTATGACTGACAGTCTCCTTGTATACGTCGCTTTCGCGAAACAAAGATCTCACTTCCCGTTTCTCTTCAATTTAACATCTCCCTGGCGCTATAGAGGTGTTACCCGTCCCCAACGAGAGTTGAGGCGGGTCCATCTTCTACTGCTTTTCATAGTCCTCCGCGGATAATTCTGACGAAGTCTTCAAATAAGTTCTATTTGGTCTCTGTCACGACGAAACGATGATGTTTCTTCATATTTACCGTATCAATGCATCCAAACTTCCGCAGAAACTTTGCTCTATCTGGGACATAAACGCGGACAATTCCATAAATTATGGTCTGAGGTTTCTCTTCCCTGCATGCACATTCATCACTGTCCTCTATTTTGAAGTGTATCAAGGACGCTCGAAATGCTCCATATCCAGTCGTACATACATTATTCTTTGTGGTTTGAACCACTTTCTGTTTTTAACAAATTTTCACCCAGGATATAGTAATACGTCAGACGGTCTTTATTACTCGCTCTCCAACGGGTCTGCCATGCTGTCATCAGGAAGTTTGTCAATCTAGTTCGTGAAATCTTGTCTATACCAGCCTCTTATCAGTCCCCTCCAACGTTCGAGTATGGAGAGGCACAAAGAACGTGATTCCCAAAGAATGTGTATCCTACGCGTATCCTATCTGTCCCAAGTGGTCTGCCAGTAACATCGCATGCTGACAATGCTCTCTAAATGACGAGCGAACAACATATTAAAAATATAATTTCTCATTTCTTTTGACATTTAACTATTGTTGATTATTGTCTAAATATCAGATGACATTGTCTAAAACATCTATTTAATACAACATAATTTAAATCAATTATATACTTCTTTATTATTGAATAAAGATGTCACCTGTTAAATCATATTAAATTTTTATTCGTTTTAGATATATTTATTTTACACTGAGTTTCTTAATGTGAATGCTCTGAATACGATGATTCCTCAAATACGAGACGTAGGTTATGTTGTATTGAGTACATTCTCTTTTCATAATAATTATGAAGAACACTAACACATCTATGTCAGTAATGTGACTGGAGGCAGATTTAAGATACTCCATTCACTTCACAATATCCTCGGTCTGAGCATGAGTTTCTGCGAGTATCGTACAGATATACAACTAAAAGTGATCATACTCTGGTATCCTTCGCGTTGCCAAGAACCTGCTCCATGTCTCTTTTGAGCCGAGTGACATACTTGGTACGTAGAATGCTGTAAACTGAAGTATGTTGTTAGTCTAGTCCCTTTCTGTTCCTTGTTACATGATTTCATTGATATATTAAAAGAGAACTGTCGAAACTTCTTTTCTTCAATAAATGCACTTATCTACCCCAATGGGTCTTGAAATAGTGAAAGCCCCCCAGGGGACTTATATCTAGTAAGTGCGTGTTTGGCGAACACGGTGCCCCGAGCTGAGTCTGGCATTACTTCCACTTGTGCCATGCTCCTTCCTTTCTCTTTCCTGACGTCCCTGGGTCACCTCTTCTTTTCGATCCCGACGCTATTAAGGCTAGGGTATCTTTCATTTTCCTCATTCCTCTCATTTTTTGTTATACCCCTCATTTTTGTCCCCCCTTATTCTTTGTCCTCCCTCATTTTTGCCCCCCCCTCCATTTGATGTATGTTTTGGTGTTTTGTAGATCAGGAGGGATTTTAGTGGGTAGAGTTGAATCATTCGACGAGTCCCACACGCGGGGAGAGTCATGTTGGCTTCCCTAGTGCGTAACTGCATTTTCCCTACCTGTACAAGTTTTCCGGGCTCCAATGACCTTTGATGTCGACATGAGCCGTAAAGCCCCACAAAAAAAATTCAAATAGTGAAAGAAAAAACCTTTTGTAAAATACCTTTTTTAACATCTTGACAAGCTTATGCTACTTTTGCATATGGTCCAAAGTACAAAAATTTATTATTACAATGCAGAAAACAGGTTGAACGTACAATCAATACAAATTGCTCTACAAAAATTAAGAGTGCTCATTAAGCCTCATGCGATTTGCAATTTTTTGTTTCCCGAAAATTTTAATTTGCCAAGATTTCACGACTTTTACATTGAAAGAATGTTAAAGGATATACCTCACAACTTTCGATATTGATAGTTGAAATGAAATATGAGCCTTCGTTCTCATTATGCCAAGAAAAGCGAAAAATAAGTTTTGCATTCTACCACATGTGTCACGAATATATATATATGAGAGAGAGAGAGAGGATAGGATAGTTCTTTATCATGAAAATATCCAAACATATATTCTATAACTTGAGATATGAGCAATTGTGTTTCGAATAGAGCTCTTATTAAGGAATTCCGTGCACTTCTTTTCTCGATTTCGCTCTCAGTCCAGAGTCGAAATTGATTCTTACTTCAAGACTCCAAAGCAATGAAGAAAGTAGAGAAATAATGACACTCCCTCGCGATCCATTTTGCCATTAATTTAACTTCTCAATGAACACCGTCTATCTAACTATAGTCATTTCCCTCACCATTCCTGTTTCAACAAACAGAGCTGAAATAACGATCACAACCTCTGTTCTTCGAATCGCCACTGTTATTGTTCAGCCTTGTCTCTACCACTCCCGTAGCATTCACCGCCTGGGGCGTCCGACGAAATTTCCTACGTGGAGCGTTTCTTGATGGCTCTATATGTCACCTCGCCGTTCCTGCCCAGCCCTCGGGCAAAACAATGGGAGGTATAAACAGGGAACAAAAAGAAACGACAGACGTCACAAATTACCTTCCCATCGTTCCTCTCCCCCATTTGACGATGCCACAAACGATTCCTACGAGCTATCGATTCTTCCGTGGAAGACCCTTTCCACCCGAGACCATTTCCCCCAAACTCTCTTGGTGCGAACCGCTCGACGCTACAGCAGCGATCCCAACGACCGATAAGAGAAATATATATATCTACAAGAAATATGATGAATATAGTTCACTAATATTCGTTACATTTAGTCTCTTTACACAAATGTCTTATTGCTTTCCTTCGAGCATTAAGAGTCGCTTTATTTTCTTCTTGTTCCAGAGGTGGGAGGTGAATTATACATTAGGGATCAGTTTTCCGAAGGACATTAGAAAACCAACGTGTAAACAGTACCGTGTATTTGCCCTTTTCACTTATTACTTTGAATACATGTATATTGTTTCAATCATCAAAAAGTGTTCTGACCGCTAATAATATTGAGGAATAGGATCAGAGAAAATTTGGAAAGTGCAGCGAAAGCTTTGAGTGTTAAATGTTAGTAATTGATTTTAAAACTCCGAATGACTGGAATTTTATTTCGAAGATCAATATTTTGATGGCAAACAGACACCGATTCCAGTCTACAACTGAATATCCAACAAATCAACATTCCAATTTAACTGCTATTTACTGATGTTTTTATACTATTTCCCGATATTCATTTTAGTTTTTTAATACATTGAATTATCCTGATTATGTAGTAGCCTAGTTTATTTTTGTTACCAAAAATCTCTTTTCTTTGCTGGTGTATTATTCGAGTACTTAACTGTGGAAGTAATAACATTTGTGTATCCTATTTTGTTTGTTTTCAACAAAATTATTTTAAGAACCAACCATTACAACAGATTATACAACTTAAAACATATAATAAAATTGTCGAATGTCCGTGATACTGTTTTATATGAAAGTAACACACAGAAATAAAAACGTTAGTGTTCAAGTAAATCGTCTGTTACATTAATATACGAATATCCCTGAAAATGTTACCCCTTTTTTTATGTAACTGGACAGAGTAGCTCACACGTATTTGTATCGTACATTGGAGGATTATAAGATGTGTTGACGATTTTCTATCATTTTAGCTACACCTTTTCCTTTCCCATATAACATTTAAAAGTTACAGAAGGAAATTAAGCTATTTGAGATTTATTTAAGAAAAACGAAACTTGACTCCTTCAGTTCTAACAAATGACAGCTCTCACGCGTAGAGAAGAGTTCGTGAGTTACGTAATGCTCTGTTATGTGTTACCATATATATTATTCATTATTGATCTGATGTCCTACTTATATTGTTAATGCTAAATATAGAGCACAGTGAAAATTGCCTACAACTACCAGATCTTTATTTGTGATATTATTCAAGTCAATAAAAAAGTCTTGCTATATAAAGGGAAACATTCATATTATCGTACAGAATGTTACTTACAATCAATTTTCAGAGCTATTTAATCCCACAAGTTAACCTAGTAATGTTGAAATTTGGTAAAATTATTGATTCAAGAAATTTGGTAAGAGGTTGCTACGCAAAATACCACCTTGTTTCACCACGTCACAATTCGCGACGTAAAACCATCCAATGCAGCCAATACACAGCGGAGCGATTCGGACATCACGCATTACGCATAGCCCTTGAAACCTAACGGAACTTAGCGCAACAATACTCCCCGTCGTCACGAGAGCTGCTGTGCAGATCGGCGTTGTGCTAATGGAGGTGAGGGACTGATTATGTATTTAACGCCCCCGTCCCCAACTGCGTTGCCCCACGTCGTGCTACCCCTCTCAGGGTTGCGAGCCAATAGGCGTGTGCGATGCAGGATGCAGAGAATCATCATTGCTCTATATTCAAGTCAGATGGATGTAGCCACAACGTGTACAATGATTTCATGTCTCTCTACGCGTGAATTCCGTCAAAATCTACTTCTCAATGAATTCAAGATCACTTTAAATAAACCTTTTAAAACAGGACCTTTGTAAATCAGCATAGCACTTATTTGCTGTAATAGCAAAAAAATAAACTTTATTGCAGTTGTAAACTTATCAAAAAATCAGAAAATATTGATATTAACCGAGTAATTATTTCCGTGGATTATCACCGACCTCTTCTAGCTTTTTGTTTGCTGAATAAGACGAAATAAAATTTTATTGTATCTTTAAGTCGGTGTTAACTAAAAATATACTTAAATCACCAACGTATACGAAACTAATTTATGAATGCTGAAAATTAATACTGAAAAAAAATATAGCTAGTATATCTACCAGATATATTACTCTTAAAATGCTGAGAAGTTATTATTTGATTTGAAAAATTCGGAATGAGTAGAGATACTGAACTCTAGTTCCAGTACCTCTGGGAATCGCCTTTCCATACTGAAGGATGTGTGCGAGATACGTTTAAAGTTCGACTTAAGCACCGAAAACGGAAGTGCGCATGGTTGCGTGAAGATAAACGACTAAGAAAATTTATTCAGTTTACTTATGAGCTGCCCTGATAAGGAGTTTTCTCTTCGTGAGTGAAAATATGCCAAGGTAGACATGTATGGAACACACGTATGACTTTCAATAGGATTCACCAGCGACGTCAAAGAGCAGCACGTTTCTAATTCAGAAGTGTGATTGGAGATGTATACATATAACAATTAAGTTAGTATGAGTGACTAGTTGACTTTTTTTAATGTCCTGATTTTTTTCTATAAATTAAAGAATAAGTTACCTATAAACTCGTCAAATAAGACTTCGATTTTGCAGGGATAATATTAGAATAATAGCGTCTTGAAATTTTATGGTCTCTTATGGATAAAACCTCTGAACGGACGATTTTTAAATAAATTCCTACATAATTTCTGAAGCAATCAATTCAAAAATCTGTCACGAGAGTCAACAGTCAAACTATTCCTGAACAGGCCCCGAAGGCGCCCAAGGGGTCGCGAGAGTAACAAATTTTATAAACAAACAAAATTGTCTTGTTTTTCTGAACAATTATGAAATCTATTCAATGAAAATAGTCGCAAAAATAGAGAACACTTGTAAAAATATAGATCATGTTTCTGTGATTAATGATTGGCAATTTTTCATACACCATAATTCATGAATTAGTGTTATAATGAATATATTTAAATATTAACTGGATAGATAATATTAATGAAAGTTTCTTAAATTGTTATGTACGCTTGATTAGCTCATGCTACCTCATATCGAAAGTAAATATTATTAAATAATGAATCCAAGGATTAGTATCTTATGTTCATAATCCTTAATTTCCTGTACGTGATGAAGACGTGAAAATACTCCGCTATTCGCTTCCTCCCTTCTTATCAAGGAATCTGTCCGAACAGGGAGTCCCGTAAACATAGCTTTATGGCTGTCGAACACGCTCGAGATCGCTTTCGTCGACTTCGGAAGGGAATCCATTCCACGAGGACTTTGTGGGAGGCAACGCTCAGACAGGAAGTGACGGCGGCGTACGGAGCTTCGGCCGGAAGTACGATCGCTTGCGTCGCGAGGAATAAGAAGCCAACGAGAGCTTTTGCAGCAAATCTGGAAGGATCGGTTCACAGTTGTGATTTAAGGTCTAATTAGGCAAGCAGTGAAGCACATTGCTACAACGTCCAAGAAAGAAATGCAGAGACAGAGTCCTAATCAAAATTGTGTATTAATTATGTTGTGTTGAAATTGGGAGAAGAGACAGTTTCGAACTCGGGACATTCAGCTTAGCGCGGTTACCCACAGCCAACTTCGTCATCCCGTCCACCTCGAGACCCAGTCTATCACTGACATTTACTCATATTATACAGAGCAATAGACATTTCTTCAATATATTGCAACAATTATCCGAATAGAAGGACTGGTATTACTTAATTGAAACTCGCAGAAACTAGTGGTAAATTTTTGAAGAAGAAGAAGAAGAAGAAGAAGAAGAAGAAGAAGAAGAAGAAGAAGAAAGGTAATCTTTGATAACGTATACAAATACTCACTACACAAATAAAAAGTTCAAAGAATAGAGTTGGCTATTTTTCCCCTTTGTGAACACTATTCACGTTCTACAAGATATCAAAATATTATTGCTGCGTTGAAATTTAAAAAATGCATTTTTGAAATTTTAGGTTTTATGGACAGTTTTATATCAAATTCAATCCCGTAAGATTCAATAATATTAGAAAACTATGAATATTAATTTTTAAAAACGATGTCGGAAAAGCAGTTGCAACTGCGTGTGACCACGTGGAGGAGAATTAACTAATTTACTCTTCGGGAGCAAACCATTCCCATCAATTCCGATCAAGGACCCAAGGGCAGTGAAGGATTTAATATTAGTAAACTTCATCTGTTAAATGCGTAATCTTCAGTAAAATATCTCCACGTGTATTAGCTTTGAATTTAGGCGGAAAGGGAAAGAAAACAGAACAAATAGAATGTTAGAAAGAAATATTCAACAAAATTAATTAATGTCAGTCCATGCATCGAAACAAATGAAACAGGAAGAAAAGTTCACTGTAACACCGGAATACGATCACCACCATGCGTGAGAAGGAGAACTCTCGTCTCAAGAGTAAGACCAGGCAAGGCCTTAGCGTGACAATAGAACGCAGCGGGCGGCGCAAGAAGGTGATGGGGGTGGTGAAGGCGGTGCCTCTTCCCTCGAGGGTCTCGCGCGCGCAGAGATCCCATCTCCTCCTAATATATTGGGGGCTCCACCTGCTAATTAACATTACGTGTATAGTCCGATCAACAAAGCTTGTGGAGGAACTTCGCAAACCAGATACAACAAGATACTTTGTGTGGAAATGTAAATTCATGTTTTACACCTAAAAGTTTATAAGAATTCAGAAAAATATTTTACTTATTGAATAATGTATGTATAATGTTTTAATCTTTACAACTCTTATACCCTCTAATCTGACTCACACTTCAACATCCGGACTAACTCCCGGGTCTACTCAACCTGCTGTAAAATAAGTTTCGGGTCTGTCCTGGTGTCAAACCACTCAAAGCTAGATTCTGGCCACATCTCCTCTCAAACCGAAGTCCTGTAATTGCGAAGCGCTATCGTCCGTGAACTCCTTGGGCATCTTCGGGACCTATTGTGCGGCAGTTTCGCTTTCCTTTTTTGTGTACAAAATGGGAGTTGGAGTGGATATAGTCCACATAGGTCTTATTTTCTCCTAGAGAGACCCAGGATCGACGCTACGCATGCGCGAGTAACGGACACTTGACGTCGTCCAGCGCATAGAAGCAGAAACCGACGGAGGAAGTTTGATGACGTGGGAAATCCTGACCCAAACCGTAGAAGGAAGCAAACTTGCAGGGTACACTTGTGATTCAGTGTTAGACCAGACAGAAATTTACTGAGCTGAGACCTAAATAATTCAAGTTTTTCAGTCTAATACTCGTCGTATCCTTGGTGCAAAAATAGTAGTCTTTAAAATGTTCTTATCGCAAAGTCATGATTTAATTTTTTTAAATATTTACCTGATAATATTGTTTATTGTATGTGGATCTTGGAATATATTGTGGAGTCACTAACATCCTGTGATTTAAGAGTATCAAAACATACTCTTATCTCAAGATATGCAAACCTTATTTTGAAGGTGAATTTAATTCGCGCATTTACATGAAAGACTTTATTTTAATCAACTTCAGCTGTTGTATTTTTTATTACGTAACATTCACCATATTCTCAAAATCAGAAGTACGTAAGAAAGAAAGGTATACAGCTGATCGTACGGCAGGACCGGGTCAAGGTCAGCCTATTCCAATTAATAAACCAAAAGCTTTGATATTTTAAGAAACTCAACTGTGCTGGATTTACGAGCGATCTTTAAAGACCATGCGAGTTCTCGTGGCAGACCGAGCGTCATATGGTGCCAGTATTTACGTGTTGTGAGAATGATACTGTGAAGTAAATACATTTCACGCAGGAGAATTAATATGATTGATACAGAACATAAAATTTCTATCATTCATATATTAAAATGTTGTAAATTAAATTTAAATCACAATAAGAGTATAAAAGATTATTGTAAAATAGATTTATGTTTCTTTTTAATTTTTTCTGATCATTTGAATAAAAACTTCACGTCTGTGTTCATCACAAATCACATTATTTCCGTCGCACAAGATATTGATCTCTGTTTTTGAGCTACAGCTAGAGCTCAAGGGACGTTTCCAGGACCTGGACAACGACTGAAGAGGAACTGTCACAGAATGGACTATGAATCGTGTAATTAAAGAATAAATACACTATTTTTAGTCACTACTTCCATGGAGAGCTGCCTACTATAAAATGGAGGTGAAACGAGAAAAAAAATAACACATACTTTTCTAACGTAATATTTATTCATTTGAACTTAACCAACATCTGAATTCGTAATTATTCCTACATTACTGGAACTATTTTTTATATATTTTTTTCAAATACAACTCTTACATCATTTCAAAATTATTAATGAAAATTGTATAGAAGCTGACAAACATTGAAGTTAATGAAGTTAAACATTATGTAAAATATTCTCGTTTAATGTTTCCTCAACTGAAAGAGACGTAGTCAGCATTTGTTTTCAAACACAATTACGGCCCATGTACTTCTCTTCCGTTTCTCACTCAGCGAATGTGTCGTCCCCGCTCCACATCATCTTCTCTACCATCCCCCTTCGCCTTACTCCCTCCCTTTTCAAGGACGTCAATGTCAGTCGGAGGCAGTGAAGAGGAACGCAAATAGTCGCCATGAGAGATCGCAAACGCGTCGATGTGCGGAGTTGCTTGCTTTGACAATATTAAGTAATGGAACCTGTTCGGTGAGGTTCCATGCGGGCAGTGAAGGTCGTAGCATATTTGATAGTGGATCGGATGCAACGAGAATACGTCAACTGGCAATAAAATCTAGATATAATTTTCTTACCTGAAGAATTGATCAAGAATATTAATAACAGAATGTAATATAAACGAAATCATCAATAACTTCAATGTCCGCTTCAAATATAGCTGAACAAAAAAGTTAAAATTCTTTGATAAATAAGCAAATTACAGTATTCATTTCCTTAGTCATTATACCATTTCATAATATTATATTTCTATTTCCGATACCGGCTACCAACATCAATGGATTGATAATGAGTTTATTTCCAATCGTTTCGATAAAATCCCTTCTTGGTCATCAAAATAACCTTTCAGTTTAAGCACAAAATACTCAAAAAAACAACCCTCAATATCAATGGATTCATTTTTACATGTTCCCAAGAAGAAAGAAGAAAGAAATACGTATTTAATAATTTTACAGCGTTATATATTAACCTTTACGAAGTTAAAATTTTCTCACCAGCAAGGATCCACGAGGCACTGCTAATGTGTGCTGTTATATCAGATATACAAGTGAAACAGGATAAAGAGTAGAAGAAAAGGATGAGGGCCGTATGCGTAGTCGTTTTCTTTTTCTTTCCTCGCAAAAAATAGGTGCACTCGAAGAAGATTCCTTGTCAACTCAAGTATCAAACCCAGTAGTTGGTTTTTGAAGAGACTTTGTCTCTACGACACAACATGCACGATTGCATTTTGATAAAAAAAAAAAAAGAATCGACTTTCCGAAATACAGAGAATTATTTCCCAAGTTTCCTATTGCACCGACATTTAACAAGAATTACATTATTGTTAATGAATGTATGAACTGCAAGATGAACATCTGTGCATCCCGAGAAAAGCTAGTATCGGAATGTTTGGAGTTAGCAGGTAATAAGCTAAATAAACTTGGTCAAAAAAGCAGTGGTAAACTGCGTATGACCATGTGGGGGATAATAAACGAAGTGGCTCTCCGGAAAAGCGAGGGACCATCCTATCAAGGTCTCAAGGGCAGTGGAGGACTTAATATTTATACAAGAAATTATTTAATAAATTTGTGCAGTTAATTATTCCAAAATGAATTTGAGATATTTTGTGTAGTAAAAATTAAGATATTAATAAAACAAAAGTATCAATGACATTTAATAACTCATTATTATTTTATTAAAATCGATAAATTATTTCACATTATAGAAATAATAGTGCATTAGAAATATTGTATCCGCGAGTTCACAAAGATTCGATTTATTTATATCTTTTATATTTCTGGGAAAAAGAATTATACAAAATATTTAACAAAAAAGGTCCATCATACAGAAATGAGTGTTAATAAAAAGAATTATCACAGTATGGAGAAGGTAAGTTTCGCTCGATAAGTTATCTTTTTCAAAAATAGTAATTTTTCAAGGAACAACGATGGTTTAACCACTTTCATGTAGCAGGTTGTGTGTTTGACATAGATAAGCAGAAGACAAGCGTAAACGGTAGATGCCACCTGATACGGGAATAAGGGGAGACCACAGGAAACAAGGGCGCGGCGTTGGCGAAACTAAGCAAGAACCGATGGCAATTATCTGGTGCGCGAGATAAAACTGCTCATTTGCCACGTGAAAGAGAAAAGGCGAACATGATACAGGCTACACTCTTAACGTCCTTGCACTTGTGTTTCAATGGTTCGAGTTACAAAAGAAACTTTACGAATATTGTAAACTCTTACTTTCATTCACAACTTACAGGTCGTGTAACATTACTAAACGTTTATGGAATCTACAACGCAGTTCTCATTTTATCAAGTGTATTTGTGTTCAGGTAATGTCATTACTTTCAATTAGTATTTTTCATTTCAATCGTTAAAATATTCTAATTTCTAAACGCACAACTCTTACGTCTTTCTCTGTCTTCGTTTGCAGCAAAGTAAGTATAACAGCACATTATAAGACATCTCATCATTGAATATTTAAGATGCATATTTAGAATTGGAAGCAAGATGATGTTTAATGCAATATTATACAAAATGTAATATATCACTACATTCTCTCCATAACACAAGGACCCTACCATTTCACAAAAACAACTAATATAGCTAAGTCCGTTTCAGTTTCTGACTTCCTTACACACAAATTATGAGGGTCGTTCCGACCTAACTATAAAACAAATTAAAATTTATTTTCCCGTTGTTTTTTGCCAAACTGTCTTTTCTAATTGCGACTGACCTGTCGCCTTCTCGTCAAACACTGAACTAAAGGATATGATATGATGTTCCCAGTCTTGTCAGGTAGTTCCACGAGTAAGAAGTTAAATGCACAATTAAGTACTATAAATATTATAAATCGAATCATATCCATTGTTTTAACACGTTCTGAACACATTTCAGTTACCAGTTGTGTTTTTCGCCATCTTTTACCATGCGATCGTCACACGTCTTTAGGATCTAGGCTAATTTAATTTCCGGAATTAAAACTAACGAAAGAACACCACCTTGGGTGAAACACTCCATACTTTATCGAACATAATTTCAACTTTCGTAAAAGATGGAAGAATGAGCGCAGTGGCAGTAACTAGGAGTCCCAATTGAGGACTTATCACTCATGACCTGTGGCGTGCATCGCCGTCAAAAACAAACGCTCTTTTTCGCGTGTTGAACTCGAGGAACCGGTAGCGGAGTGAGTGATAGCCTTCGCAGGAAAAAAATGGCACTCTCAGGCAACAGCGTAATAACTACCTTCGGATGCATTTATTTTGACGAAGTCACCTGTCACACTTTCTTTTGATCTGCGGTAACAAATGCACCGTACAGCTTTTATGAAGTTCAATTTCTCCTTGGCAAAAGTATAAGTAGCACCGGGGTGAAATAATGAGAATTTTTTTATGCTGAATGGAAAAGGTAAACTTAATTGTTCCGTTGTATATATTTAACATTATTTTAATTACTCAGTAAAAAATAAAACAAAATTAACTACAATAAATAGTTTCCCTAAGTTCAAAATTACCTCAATATGAAGATGTGAAGTGCGAATTCATTCCAATGAAGATTCTAACTCAACTTTTTTTCATGCGTTATTCTTGCATCAAGATTTCGAGTTTAACTTATAAATATCCAAATATTGAATATAAATATTTTACTGAAAACACCTTCGCTAAAATAGCTTTTTATAGAATATAAATAATGGTGAATGAATGACAGGATCGAAACATTTTTGTGTAATATGATAGATCATGTCAATATCTAAAGTACAACTGTCTATAAATTTCTTCATTTCAACAGTTTCATGAAGCATTCTAATTTTTAAATAAGGTACCATTTAATAAATGGGTGACTTAAAAGATTCTTATCGTAAACATTATTTAGTTAAATACATTTAACGTAATTTCTCATTTAAATTGTATTAAATTACTTTAGTATCTAATACTGCAATGGTTTCCTATTATCTGCAAGGAAAGGTCTCCAATCAACCCACAGAAAATGTTAAAAACAAAAGATAGGGACGATAATTTCCGTCATCGCCGTAACAGCAACAGGAGAAAACATTTTAACGAATTTAAGAGACATTAAAATTACCCGACACTCGTGTTAGAAGGGATGATAAAAATATGAGTCTTCGCGAATAATTATCATTATTCTCCGTAATTCACAAATAAACATACAACTAATTAAGATATTTTGTAATGCATATAAATACTTATCTTGATGTTTTTATGGAATGGAGACGAAACGTGAACGAACCCATGATCATTAAATGTTAGCTTCACAAAAATCTTACGTTTAATCGAGTGGTAGGTCCGCTATCACTTCCACATCTCTCTAATACCCCACCTCCGATTTATAATTGAGTTTCATCTCTCTTCCAGAAGATTTTTTTCTTCTTTGTAATGCACATTTATCACTTTCTCCGCAAAGAAATATTTTGATTAGGCGAGATCGGTTTCATGTGTAATTATGGCCCAACAGGACGCACGCGGAGACTAATTTCATTAGATCTAGGGGCATGCTTTGTGTCGAGCAAGGACGGTGGAAGCGGTAGTCACAGCAAGAATAGACCCCATCAGATGAAGGAGACGTAGCAAACGAGATACAGCAAATCTCAATGACTCATTCTTATTGGCGAGTTCTCGAAAGATTAGGTTAATTGCCTCTTACTCATAATTCGAAGACTCTGCCAATGATGAATTTATTTATTACTAGCTAAAATCTCGCGACATTTCTTGCGTTAATTTTGTTATTTTGGTGCAAACGTACTTCAATGAATCACTATTCATTGCATGCAGAATTTATCGTGTTCACTCCCCAGCTGCACTAAAATACATTACAAACATAACACAAAATATATCAGATATATTTTTGAAAAATGTTTTAAGTGTAATCGTGTTTCATTCATTTAGTTGCTGGAGGTCTTGACTTTTTCATAGATGCGTTGTAAATAATCAACATTATATATTTTCCTTGAAATCCATAAAATTATATATTGAAAAAAGATCTAATGCTATCCTAAACGGAAATGAGACAATATACAATTCCTTTCATTAGTGTAAAAGCGCCAGGAATGTTTATGTGAGAGAAATATGAAAAAAATATATCTTTTCATACATTTTAAAGAAGAATTTTAAAATTTTTTGAATGTTTCAATTCAAAAAACTACGAATGAAACAAAAACTTTTCTACTATTTCGTGAGATATTGCGCAAAAGCAAACAATTACATTCCATTCTAATTTATCCTCTTGCATTTGGAATATCGAAAAAAAGTCGCTTAGTAAACATCTACAAATCAAAAACAAGTACATCTCTAATTTTCGAATTCCCAGCATTCATATATTTTTGTACGTTGAGGAATCAGGCGAAAAACTGAGATCATACATAATATAACTGTGTAAAATGGGAGGACTTACGAGCAGGCATAAAAAGGAAAAAATGCGGGGTTCATCCATTTCGTCAATAGATTTTCATAGGGGAGTAGTTCATTCATTTTGTCAAATAATCGATTTTCATGGTCGCGAAACCCACCAGCGTTGTTTTGTTCTTAAGTGAGGGGGGGGCGACCAGACTAGTCACATCACGAACATGTTTTAAAACAATTAGAATAATGGTAAACAAAACAATTATACGACAATACAATAATAACGAAGAAAACATTGATTTAATTTGTCCGGCGAGGTATGATTTGAAGTTGAAACCAGAATAAATACATGTCACTCCGTTTATTTAGGCCGATTTAAGATATTTTGGTGATTTAATTCTAGGTGCGCTAGTACTTCCTTAAAAGCTGCAAATACTACACGTGAAATCATATTTAGTGCATCATTTATTTTTTTCTAAATATAAAACCATAAAACACATACGTCTGGAAATTCTCTCTCCCCCATTTCCACACCCCTTGAAAATATTTGTTCGTTGGATACGTCTCATACGTGTGGATACGCACCATCGTTCTCTAATAGAGTGCGAGCCAGTGTGGTAGAGCGCGTAGAGTCCTGTGGTCACGTCCCATGTCACCCACCCGTTGTTGTAACCTGACTCTTGGAGCTTCGAGACAAAGCACTTTCTTACCTTGCCTGCTTCCAGCCCCCATCGCTACTCCCCGTCTCATTTACCACTCACTTGCACAAGAAGCCTCTCAGAGCTCAAGTCCATCTCTTATACTCTCCCCGTTGTTAATGTGAATTCGGAAGAGAAAAAGCGTGCCCAATGGTTTACATATATCATTAGACAAACATGATTAAATTGACTAAACCTTTTTCGAATGACTGATTTGTTCTTAAAAAAAAACATTTTTGTGTCATGAGCTTCCTACACACGTACCTCACATCGCGTTTCGTCTATCTGATGAGAAATTACATGGAATCTCAAAAAGTACGTTTTTTTCATCATCAATGTACGATTTCTGACTGATCACATTTGTATACAGCAAAACTTATAGAAAAAGGGAAATATTTTTATTTCCCTTGAAATTATAGATCATTATGTGTACCAATATATACTATAGTAACCAAATTGACTACCAATGAAGTGTCAGTAACACCGATATCAGAAAAAGATTTCTTTGATTGATATAAAATTTTAATTCTGAAGTTTTACGGTACTAAGTGGTGTTCATATTTATTTAAAACAAAAGCGTAAATATCTGTCAGTACACGTGCGATACGATCATACGTTTCATTGTTGACAATCAATCTTTTTGTGGTACTAAAAATTCGTAGTGACGCGATGTGTGACCGTGTGCAATCAAGTTTACATGCAGAAGCGCTCTTTCGACAGTTACGCTAGGAGTTTAAGATTAAAAACTGTCGACGAGGAAAAAGACGAACAGTGGTTTAGAATTTCAGTCATCAAAAGTTTGTATTGATAGATTTCCAGAGAAAACCAGATTCAACTATTTTTCTATTTCAATATTAGGATTAATTAGGAAGAGCTATCTATCAAGGAAACGATCAGACAAAGTTAAGTATTCTGGTAGCGTGTTATATAGTTTTTACATGAGCTACCCATTTCTTCTCTTCTCTATTACTCATTTACAGTATCAATGGGTAATATTCAGTTCCGACTTGTCTGCTATCGTTTAATGATTCCCAACTCGCCACAGGATCTCATTTGCTGACGTTTTGCTTGCCAAGCCTGCTTACCCGGGGGGCTCTTCCTGATGTTCGCGTAATGTGAAGGCAAAGTAAATACATCCTATCATGTCGGAACAAAACTCGCTAAATCTCAGGGAACATATTTCATGTTCAAAGGAGACCTCGACAGTGAAGATATCTTTGGACAGGAGGAGCCTATTCTTCAGAAACGCAGCCGTCCGACCAAGCAAGAATACCAACGCATAGCTAATGAACTTCCTTCATTTTCATACTATCGGCCTATTACATATTAATGTGCTTGTCCATCTCAATTTAATTAACATTACATAATGATACCCCTAATTACCTAGTTGAATATGGAAAGAATATGCGGACATTCGCTTTATCATCGTGGAACTGACGATGTAAAAACAGAATAATTAAGTTAATTTTTTGTGATCTCGTGTCGTTTCAATGTATGACACACGTATTACATGTTCTACTTTTAAATCGGTATCTAAACCTCACTCTGCCATTTTATCCGATGACTTCATGAATACCATACACGAAATCGTTCAACATGAAATAGCACTTTAATTTTAAAATATAACTCAATGTACTCGGAAGTTGTGATTTATTCTAGAGCAAGCTGTAAATAAGTTGCAATTACAAAGTGTAAGTGGAAACCTAAGAACGTACTAAACACAAACTTTATTACTCACATCCTTCAATGAAACGTTGTCGTTCGTATAGAGCCTCGTACTCACCTGCAAAAAAAAAGAACAAAATAAATTACAGTATTCCGAAAGTTTCTTGTAAGGTTATTTTTCACATTGATCCATTTAAATCACACCCTTTTAAATTTTGCATTTGATATATTATATTTCTCTATCCTCAGAGTAAGATTAAATTGGTCAGTGTGCGGCCTTAGTAAACAATTTAGCTCATTCCAGAGATTGGTTGTGAATAATCAATCACGAGTACCAATCGAATTGTCTTTATTCCTTCGCATCAATCGCTCCTCCCACGCGCCAACTGCATTCCGCGACACCTGCCTATTCTCTCTCTCCCTCCCACCCCCACACCATTCCCCCGCCCCCACACACATCCCCGCTACCACCGCCCCCGGGGGCTAGAAGACGTCGCAAGGCCCGCGCCAGAGAGCGATGCTATCGAAGCCGCGTTAGCGATGCTATCTGGCGGCGGCCTCGGTAATTACACCGCTGCTCAGGACAGCAGCGGCGCCATGATTTATCGCGGTGGAGGGGAAAGGGGAGACAAGGTGATGGTGGGAGGAAGGATTTGGGGGTGGGGGAGGGAGAAAGGAGGAGGGGAGGGTTGAAACAAGCACTGTGACTCCCGGAGGTAGGAGCAGAGGTGTGCGACTGAGAACCCTTGAGTAGTTACCTCGGCATATAAATTGTGAGGGGGCGTGGAAAGTAGGTTTGGATTGAGATATTACGAGAGATTTTTTCGAAATACATATTTATAGGCAGATCAATGAAGAGACCACCTATTCTACAAGCAGAAGCAAAGTGTAGCTTTTCTGCTGGTAAGACACCCAAAATATCACTGTAAATTTGGGAATGATATTCTTTTATTTATGGGAACGATACGGTAATATTATTACTCAAATGGCGAAGGGAGAAAATACAGATTCATTTACCAAGGTGTATCCCTAAGCACACATCTGATCTTGCTAAGAACTTTTTAGCGCAGAAATTGTTTATTGATTCTACTAGTGTCGCATAAACAAACATAATATGAACAATACCAAGAGTTCTAAGAGAATTAAAATACGGTATTTTGTGTTTATTGATATAAATTGATCACACTATTTACTTTATTCAATACTCTGTTCCACGGATTAAGATTACACATCGTATGCCAAACTATTAAGTGTACAGTATATTTTAGTTGTGATGGTCGAAATTAGCCTTAACGATCTAAATTACTATATATGCTGTGTAAAACCAGTGCGTGTTCGTTTTAAACATCATATTTTTATGGCGTAACCTTACTGTCAATCATCATTCTTGTAAGAGTGTGTACATAAACACCACTACGAGGGAATTAAATATTATACGATATTGATAAATGCATATAAATATGCATTTTCTCAATAATTCATCCAAGAAAATTCTTCGCGGTAATGCTCATATTTACTAAATGTTTAATCTTTATAGAATGTACATGGTTATTCCATTAGTTTTAGTAAATTCAGTTTTATTATTAAAATAAAACACGGGGTAACATAACATTCATTTAATTATATGATGATTTTTTCTTCTTCTTCTTCGCAGTTTGATTCATATCGAACCGTGGTGTTGAGATCTTAACTGTGCACCTGTAAGGTTTATTCCTTACCCGATGCCCTCGATTGTCCCTCCTCAATTGTTTTTGTTCCACCATGTGCTCCATCAGAGTATCTCGGATGCAATATTTCATCCTTAAGATCTTCGTTGCAGACATCTGCAGCCACTTGTCTTCCTAATTTGAGTAATAAAGTTTCTCTCTCAGTCGCTATAACACTTCCTACGGAGAAACCGTTCATTTCTCATTCAAGACGCGGATTACGAGAAGGAGCGAATTAAAAGAAAATGCGTGAGAGGGTGAATGGAGAGACGCCACACATGAATCCAAGTAACACCAATTACTCCTCGAAACACTAACTCAAGCGAGTGTTGAAAGGGATCCGCCCACTCATTTCTTTCCGAAGCCACAATGAACGAACACAAGCAGCGACACCTTTGCTCTATAATTTTAGCACATTCTTCATGGTATCAGGAGGTAAATTTCTATTTGGATACGGTAATTGTATCCCCTACTAGTGTAATTTGTTGATAGAAAATTGGAAAGACTGACAAGATTGAGTGAGGTGTTCCGCTCGGAAACGTGAGTTCTGTATCACAAGTAAACAGAAAACTCTGAAGGATAGAGTTAAATAATACCTTGTTCAATACAGGAGCGGATACACGTGTGAATAAATGCAACGATAGCGCATAAGACGAACAATTGTTTTCGTTAGAAATAATTAAATTATGTTTTGTTCTCCATTTTTAGAAATAAAACAGTTTAAAGAAACTCTTATTTGATTTAAATATTATTACGTGAACTTTATGTAGGGTCACAATAAGTTAATAATGAAATAATAACGGAATCATTACAAAACTTTAAATAAAAGATCACATAGAAAGATAGAATAAATATATGTAGTACTACAATATAAAGGAACATCAATAAAAACAGTAATAAGCATTTAGTAATTAGCTACTACAGTGAACGTCCATTTTCAAATTAAATAAACATTGCAAGTTATACGACTTCTTATGGACAAACAGTATAATCAAATTAAATAAATAATGCTAGATTTATGAAATACATATAGTGAGGTATTTATCACAATATAAAATTATAAACTTTATTGTCAAAACATCTGTTCGTCCATAAAAGGTCGCTAAGTCTTGCATTATTTATTTAATAGTAATTAGCATCAAAATTAATATCAAAATTAAATCAATAATAATAATAATAATAATAATAATAGCAATAAAAATAATTTAAAATTGACTTTCATTATTGTTTTCTGTTCGGCAATGACATTAAGACAAACTTGTCGCAAGATGCGCATGTCCGTAGAAGAACTCTAGTAAGAACCGTACAAGAACTCCTTCGTGAAATTTTGAATTAAGGTACCGTAAGGCTAAGGACACATCTGCGTTTTCTCCGCACCGCTCCTCTCCGCTCGTGCAAAGAGAGACCTAGCGGAGCGGGCGTCAGCGGGCAGGAGAAGGGGAACGTGAGTCGGTGTGGAAGGAACAAGGTCACTTCAGAACGATAACAGACATGCTTCGCGCAGGTCTTCTACAGAGCATCCATGCAACTGCCCGCTAACTACACAACGCTATTATTGTATAACACACAGCTACAGGCAATGCAAATGTTTGAAGTAATAGATATATTTACTGTGCAATAAACACCACGGCGACTATTTTCGTATTTTATAAATATTAGAAATAGACCCATTATATATGCCAATATACAGTAATAGTTAAATATACTTACACAAGAAATAAATAACATCGTACGAAATTTTTACGGACGATTGCGATATACATTGTGCTTGTTGTCCGTAATATATATCGCTACGTCCATGTTTCTACGTTCATGTTTCTCCTTACAATTTGTTATCACCTAACGACGACTCACACGACAAGTCATTACGTTGTACATTTTAATAAGAACAATATGTATTGTAATCGTCCGTAAAAAGGCCGTAAGTTGTGAATTATTCATTTATCATATATATAATTGACATTAATAGTAGAATACTTGCATAATTATTTAATTCAAATAGAATTCCCTTTTAAAATGTGCCCTTACTAAGTAATTTATCAATAATTATTGATAAATAACTACCTCGCAAAATACTTAACATGATTGACTCAATATTTTTTGTTTAAAAACAGTTAATAATTAGTAATATAAATTTTTAATTAACGCTTTAAATAATGCCAACTGTAGGACAACCTTTCATCTATGTTCAAAAATAGCTGATATCATAATTTTTATAATTAAAAGCGAACTGTACAGATAAAATTACCCAATATTTTGAAACTTCCCTACTCGAGAAGTTTCTATTAGATTTTTAGGAAGTCGTGTTTACTTCGTTTCAAATACACGGACAATCAAAACCCAACACAATGCAAATTCACAATATGACAGAAACATTCACAATGACTTCACAAAAATAGTATGACATAGAACTCAAATTGAGGAACAAATATTACAAATAATTGAAATGTAAAGTTTTAAAATGCAAAAATGCACATTTCTCTCTTTTTATCTAAAACGCCAAAATTTTAGACAATTACATAACGAAAATCTGAAGAGACTAAAATACAAACAGAAGAAAACACAAAGAAGTCAAAAATAGTAAAACACGAAAATAAGAAAGCTTCAGAAAAAACGAACTATATTAAAAACGACGCGATTTTTTTTATAAAGAAGTGAGTAAGCACTAGAACAAATACTCAGTGATATTATAATTCAGTGTTGCAATAATTAATATGAACATTGATATAATAAATAATCAGTCCGTAGAAATTGAAGGAAATGATATTCAAGGGAAGCACCGAGAAAGAAATCAGCCGCCGTCTTACTAGCTTCTCTCAATATATCCATCTATTAACACTTTTGACTTTAGCAGGCGAAAAGGTCGCGGAGGAAGCAGCTGAGATCTCCGCTCGGCGCCCACTAGATGTGTTTTAGCCTATAAGATAACACAGGTCGGCGGAAAAAAAACGCTCCGCTCCGCAGACGCAGATGTGTCTTTAGCTATAGACGACGCTATCCAATCAAGACAACGTCTTGCTTACTGTTGATAGGTCTTACCATCGCTCCGCAACGCGTGGATGAACACCCCAGATTTCCCGACAGCTCATTGATTGCGTGGCGCCTATGCGCACGCGCCATCGAAGCCAACTACCACGTCATTACCTCCCCACCCTCTACCCTTGACATTACGCCGGCGCAGATCCTTAGGAACACTCGTGGCAGCGAGCGAATAAACAAGAAACAACAGCATGAAATGAACCAAAGAACTTGTTGTAAAACGAAATTCAATTCATTAGAAATATATTACTTCACACACGAGTAAAAAATTAATAAGTTTTTCCTCACTTATTATTAATTATTATCAGTAGTTATTTTGAAGTAAGGAAGACGATTTCGATCATTCGAGAAAAGACGACATGAAAAGGACTCTTCATTCTTTAATATAAAGTGAAATTCATTACAATCAACGTGAACTTGATGTGTGGAAATTAAGTGATATAAGAACGTGTTTTATCAAAAACGAGAAAGATCTGTGTCCATGAACATCGTATCAGAAGGAAACTTTAATTTAAGTAATTTTAAGGCACCGCAACTAAAAATTTCCTTTTTTTACTTTACTGTGCATTTCTTTTTTGTCGTGAATTTTGCAATGAAGCACTATCCTTTATCCACCTATACATGAAGAGCTTATGTTTAGGGCGCGCATAGCACGTACGGTTTTAGTTAAACTTATTGTTTCAAAATTATATCCTTTCACTTTTTAAGATTAGAGCTGTAAAAGCAAGAGTTGAGAAATGTGTACTCGTCCATTGTACCTTTTTTATTCTCCCTTATTTTGACAAATAAAAAGTTCACCTTAAAATGTGCTTTTGTACTAATCATAAATTTATTATAAATAAAAACTCATTGAAATACGAGGTATTACCTTCTCAATGTTTAAGATTTATGTACAAAATAAATATAAGAAAATATTTTATGTTATATTATAAATATAAGAATCGATTTATGTTATTTTGAACAGAATACAGAAATAAATCTTATTTAAATGTAAATGTTAGATTTTGTTCTGAACTCCCTCTGAATTCCTTTACCTCTTGAAATAAAAATCATTACAAAGCTCCGACGAAGAAAACAGAAGTAGGAATGTAACATCGAAAACTCTCGCCTCAATCGCTCGATTGTCGGAGACACCGGCTGAGGGAAATAGTGGCAGGGGAGGGGAAGAAATTAATTACACGAGTTTGCCGGCAGGCGGCGCTGGCTACGCTGGCGGCGTGGGCTTCCGTCTGGGGTGACACCCTGCTAATGACTACAACGGCGTGCACACAGCTGGGTATAGGCTCCACGTTCCACGACGAAGGTGGTTCTAGAAGCGGCAGAGGGTGGAAGTGGAAGTGGACGTAGAGGGCAGGAGCACACGTCATGTATTTGTCCACTGAAGTCATTGCCACCTCGATCGATTTACGGTTAAAGGAATTCTCATCCTGTTGGAATAAACACACCCTCGAATGATTTTACGAGTCTTATAGTTGAACAATATGGATCAATTATGGATCGATGTATTTCTTCCGTAGATGTACATTATTTTCTCAAATATTGAATGCAATAGCAACATTTTTATCGTACAAATTACTATCATCACGTGTCATGAGATCAAAACAAAATTTAAATTTTTAACCAAACCAACGTTATTACTTGTGAAATAACTCTTTTGAACTTTATGAAATACAAGTTTGTTGATATTCTGTTAATATTGTAACTCTTTGATTGCTAATACTGAACTACTTTTATTCTTTTCTTAGGAAAGTCCTGAAATGTTAAATCTGACTCTGTCTTAGGGCCCTTGATTGGAATAAATGGAATGGTCCCTTGCTTTCTTCCGAAGAGTAAATTAGTTTTATTTTCCTTTACATGGTCACATATCATCTTCCTTTAAAGAATATAAATGATCCATAACTATCCACCTATTTTAGGACTCAATGAACTAAGTATGACGAAAATATAAATTATTTCGCAATGTCTTACATAAAATAAAAGCTATTATGTCAGAACGTAATGCATCTAAGTTTTAATCTCAAATAGGTATGGAGTAAAGTACTCCTTAACCTCAGAACTCTTGTGATACGTCTCCATGTATCCAAATTTCCCCACATCGTTTCCAAAATAACCTGTGACAACCTAAACGTCACATCATCTCGTCTCGTGTTCCCGGTCTGCGACGTGTCCCACCGCAGCCAACCTCGCGCCCGGTGTCACTTCGGTAACACGGCGCACATGGACCGAGTATAGAACCCGGCGCCTCCCGGGCTCCCTTCACCCTCGGCCTCACTGGCGCCCCCATGCTCTCAAACGCTGTATCCACTTTCCTCACATCCGGTTGGGAGGGTTTCCGAAGGGTTTAGATTGGATACGCTCTATAGAATTTCGGTTCTTTCTTTCTGTTATTCTGAGAATACTAAGACGATCCTGAACACAAAATAATTTTTGTATCTTTAAAAATAATTAAAGTCCGTTCTACTTGTTGCGACAAAACGTTAGGATTTTAGTGTTCAAACGTTGTGAACTGTCACAACGAATAATAAAGTGCAGTGCTTCATAAGGTCGTATAATATATTAACAATAATATATTTAAGAAACGTACAATTACGACGTTTTACATCGTACACATCTCCAAATTTCATATCTTCGGAATATTCAATTTACTTACAGATGTATAAGGTAACTATTCCTTCGTGTCAACGAACACATTTTTCAGCGAAAGTATGGAAGCTGGGTTTTTCCCAGGGACTACAAGGGATGGCTGCCCCCGTCAACCTTAATGCGTCTTTTCAAGGATTACAACGGTTTATACCGCTCTGTCCTCGCCGATGTCTGCAAGCTAGACATTGTCCTCCAAAGGTGACAGAACTCAAAGGGTGATATTGGTAGACGGGCCAGGCAGAGGGAAATCCAGAATTTGGGAAATAACTGTATGCGAAAGTTAATAGGACGAGAAAAAGGAGATGGGAAAACCCCTACTTTAAATAGTCACATGATTGAACAAGAGATCGGATCTCGAGGAAATTTTGCTTCATTAACTGAAGAGTGAGCAGAGTTTCAAAAAAATCTTTAAACCAAATTATAGAAACGAAAACATTTAATAAAGCTTATACTAAAATGATAATATCTAGTAAAGTTTTGTACAAAGTATAAATCATAAATGATAGTAATGAGTTTCATGCAATATAATATACATTCTTGCATGCAACAGATTTTGGGATTTCGTTAGCTTTGTTGTGAATGCAAGTGATACTCCATTCACATTAGTTCAAAGATTTCGAAATTTGAAATGCACAATCAATTTTTTAATACTACTAGAAATCGCGAAATGTTGATACTCTATTCTCCCTCAGATAATGATAAAGCATTATATCGAAACATTTTAGTGCCGTCGCAATATTTTTTTTTTTAATTTCATAAATAAACAAAGAAAATATAATTCGCATAAGAGATACTCTGTATACCGACGAAGCAACGATGGCACTATCTACACAACGGCGTGTGCGTATTTCTACGCCGGAAGCAGGATTACAGGTGCTCTCCGTCCAAAACCAACAGCCGGCGGCGGCAGCGTCGAGTCGTCTGACGACCGTATTTTCGTCGTGGTGTCCTATATCGCAGCGCACGTCCTTTCAGCCCTTGTTCCCTACGGAGACGGGCGTATCCGGTGGACACTTCATTACTACTTCACTGGCCAACAGCACTGGCGCACACAGAGAGGAATAGTTTTGCTCGTAAACATGTCTGCAGACGATGAACGTACAATCAACGACGGAAGCGAATGAAAGGTAATAATAGTTCGACTATTTCGAGAAGACAACGGAGAGAGACTGCAGTATGTACGTGTGGAAAAGGAACTGAAAGTGACGATCATATTCTTTGGGAGTGAGAGACACATGGAAGAGAAGGGAGTAGTTATCTACAGTTGTTAAAAGAAGGAATATTTTGCCGAAGGATAAAATGATATTAATTGCAACAGAGGACATAGTCACTACATGAATTATGTGACACAAAAAGGTGTCAAGAGACCCAAAAGAATGAAAAAGAAAAACAGACTGTCGTGAGAAAGAAAAAGAATAGTCTGATATTTCAACAGGAAATAAATCATTGCAACATCAGTTTTGATTGAGTAAATAATGAAGACCGTCACGTAGTCAGGTAACTAAAAAATTGAAAACTAAATGAATTGGAAAAAATATTTTATTTTATTTACTCAAAATGATCAAAAATGGATTATGATGGTTCTGACATTTATGTTCCATTAATTAAGTGAAGAAAACATGCAGTTTGAAGCATCTATTACACTAGACAACTCTCAACCACGTCTTGATGACTAGCAGAGAAAACTGCGACAAGAAAGAAAGATGTCTATTCTCCTTGATTTTTTGTAATAGAAAATAATATGCAGAGATTTGAGATAGCGTATTTTAACACACTAAGTTATCAACAATGTTGAATAAAGAGTTTACTACACACTATTCTATTATCTGTGCGCCGTCGAAAATTATTTTTAAGTATTCATGTACGACGAACGAATCTTTCGAACATATGTCAAAACAAGATTGCCAGCTGGTTTGGTGAATTTCTTCCCTGTCTTATCTATCTTATTTGGTTTATCACTATTAATCACTTTAAATCAAATCACAATTAAGTAAAAAATAAAGTATCGTCAGTAAAAAGTAATGGTGCTTCAAACATTACCTAGATACGGACTGAAGTTATAGATATTTAATGCGAAATGGAAACAGTGGGACTCTCGCCTCCATCGTGTATGCATGCACAAAAGCGAGAGTTGCTCACTTCTACAGTTATTAAAAATAAGAATGAAAAAGTAAAAAGTTTTTTATGTATCTGAAACCATAGCTCACGTTCGGCGCGAGCAACTTTAAAGTGATCGGAACGTTTCCATGCTCGTTCATCACCAAACACTACTAGCCACCCATGAAAATTTTGTCAATCATTTATTTCAGAAGTTATAATTTACTTCTAAAGTTTGTGTTAAAACAATTTTTTTCAGTAATTCTATCAATGATAACCTTGTTTTTAACTATGTCTTGGCAAGACTGTTTTGCTCTCTTTGCTATTAATCCTCTATTTATGCGTTATTGATCCAAACGTTGTCACCCATGACTAGTTACCTAATGTAATGGACTCTCATGTAAATAATTATACAAGACATGAGACGACCTCGACAACACTTGGCAACTATATAGTTGTCCATCACTAGTTACCTCGTGTAATAGGGCCCTAAATCGACGAAGAAATCATCTTGCAAGTAACAACCCTTGTAATCCTTCGTATTTCAGTGCCTTTGTTCAATAATACTGGAACGTCTTCGATTTGAGTGATAGGTCTATTGGAAAACTTTTAATTACTTGTACATTGACGAATTATTGATCTTCAGTAATTTACAAATGCACGTACAAAGTGGCATTTCTAAAATTATTCAAGACGCAATGTGCTTATTCGTGAAAACCATTCAAAATGTAGACTATTCTTTGATGTTTCTCGTTATTTAAAAAGCATTTATAAACTAATCAACATCCAATCTAATACACCCTAATAATGTTGTTTGTAATATACTCCCATAAGTATTTAATATAAACAATTCCTTATAAATTGTTTCACATACTCAATGTCTGTAGTAGTACATAAGCAATGATGAACCAACCAAAATTTAATTTCTGTGTTAAAAATTATCCTTAAATACAGCAGACTCCCAGTTATAGTTGACTTTCATTGTTGGAGCGGGTTACCTGTCATATAATGAAGAAATCAATCTAAGAGTTTTAAATTATAAAATTTTACGTCCTTTTGTAGACAAATTACTGTATTTTGCTTCACAAAGTTCCAAGAAGGATTTTGACCTTGACCGGGTGGTAACATAAATAATGTAGTATAATAGTATCACGTCATAAATGAAATTATATAATATGCAACAAAAGAAAAATAGTTTTTTTTTATTTGTTGCGTTATGAAACTTATTGAACAAAAATGACATAGCACATTCTTTCTTATAGTAACTTGCTTATTTACAATATTATAAGTATACACGCAACTCACGAGATAAGGGAAACTTTTAATAGTGTACAAACTACCGAAGTAATATTGTAGTATATTTAACTGCTTTTCCATGATTCAAGAATATACTTATTTATGTACATTTTCCAGATAATGATGCGAGTTAAAAAATCTATCTAGTAAAACGATAATATTTTATTCGACAAGTTTGTACAGTACCTTAAGCGATATGTTCAACCGGCAAAATAGAATTTTTAAAATCTTTTATTGAGTTGCATCAATCTTGTTTTCAAGTAAATTAACGATCATATACGATGAAATGTTGCATATATAGTAACAGCATTTGCTATTTTTTAGTGTATTATCAACGACAGCAGGGCTGATAATAGTCACCGAAAATCGAGTCTACTGTAGTTATGAAAGGAACGGATCACGTTTATTCACTGGACAGTCATCTATCTCGACAATGTTCATGGATACTTGGAAGGGGCGTCATCGGGTCGTTCGTCCCTGCTTTGAAAGTTGAAGAGTCAAGGAGACAGCAGGCGAGCGCGGTTCGAGATTCTCGTCAGGCGGTAACAACGCAACGAGACGGGTCCTGATTAGTCGTCTGTTAGCCAGTCTATACAGCTTAATTACTCCTTTTGTAACGCTCCTTTTATTTGAAAATCGAATTAGAAGGCGTTATATAAACTCGAAAGAATGAAATATTAAGCCGTCTTCGAGCCTCAGCCTCTGTCCTAAGCCACTTCTTTACCACCCTCACCGCCTCCCGTTTCCGCCCCCCGACACAGCCGCCGCCCCCATGACACGCCACCTCCGTCTCTCACGGCTCGTGGCTTTTTATTGGGAAGTAATTAACTGAAAATCGAGTCCTACTTTGCACCTCCGCCCCGCAGTTAATGAGGCATGACCTCAGAGAACAAGAGCCCGATGGTGGCGGAGCGTGGGTTACACATTGGCTGAGGGTGGTGGTGGTGACGATAGCAAGGATTACCAGCGGGAGTGCCTCACGTTGGAGATCATGACTAATCGGAAGGAAGGTGACGTGGAATATCTTCCACAACAGTCAATGTAGCTGGAAAGTGAGCACATATATGAAAAAACGATCTTCTTGAAATATATTAAGTTATACAATTTCATCTCGACCACTTCTACCTCATTCTGAGGAACGACTTCCAGCACCATACATACTAAGCAATACGTTTCGCCTGAAAGGGACATGTTTGTAAAAGTGTCGACTGGATTGTACAAAAGGGTAACAAGCAACACGCAAAAATTATAACGGCTTTTAGCGGACGATTTTTTTAAAAATACACAGGTATTCATGTTGTTGTTTCAAGAACGAACGTATGGATCAAACCAGAACTCAGCGATCATATGGAATAAACAGTAATGGGATTAATGTCTTACTTTGATGAATTGGTTTTGGAGACGCATTTCTGAAACAAGTCAACTGAAAATAAAAATGACAATCTAGTTCAATATTTTTCACTCAAGTATTGTTCAATGGTTTCTTAGTATTAGAATTTCATACCGATTTTTTTTTCTTTGGTGATGCCTCAAATCAGTGAATGACATTTTTACCTAGCGATATGAACTATTTTTCCCTTACACTTTCAATTAAAGAGTTTCATGGGTAGAAAAGTGGCATGGAGTACTCTTTCGACATTATTCCCATAATGGTATATCGTACAATTGTAAATCCGGTATGGAGGTCCGTCCGGGAGAAGGAACTTCGGTAGCTGCAAGTGAGCAAAGAAAACATAAGGTCTAGTGCAACAGAATACGTATTACCATTCTAGCGATGGGGAAACTACTACTAGGGTAGGACACGGTCGGACTCAAGAGGTAGGGGTGATGGTGAAATCGCTTCCCCGCCCGTGAAGACCACATTTGTCACGGTCGTCCCTCAGTATCCGGAGACGGGACTTCACGCTTCGTCGTGGCCATTTGTTCTAGCACATTGCGAGAGCCACTCTTTCGAATAACAGTCACAATCGCAACTCAGCGGTTTCACACGCGCTCTGCGGCGGTGCGCTTTGACGGCCTCTCCACCTCCAACATTTTCAAAATCTCCACTCCAAAGGTACAGTCAATTCGCGACTTCATTTTACGTTCCTCAGTTTCGTAGAGATGTGATGAGACGTGTAAATTGATTCCTCATGTTGCTTGAATCACAACTTACTAGTACAGTTTAAAACTTCCCTAAAAACATTATTCTTTGCACATAATTATCCCGGGTACCTACACATGGAGAAGATGTGATAACTTACGGTCACTTAACACCCCTGCAAGAGTTCTAATGCAACCCTGTTGTTGGAGAGCTGTAAAGACCCAACAACAACAACAAGAATAATAATAATAATAATAATAATAATAATAATAATAACAACAACACCTCTGCGACCAAAGCAGGAGTCTCGGGTTCGATTCTCGGATCATTGCTTTCACCTGGCCGAAAAGTTTCACATATCTTCTCCACGTGTAGATACACGGAAAAAAAATATCTATAACCAACCTCAGGCAGATAAGTGTGAAACCAGCGCACACAGCATAGTGTGCCGCCTGAGCTCACTTTATCTGCTGTATGGGGATGTGTCTCAGGTTGTCCGGGGTTCGATCTTGGTGGAAATTGTGTACAATTGTGGATGGCGTAGAGGAGGTGAAGTTGTTATCACCGCTACGATCAAAGGAGGAGTCCCGGATTAGTTATCCGGCTCGTCGACATTTTGACCTGGCCGAAAAGTTATCAAATTGTTCTTCTAGTCTTGCAGTACAACCTAAACGTTATATACTACATGATCATTGGATCGAACAACTTGGGTCTATTTATTTACAGATGAAGCAAATGCACGAATTTCTTGGAATTGTTTATAAAATGTAAGTTATGAACACTTTTCGTTGAATCGTTCAGTTGGTTTTTCGCAAGCTATAACAAACATAAAAATCTCTTTCAGAAGATAGAACCAAAATTTGTTATCCTTAGTGATCAGATTTGGAAAGGTTGTGGTCAAAAGATGGATTGGTTTGAGGTTGGGAGAGAGGGTGAAAAGTAGAGATGTAAAGTATGACTGGAGCATTACGAGGTACACTTATTTATTTATTTATTTATTTACTTATTACTTGAGAGATAAAAGGCATGGGTAGAAAACGCGATAGGAGTGCAAAAATCCGACATTACGGATTAATGAATGAATAAGAGTAAGGCTTGAAATTAGTGAAGAGTTAATATTGATTTATACAACGGGGATGTATAATTAAATATTTTACATGCCCCTATGACTTCAAAAACTATGCCACTAAAGATTCAGAATTCAGGAATATGTGAGATTGGTTCCTCCAAGTGCGTATGCGTGCGTCCATAGCATGTTTCAAACAGTCGTTTCAAACTTCATTAGCTCCACTTTCATTGTAGTATTAGATAAAACACGTAAATTTTATTCATGCGTTATCAAAGATTAGCATGATTTGTAACGTCAGAAAACAATTTACACTTAAATAGTGATGGTCATAAATCTTTTCAAGATATTTTGTAAACAATTCTGTTAAACTGTATAATCACCTAAGAGTGAAACTACCCAATACTGCCACAAATTACCATATTTAGAAAAAAGTACACATTTCAACACACTGAATTCAAAATCCAGATTTCGTTTATAATGTACGTAACGAAAACTAAAAGATAAATAAAAACTAAGACAATAAAAGATGAAGATAACTGAAATTTACTTCAACTTTCAAAATATATATCACAAAAATTATGTATTGAAAATAGTGACTACTTATCGTTAATTTAAAAATAGTCTTTCGAGCAGAAAATAGTCGCAGTTCGCATCATACAACTTCAATAGAAGTTTAATGAATTCGAGGAATTTTCCAACAGACGGTTAAATGGTTGTGCAAATACTGATGTGTCAAAAACTGTAAAGAGCACCAAGTAGTCTTTGAAAGAACGGCGTAGATGTTCCATCGAAAAAAATCAAAAATCGACAAAAGACACGCAAATAACAATTTGATTCTGCACATCAAATTTGCATGGACAGGGTGCCTTCTTCCAGGCTACCCCATCGTATAATCATTACAGCATTTTCCTCCCCGCTGCATCGCTCCCCGGGTTTTCAATAAACGTGCACCCTCGACGAAGCCAGACGCCGTCCATTGAAATCGTACAGTAACAAGTCATTCAAGAAACGTTATTTCATTTGGGTGAATTTTCATTTCTTCCGCATCCCCCCGGCGCACTCTCCCCGCAGACGACGCCACCACTCTTTTCCTCTTGGGACATAGGATGGTTGTGCCCTGCGGCAAGACGCACTAGGGATAGAAACCCCTTGCACGAGCCTTGAGGGACACCCTTTGCTCGGTGTAGTTCTATCGTGTCACAACTTGAGGAAACATCACTCCGGAATTCGCCGAGTTTGATTTCGACACGGTTTGTTTTTTAAAAACTTAGAATTATATGTCGCGTACAGTAAGTCATATTTTTATAAATGAATTTCATATTAATAAATACCAAAATATAGTGTGTATAGTACTCTCTTAAATTTCATTGCAGTAATTAAAATTGGACCAGTATACCGTATTTCATCCAGTTTAACAGATACGTGGGGCGCAGTTCGTAGCGCACCAGCGAACTAAGCTGAAAGTCCCGAGTTCGAATCTCTGTTCAGTCTCCTATTTTTTAATTCAACATAACATAATTAATCCGTTACCTGGTGGAGTGGCAATTAGGAGATTTCTGTACGTTTGTTAAAAAAATTGATTTCCTTTCAACCGCATAGAGTTTCCCCCCAAAATGTCCCTCAAAGTCCAAACAACTCAAGAATATTGTTGCTTGTCCTCGAAAATACTCCCAGGCAAGAAAGAGTTCGTTGGATGAGAATGACGTGTTCTTCATTGTGATGCGCGATGCATGCAGGACACAATTGTTAGTTAATTTCTTTAGATCTCTGATCCCACGGTAATCGCCATCTCGCGACCCTCACTCGTCTCGTGTCACGGTAGCGTCTTGGGTGTTCTATCCCGATATACGAGACGAAAGGACACTGTCACTAGCGATGAGACACTATACACTATATAATGGGGTAACATTTCAAATGATTTCTTTTTCCCTACGGTCCATCGAATATCAGTTTTGACGTAACTATCCATACTATCCATTGACACTACGCAAAACAGAAAATTATACAAGATAACTTTCTCTAAAGCAATTTCTACTAGTAATATGTTGGTTGCTATTGATTTTAATAATATTTTCTAATTTTTCCTCTGTAAATTTTGTGTCATAACGTGATTTTAATAAGTCATTTTAGTCAGTAGGCCTACGTATTATAATAAAATGAAACAAAATTTTATTGAATGACGAGAATACTAACGTTCATTGACACAAAAACTAAGAACTAATTGTGAACCCCGAGTAGAACATACGAGATAATAATAGCAACACAAAATTAAATCACTCTACACATTATGGTTCTTCCCCAGGTTTATTCCTAGTTG
This sequence comes from Laupala kohalensis, assembly GCA_002313205.1. NCBI lineage: Eukaryota > Metazoa > Arthropoda > Insecta > Orthoptera > Trigonidiidae > Laupala > Laupala kohalensis. The sequence goes on along the minus strand of NNCF01126721.1, from coordinate 185,289 downwards.
GTTCCACAACGTAATGAACATTTCTCATACTGTATATGTAATGCATAATTTCAACCGCTTTTTCGTTCAAAACTAGACAATACAATCGTTAAAAATAATAGTATTTGTAAGATGTTTTGGGTTTATTAAAATATTGACAACTTATTTCTTGTTACATCCACAACAGGTTTATTTAAAAACATTTTTAACATTAACAGTCACCGTGTTGTTGTAAACAAATTACATATTGCCCAAGTTGATGAGACTAAAAAATAGTCTTAATTGTTTGACAAATCTGAGAGAGAAGTGATTGAAAAATACTTCTACTATCTGAAGTAGATAATTTGGATTTGGCCTCTTAGGGAAATTTGTTCATCATACAAAGCAAGTATTGTCGAAAATGAATGCTTTCTAGAAATTGCGTCGACGTACGTGAAGTGACTTTGTACTACATTCTTTTCAAAAGCGGATAGAACTTTTTAAGTAACAAATAATTGAAGACCGGAGACATTCTTCAAGAGCATATCCGTACTGAAAAAATTAGTTTTGAAATCTAATGCTCATTTCGAAATCCTATCATTGCCCTCTGTCTCCATTTTATAAACTCATTTTGCACAAATTAGAAATCACTTTTTATTTTAGTGAAAACACATTTTTCACAATACATATATCTAAACCTTCATTAATAAACCATGAAATAATAAATAGAGAATTATTCATGATACTTGAAGTGTGGAGTACTAAACATACATAATTTTCTTTCTATGGTAAAACCTTAATGGTAATAAACAAATTTCTATTTCCCAAATCTTTCTCGTATCACCCATCGTGACAGCAAATGTAGAAATCCATTTAGAAAATATTTATGTCGTATTATTATCTGTGAAATACTATCTATATCTTTAAAGTTTCACACTGCAGTAATAAAATTGCTAATAGAAGTTAGAAAGCTTAAAAGTACTTGAGAGCGATAAAACGAGGGTTTCGTGTGACAAAAGATCACTTTTTATCTTTAAGTTCAAATAAATGACATTCATTCTGTAAACTATTCATATCTTACGTTTCAACACTCACAGACAAGGTAATTTAACAGCACGAGACAATTTTAATTATTTAAGTGATATTGCTACATTTTATTAGAATTATCTCATAACTCGACAAATTCAAAAATTCCTAGGGCTGTAAAGGAAACACGGTACTTAAGAGAGCATTTAAGCAAAAGGCTTTATTGCAAAAGATTTTGAATATAAAGATAATGAATGTCTTCAAACCACTTTAATTTCTGCAAAGGAAGATAAATTACTTAACACGTATAAATGTGCAGTGATATTAAGTGACCATCCAGTGCTTAAGTAAATTCTGAACGAGAACTGTAAAACCGTTTAATTGACATTTAATGGAGTTTTTATTCACCCTTTAAAAATTTTCTCTCTCTTCCATTTATGTATACTCCATGAATGGGAATATTTATTAACTATGTCTTCAGTAAGTAAATGAGGTTAATTTCTTTCCACATAAATAATACCTATAATTACCCCGTGAAATTCATTTCCGTCAATTTTCCGAGTATCTTATTCTATCTCTGTGCACTTTGTCGCAAATGGAATAATAGAACTGCAGGATAATGTCCTAAAAGGTAATAACGCATTTCGCATTCTTTAATTGAGAACTTTAGTATCATGTCTTTTTGCCAAATCAATACTGCTGAAAGTTCAAACTCAACTCAATCTTGAATATTACGTTTTATTAACATTTTAATAAAGTTTTTCTTTAGAATAGTAGGCCCCCTGTGCTATGTATGGTTCAAAGCAAACCAGAATGAACAATGGGACCTGTAAGATGATGATTCCGACTAATTGAACCAAAATTGGCAACTAATAGGGAAAAATAAAGAACGTAGAACATTTCAATTTATAAGCAAAGTTAATTGCGTTGAGAAGAATATGATTTTGTTGAAAGCACGTGGCAGAACTAGCTGTCCAATAAACTCACCCCCGCCAAAAAAATATATTGAGATATGCGAGTGAGTTTGTGCGAAAAAAAGCATAAGCACAAAAATATCGTTTCGTATTATGTGAAGAACGATTAATTTATAGTCTAATTATGATTAAGTATATTCGAACATTAGAACACTAGAAAGGATTAACCGAGTACGATGAATGAACAAGTTCTAGCCAGTGATATAACGTCTTCCAGCTATGACGTTCCCGCTACCACAAAGAAACTAATCTCGCGTGAGTCCACATATTGTCTACACTACTCCAGGTGCCACTATGATTTCACGTTTAACTCGACAGCTGGAAATGCGTCACACTTCCCATGATCCTTCACACCGTTCTGTCTTCCCAGTGGATGCTCGCGTGATCTCGACACAGACAGACTGATGGATCTCTAGCTGGACAAAAGTTCACCACAGGAGGGTCTACCATCATCTCCGATAATTTCTCTCATAATGTTCTATCCATCTATTGTGTTCAGTGCCATACACTACTACCTATCGTTCTCAGATCCAAACCTTCCTTTTGTCTCACACCTCTTATAATTGGTGGATCAGGGTTCATCTGTCACATCATTGCTATCTCATTTACCAAGATCACGAGTAAAGCGAACTCCCAAACACGAAACATAAAAGGAAATTAAGGATGACTGCCACTTTTGTCCAGATTATGAGAGCAAAATGAAATAGAAGGCTAAGTAGTGTATAGTCTGCTTGGAAACGGGAAGAAGCAACCAATTAATGAAGGAAGAACCAAGACAAGTAAGTATTTCTCGATGACGAATCAGCAAAACAAATTCAGTCAGACAGCCTTTGCGTGACCTGAAATCAACGATTGAAATTCATTCCTTTTATCTCAATCCGACTCAATATCCCTGTCTCCTCTCACAGTCTCTCATTTACCCTCCGTTGGGTTTGTCAGATTCTTCTTATTGAAATATTCACAAATTTTTCTTCCGACATTCTGGCGGGTTTTGCTTTTTTGCTTTACTTTTCCGTGCACCACATTCTGTACTCTCCAAGACATCCTCTTTTTGCCACCTCTTCGTTATTGAATTGTACGAGTGCCGCACTCGCACGCTTTTTAATTTTTCATTCTTTACCGTTTGAGCAATTGCCAATGTTTCTTTCATAGTTGATACATTCCCGTTGCACGAAAGAACGTCAAGAAACAGATTACATCGTGTCACTCAGGTATGTGCTACGTAATTGCATACTTTGCGATTTCTTAAGCATACGTCTCTCTCAAGAAGCGAGACAAACCTAGTCAAAAAAAGAGTGTATCTTAGACTCTTCTTTCATTAGATTTTCGAAATGCACTTGTTTAATAGGTTATTTCATAAAGCAATAAATTAAATATACGTGTACATTATTCAGCCGTCCACGATTGGGACACTATTATAATAATTTATTTTATTCGAAAAGAAGCATATGTATTGAACTGTGTGATACAAAAATAGATTTTATATGATTTACACCATTTATTCATGCGTGTTCCTTTAATACTAGTCAATTGCATAAAAATTACGTAGTTCTATTTTTTAAATATATTGTTAGATCCAGAATCAGAAGTAATAATCCAAGTTTGCAACCTCGAAAGGAGTGTGAGTGCAGCACAATACCCAAAATACATCAATATGTTGTCTCTTGGATTCTTCCTACTGATACTGGTCCTAACAATATACTGTATTAAAGAATTAGAATACATGTTATATTGTTATTTTAGCATTCTTATGTACACATTTAGTTCTATATTCATTAATGATTGTAGTATAGACGGAATACATAGTCTAATATGTTAGAAATAATAGTCCATTAATTTAAACCAGACATTGAGAGTGAACTAAAAACCCTAATTCATTAGGTCTTTATACTGAAATAAGAGATATACCAACGAATTCATAAATGAATTTCATTCAAATTTAAACTAAGAAAATGAAAATTAATTTCAATCATATCAGGGATCTTTCGAGTCTTTCGTATGCCTCCCGGAAGACAATAGTTGCGACTGTCATTAACCAGAGTACAAAAGTGCTTCATGGTTACTCCGCATGTCATGCGAGGAAGTGAACATAACTGCTATTGCATTTTCCCATTGATCAATTGCCTTCCGTCTCATCGAAGCATCCGATACATGCAACAACAGTTCATTTAAACAACTCACGCAAGATCTCGCCTCACACAATAACAGAACGACGCCACCGAACTAAGAGCCTCGTCGCTCGTAAAGAACAGATGGGCGGTCTAGTTTGCGGCTGGAGAGCCAAGGGGCGTTCCCGAACCGCAAAAAAACGCAATCGAAAAGGTTTCATGAGAACAGGTTTTTTTATTAATGCTCTCCGCCTCCGATATTACAACGTGAATGGATTCGCAGGTTTACACCCGCGATGCGCAATCGAGAATAGTTCTGCGTGTCCCACAGTGATCGAGTGGTCGATGGGGTCGGGGAAATCGATATAAATATAGTTTCCGGTTCAAAAGGACCGACTGGCATTAATGTCTGATTTATTGCAAAAGGCTATCGCTTTCCGAACGCATAACGTGTTCGTTTTGTTAATTTATTTGCATTTACAGGTATGGGAATTTGGAGTGCCGCTTCGGATAAAAGCAATCGGCTAGAGCAGATTGGAAAATGGATTGATAATCTCGGAACTACTGACGATTTACTGTTTCACAACACAACTGGAAGCAAAATATGCTATCAAATTACATCAACTATTGAAGTCATCCAACCAGTGAAAAAAAAGCGGATGTCTATTGAAATTAGAGGGAAAAAAAGTTTTTGGGAGCAAATACAGAATTATGTACGTTTTAAAAAAGTAGTAGTTTAACTTTTTTTCTGTTTAATTTGTGTACTTTTTTGATTGCTTTTTAATAATCACCTATGTACATGACAATAGTTTATATTTAATCTTAACATAAACCCATTTCAAGTTACATAAACCCATTTCAAGTTGTAATGTAATTTTTCGAGTAGTTCAGGAAATTCGTCAGTCATTCCTTTTGAAAAGACATTTGTGACAAATGATAGAATATGTATTTAATGGGACCTATTAAGATTTAGTAGCGAGTAATGTAAAAAAAAAATTTCAAACAGGAAAGCATTGCTATATTAAAACACTCGACTTTTTTCCTCATTTCGGGGGGAAGTTGATTCCTTATTGTAAGAGAAATGCTGAAATTTGAATTCGGAATTCTTAATAGAACATGATTATCCGTCGCGGAAGAAGCCTTATATGAAAAACAGTTCTGGACGAATAACAGCGAAAACATCACTCCATCAGTGGAACCACCCTCCCCTTCACACCCGTCATTCGCAACCCACCCGTCTCGAGCAGTGTTCCGTCGAGCCCTTTATGATCCATTGTCGCGCCCGCTGCCCGTCCATTGTGAGGGTGCGCCACCCTGACAGTGAAAGCGACAACAACACTTATTTTTATTATTAAAGACCGGCATGCGCTGTTTATAGACGTTCTCGGCAGGTTTCGAAATGCATGATCGAAAGAGAAGGGGGGGAAAGAAAATGAGAGACTTGAGGAGACGTGTCAACACCGATTATCCCCGTTGCTCGTTTTCATAACGGGTCTCTTCACTTGTCACGTGAGAGAAAGAGACGCAGACATTGTGGAACAAATAAGTTTCATAATATGATCAGGCTCAGAATACGATCAGCCTTCCGGAGCATGGTTGGATGGTAATGCAAAAGATACAGAGGTACAGACTAGTATGTCAGAATAATATTATGATACTTCGAAGGAATCATTGCATTTTCCTGTCCCGTATTTTCCTCGTTCAAAAACTTTATTTTCTGAAATTTCCGAACAAAAACGTGCGCACGTGATCCATCTACAACAAAACATATCAAACACCATAAAATATATTAGCACTTTTCAATCCTTTCCAAATTTTTATTTCGAGTAAATGATTGAGGATTATAAGTAATAATAGATTTTGTCATTCTGTCATTTATTAATGAAAGAGGCCTTTCCGGCCGCATGGCGACCAACTTCAGTGCAACAAGAAAAAAAATTACAAAATATAAATTACAAAATAAATATAATCATTCTAAAAACAATCTACCCCCTTCTGCTTCGAAAAGTTAATTTTTTGATATAAAATGAAAATATAAATGACAAAATAAAAAACTGAAATATTCTAAAATTAATTTACCCCTTCTTTGAAAAGTTAATTATTTTAAATATAATATGCAATAGCAACAGGAAATGAGAAAACTGGCATAATAAATAAATAATGACAGAATGACAAAATCTTTTATTACTTATAGTGAACAATCTGTCAACATCAGACAAATTCCTCAAATGATTGAGGATTCATTACAAATTTGTTAGATTTTTAACGATCGCACTTTCAACTCGAAATTTATGATCATTCAAGATTCAAACAACTCAAAGGCCACAACAAAATGAACCATATCAAGTTTACGATATACTTATCTCAAGCACATAAACACATTTTATTACGAGAATGTATGGTCATTCCCTAATAACATAAAACAGAAATATCAACAATAGAATAGCTGTTGTAAAATTTGTTAATATCTTTTCACTATTTTTATGTTCTTAACACGATCTAGTTAACAAAAAGGTTTTCGATTTCAAAGTTTCAGTTCTTTTATTAATGGGTTTTATATACTTGCAAGATATTACTGCTATTACATCACCATTTATTTAAGATGGAAAAGTAGAAATAATGGTTAAGTATCGTGTGTGTCCCAGACATGAGACGAAATCACTGAACGCCGAACGAGACACTCCGTTTTCGAAGACTCTGTCCCCGCAGGCGCTGAAACAAAACCAACCACCGTGAAACTCTCATCTCAAAGCCGCAGAGCACGAAACAAAGTCCCGGACTCGCTCGGCGCCGCCGACGCCGCCGCAGCAACGAGCAAGGCACAAGAGATTACCGTCGCTATAGCGACCGACGGAACCGCGTTTCAGGGCATATTCGAGATACGCAGAGGATAAAGGAAATGAGAGTGTGGGGTGTCGGGGTTCCGAGAGACAGACGCCGAGAACACATGCGAAACTGCAGGCGCGCATTCGAAAGCGATCGAAGGTGACAAATGACAGACGAATGCGTACCAGTTTCCTCTTCGCTCACTGCTACTCGAAGACTCGCCTCCCGTCGTGTATCCTTCTTAATACGAAGAAATATGAATAGAACAGCACATGCGACATCAAGGATATATATATATATATATATAAATATTTATTTATACACATACATCAGCAGTGAATGAAAATTAGTGAAATGTTTTAAAGATAATGAAAAATGGAAAAGAAAACAATAGTCACTCACAATTTGGACGAAACAGATTCGGCGTCCAGCCTTTACGCGGAACTGAGGAAAGCTGGACGCCGAAGCTGTTCCGTCCAAATTGTGAGTGACATGTTTTCTTTTCTATTTTTCATTAACTTTAAAACGTTTTATTTTATAGAAGACAGTAGATTCGCTTTATTTTAAAGATTATGTAAGAGATTCATATCTAAGAAAAAATATATTTTACAACCGAACTACGAAATGTGTTCAGAGAAACTCGCCAACAGTAATCAAAGCTTTCGAAGAACTCTTCCCCGAATTTAATGAACAGTCATAGCAGCCAGCAAAGTAGGGAGCTCTAAAATTTGTGTTGTAGATCGCGCAAATATATAGTCTTGGTAAGGCTTCGAGATTCTTTTACAACGACATGAGAATAACTTATTCATTAGAATAACGTAAACTAGATATAACTCTCATCAATGATCTAATGGTGTTAACTCTATTATTGAAGAGAGTCATGTAAACTATTTCTAACAAAGTAGCACGTTCTCATCAGATAGTTCTCTCCTCATAGTCATTTTTGGACGATTCATTTTTGAACGATTGGAGGATTCATAAAAAATAATAAAAATAATAAATTCATTATTTTTGTAGTTTTCTATTCATCCCCGTAAATTACTTTAATCTTTACAATATCTAACTGAGAATGATCCTCCTCTACTAATTACAGAACCCCACAATATTTTTCCCAAATCCTCATCCCTATCATTCCCCACGTACCCTTCTCTCGTACGTATTCCCTCACCCTCTCGTCCGTTTGCTCGAAAGAATAACTGAGATCGCTGCCTTGTCGTTAGAGTTGTCTTTGTGGCGCAAATAACCGCAGGACAATCTGAAATAGAATGGTCCGCCCACCCGCTCGTCGCCTGGCCACATTGCATGCCATCTCCACTCGCCTGAAACGCGTCTAAACGCTTATTGAGTTATGAATATTTCATTTTATCTCATACCCCTTTTTTAAAAAGCGTTCCTCAAATTTAAACGAGATACAATTGGCGTAGGGGATTACAGAGCCTGGCAGGGATCCTGCGACTAATGAACACACAGGCCACCACGGAAACGCTGCCCACAGGCGACTGTGGTTAAGGAGACGACCGAGGCAGAAGTGGAGATGGGGAGAACAAGGAGGGAGACAAGAGCAAAGAGGAAAAGAAAAAATATGCTAAAACACGACGATGGAGGGTGTAGACTGGTTCACAGACTGCTCCGCATCCACCATATGATAGCCATCTCACACACTTTACTTCTTCGATTCCCACGTAAGTTGAGGTTTGACTTAATCCTTCAGATCATTATTTCTGACATCCTGCTACACCAATACTCCAATTCTATTCTAGACATTTTTCTTTGAAAGAGCAATGGCGCAATGGTTAGCGTCCAAACGTTCAGACGAGGTGGCGGGTCCGTTTCCCGATCCGTCGCCATTTTCTCCTCTTTCAAATTACAACAACCTTTCCTTGAAGCGCAGGAGTATGGAGGAAATTTTCGTTATACGTCTGTAGGACGTCTGTAGTTACGGTTTCAGTACGAAAAAGCAGACGAAACTGACACAATCTAGAATTATCCTAATTTCAACAACCGACCCCATGTAATACGTGAAAAGGCTCAAGTATGAGAAAATTTAAGATTTCTTCATAACACGAGAATGAAAACTTACTGCGGCATTAGTATTACTGAGAGAAGATTTCTATAATGTTCGCTACTTCATTAATGTGTACAATAAGAAAACTCGAATAAAATTTCGTAATACACATGTGAGGGCTAAAACAAAAGTTGTGGTCTGAAATTAATTCGCGAAACAATGCCCCGATTTGAAACTTCGGAAGGGGGGAATGAAAATTTCTGCTATTTCTCCTACTATTTATCTGCGTCTAGAACAAACAGTCTCTATATTTTAATTAAGTTTCACATTGCAAGTTACTGTTATGTTTCACTTTACTTCCTAGCGTATACGTTACGTTGATAACTAACCGGGTAACTCAAATTGAAAGAATTGAAAAACCTAGTGTATTCGATGCATTTCGCACAGCGTTCCTTCGACTCAAATCATATTACAAATTATAAACCCAAACAAACTACTTCTATGCAAGCGTACACAAGTGAACTGTACTGTGAGTACACAAGCACGTTCTCATACGGCACACACAACCTACAAATCTCTCACATACCTTTTCAGATATCAACATAACCTCAAATCCAGACCACACCACTCTTGCAAGCGTACCATTATCATACGCAAACGTAGGCGCAGTTACATACTACACTAGAAGCGTTAGTGTACCACTAACTACTGAGCATGCGCAGAAGTAACTTGCATGTGGATAGCGTGTACGATAGCACGCAGGTACGCTATGCAATAACTCCCTATTGTGTTGACACATTGCCTAAAAGACAGGGTCTGAGGAGGCTGCCCGCCGCGACACTTTACAAGAAGCAACTACCACACTCGATGCAGCAATCGATATGAAAACAGCCCGCGGCCTATGCATTGTGACGCTCAATCGAATTTGCGTAGCTCCGCGGGAAACATCGCCCCCTCCGAAGAGGGCTACGTTAAGCGGCGGCGGTCACAATGGGTAGGGGGCAAGGCACGAATAGGAGACTGAATGGTCAATGCAGGGAGCAAACAGATGAGATTGGGTGGACGGACAACTTTAAAGGAAACCGAGATAACGGATACGAAAAACATCCAAAGATTTTAGGACACGCTGATAAAGATTAGAATATAGAGAATATTCAAGTGCTCCAATTAGACTGCAATAAGTTACAGGTAGAGTCATTGCCCTCCTTCACTGTTCAGCAACTAAATTTAAAACTATCCCTATCCAATCCTTCACTGGAAATACTTTATGTGGAACAGCAGATCTTATTATATCTGGCGTGATTGAAACCATAAGTTAATGAGCATCTAAAATTTCTATTGATAATAAAGTATTGACGAAAGTGAGACAGATTATTGGTCTCCATTATTATTACTATTATTATTATTATTTTATTCCGTTTAGGATCTCAGCTTTTTCTGCTGGTCGTAGTGAGGTACGGGCTACACCAAGCACGCTCACTCTGGATGATCCAAAATTTTTCTGACTATTCTTGATGTGTTGAGCAAAACAGCTTTCTGAAGTTGTACATAAATGGTCTTACGCAATTTTAGCATGCTAACACTATTGTGGAGGGAGATAGGGATGACTCCTGTAGAGGACATTACTACCGGTACTATGTAAACTCTCTCCATGTTCATTATTATTATTATTTCTAACAAAACATAAAAACCTAAGGAAGAGAAGAAAAAATATTTTGAAAACCTTTCTACCTGTACTTTTGTGTTATATTCGAGTTGACTGAAGTCAAGTTGTCAACTATCACAAAACTTTGATATACTCAGCGAAGGAGAGCTACTTAATAATTCGCACTACTGATTTATACTTCAGGATTGATAATTATTTTGTGAATTTAATTAACTTTATAATAAATTTATATTTTCATTTGACTCTTCATTGACAATGATACCATTATTTTCAGTTGCGTGATACGGCTACCGTTTCCGGTATGACAGAATTTTCCGCATTTTTTGTTGATTTATTCTTTGAAATATCGTGTAAAATATGAAAATCTTTACGTTATTGCGTTGCTATTTTCATTTGCTATATTCTAGTTTTTTTCGCTTTGTAAAGCCGATACGTGTGTTAGGATATAAAAAAAAAAACCCGCGAAAATTTCTTCATTTAGCTCTTAGTACTTTAATGACAAATAATTCAAAATTTTGCGCCGTAAGTATAAAAATTCTCTGCAATAGAATAGGAAATGGTTCAAACTATAATTTGGAGCATTTTTAGGTGGGGGTGGTAATTAAGACTAGTTGCTTTGACGGATATATTACCTTAAGGCTGTCATTTATCTCAACATAGTTGCTCATCGATCCCAACGAGTTATTAAAATTTGAAATACATTTGTAGCATCTACGAAGCAAAACGAAATACAAAGGAAACGATCAGGACCAGACTGATTTCAAATGCAACTTCACAGAACGAAAAAGATCGCTTTGCTGAGGATTACATCTGCCTTCATCCCCCTCCACGTCCCACTCTGAGAGAGAAAAAAATGGGGTGGAGGTTTACCGAGGCAGCGAACCACCCGGGGCGACCAAGCCAGCACGAGACTGCTGTTACAGTAACGATTTAGTGGTCCTTAATCTGCTCTGTTTCTGAGCCGCTCATTTGCTAAGTACGTCGTATTTGAGACCTCTGTCGTATTTATATAATGCAAAATCGCTTCGTGTCTCCGGCTTTTGTTCCGGCATCTGTAAGGCTATCAAACGACACAGTAGGGAAGTTGGACTGATTTAAACCAGCGAACAATGCGCATCATTCCGATGCAGTCAGCTGAAGTGAGCGAGAAAGATATTGTTTCGTATATAAATTTATCTCAATATGCAAGGCTTCCCGAGTGATGACACAGCGAAACTAATGAAAAACTTCTCAGTTATTTTCACAGGAAATAATTTATTTTAATGTTTATAAAAACCTAAATACAAGATGTAAAAATATCTTATCTCACCCAGAAATGTCCCACCCATCGATCGATATACTACAGGGCTCAGCCACAGACATGGTGCCTGAGGTTGTGTCTACAGAGTCAAAGCGGGCAAAAGCATTGTAAGCCGTAATACGCTGAGGAGTTCTTGCCCTGTACCGAAGACCCTGAACATAATACCATAAGATACTCGGAATACAGGGGTGTACGAGCTTGGAAATCACAATACATTGACTTATGGGCAGTGGGAGTTCCAGTATATTTCCATACTCCTAACTACTCGCCCGACGTGGAATGCCCAAGCTGAGTGAACTGTTCTCACCCGTTTGGGACTACAACGCAAAGTGCGTACATTTCCATTCGCAAATGACGGGGGAAAATATCTAAAATATCGTGTGGTATCATGTATAAGTGGTTTCACACAATTTCACGAATTTTTATTAATATCCATCAAACTGTACCAAGCATTCAAACATTTATATTCATATATTCCATTTCATGATTTAAATCTCTATCAAATTGGAGTTTTAAAAACAAAATAATTGATATTCAGAATGTCAATAACTTGTTTACTCATTACGAATGAAACACCCTGAACGATAGCATACGTACGAGTATTACAACGAGCGAACTAGGAATTCTCTAGATACATCTACACTACACGTAGCGCGCGACTGCACTTGAGACTACCGGAGCCTAAGACATGTCTACCAAGTGGTTACTACCTGCGCCTCAAGTTTGTGGAAACCCATCGTGTATGTAGGAAGCAGCTGAAATAGTGCGTAAAAGCGAACAATTGAGTTTAAACGGACACAAGTCAACGCAAGACATGTCGACCAACAAGCACAAACGTACGTATGAGAAGTGCTGCACCTTAGGATACCCAATACAAATGGTAAAGTGAATTTTTTCTCAACCTAGAAAACTTGTTTGATGGTTAACTACTTCTAGTAAGAACTCCACTAGAACACAATTTTGTTCCACGGCCAAATACATTCTTCCTGTGGTACACAGAGGTCCTACTTCTCTATTCTAAACTTTTGGTACAACAATTTTTGCTTAGATAATTGTGATTTACTATTTAATATTCAGGTAGCGACAAAAATTTCTGAATACATAAGAACGTGCAGGTGCACTTAAGCTAGTACTAGCGTTGATAGAATTAAATCAATAAAATACGTTATATCGTCATAAATAGAGTAAAATGTACTTATTGTGATTTAATGTTGAAGAACATACCTCACCGGCCATTTAAATGAAATAATTGCAATTATAATTGATGGTGAAATGCATTGCGTCTTAGGAGAAAAAAATAAGACCAACTTTTAAATCGCGAAAATGATGGAGTTTACTTTGATTAGTAAATTTTCCGTAGTATTTTTCACATCACTTTCATCGATAGGTCACCGGACATCTGAGAAAGATATTTCACTTCTTCGGAGGTGAGATAGATAAATCACGAAACCGCCGCGGTCGGCCGTCACGTTTTTACGTGCTCTTGTGCTTGTGAAGAGAGTTCCTGAAAATTATTTGTACCGTACTATTAACTTATATTCACTAGAAATTAAATCACGTTCTTTCATCATTATTCATATTGTTTTTTATAACAATTAGAATAAAAATAAAGAAAACAATTATACATCTCAGTGATTTGACCAAGCAGTGCTGGTCCCACCTTAATGTGATAGCTACATTTGAATATCGTCCCGAACACAGTTCCTTATCACGATCTCTAAGCTGGAAAAACGGCGTCTACCCGAAAGACAATACACCGCAAATGGAAAACGTAATTCATTTATACAGAGAAGTCCATTTCTGGCACGTGGCGCTCTGTGCGGCGGGTTTCCACAACAGAATCGCGGCGCGAGGATTACGTTCATTACCTCGAAAATAGAGCGACGGCGAAGCGAGAACAAGGACGGGGGACGCAGGGACGACGATGTCCGGAAGAGAAACTCCACGCTCGCCAACCGAGGCCATTCTAATGGGACACGCTCGCTGCGGGGCTGAGGTTGAGAGCGTTTTACTTTTAATTTAAATGAGATATGCGGGGAATGAATATGATACCGAGAAAATGAGGACGGCGATGAAACTACGAACGCTAACAGGAAAATTGTATAAGAGACGAATTGAAATGGCGGACACTAAAGAAGAATGAGACTAAAGAAAAAATGATTAGCAGTAGTGGAACAAAAATAAACAAGATTATCTGAAACGAGAATAAGAAATGTTTTATGAGCTAGAAACGTATAGATTATTGAAGTGAGGAACTTAAGAAGCGAGTCAGACTTTGTCTAAAATAAAATATAACTTGCTATGAGAAGACATCACGTAATCGTGAACTCACCAAAGAATTGGATACCAACAGGAAGGTAGCCAGGTAGAGAGATACCGGTGATATTACGTTCTCGAACCATACAGATAGAGCGCAGGTAAATAACATTAAGGTATAGTACTAGCATAGGGAGAATTAAATCACGAAAATATGGTGATTTCAAATTGAAAAACATACCTCACCGGCCATTTAAATGAAATAATTGCAATTATAATTAATGGTGTAATTCATTGCGTCATAATGACGAAACAAATTTTTAAAAAAGACCAAATTTAAATCACAAAATTTATGGAAGTTTACTTTGAACGATAGTTAATTTTCTGGAGTATTTTTATAGGTCACTTATTTATAGGTCACCGGACATTACGAAAATATATTTCACTTCTTCCGAGGTGTCATGCATAAATCACAAAACTGTTCCGCGTGGCCGCAATGTCTTTACGTGCTCTTACGCATTACAAGGGAGTTTCTGAATATTGTTTATACTATAATTTTAACTGATAGATATTAAATTATGTTTATTCACCATAGTTCACAATGTAGTGTTAACAAACAATTACAATAAAAAGAAAAACAAATACTTCTCTGTGATTTTACTAATTAGGAGTAGTAGTCCCACCTTAACACACACAACTCCGTTGTACGCTAGACATTATGGCGATAACCTTACGCAATTGTTCAAAAGGAGACGATCGTTTGCTTCTAGCCGTTCTCCTTCACTACATGGGACACTGATTCGGTTTTGATATGTTTGGGAAAGCATAATTTCCCCCATTTTATTAATATCAAAACTGTCTTATCGCCGAGTGATAATAATCTCTCCCTTGTAAATCCGAAAATTTGTGTTCTCTCACATTCTTTCCTTCTATGAAACAGACAGACAAAATTGATTCTCATCAGTTCGTTGCTTGATTTGGATTGGTGTTAATACCTCGGTCTCAAAAGAAGTTTCCTTCTTATCATCCGCCCATCTGGAGAGAATGTCTTCGAATGACACCGTAAACTAACAGGTCATTGTCAGGCGGAATCATTTCCCACCTACATCCCTTCGGCAAACGTCAGGTAAAGCAACAATAAGTGAAATGTGATATGTGATATTCTATGCGCCACGATATATTGACAAGATTTTACGTTGTTTTTTTTCAAGCATTTAAAGAACAGACTAGTAAGCGGTGAAGCCTGGTATTTGACAATAGTTGAGATCACCATTTCAATTCCCCGTCAACGAAGGTTAATTTAAGAAGAATTATCACAGAGCAAATGCGCAATAAGCATATAAATAATATTATTTACAACATTCATTTTACATATATCTGTTAAATTATTCGTACAAGATGATATACAAATCAATACGTGTGCTTGAAAAAAGTTTGAAGTTCTTAAAAATTGAGATTTTAATTTGTCACATGGGTATATATTATTTTTCATCTCTACCATGTTCCCAAGAACGATATGCAATCGTGAAGAGATTAAATGTGATGGGAAACGCAAGCAAACGAAATTGAAACATTCTCACACTACGAATTTAATTATCTTTGTTCTTTCGAATTATATCATGAATATAATATGAAACGAATATTACGTTAAAATGAAGATGCGATGGAAACTATAACTATCATTTAATGATTGATATGTGAAAAACATAATTAACACCTCAAGAGTTACTACATGTTCGTAGCATTCCTTCAATGACACTTCGCAATAGAAAAGGAAAAAGAAATTATTTATACAAGTAAATCCATGATACAAAAATAAACTTAAAATAATGCGGGGTGTTCTGAACGAGAG
This sequence comes from Laupala kohalensis, assembly GCA_002313205.1. NCBI lineage: Eukaryota > Metazoa > Arthropoda > Insecta > Orthoptera > Trigonidiidae > Laupala > Laupala kohalensis. The sequence goes on along the minus strand of NNCF01126721.1, from coordinate 169,318 downwards.
AAAAATAATTTGTAAATGATCATCATAATGAATTTTTTTCCTAAATAAAGAGTGCATTGAATTTGGTAGATATGCAAGATCACAAATGTTTAATTCTCAACAAAAAATTGATTTTCCTCGCGAATTAGAAACTGCTATCGAACCATTTCCTTCGACATGAGACAAGATTTACGCACTTAATCGCTTGTTTATGATAGTTATCTCGTTGAAAAACAAGCATATTCACGACATTCAAGGTATTAATATTCCAAAGAGAGACGAAGTCCATATTCTTAGTTGACATATTATTCCGGTACCTCATATGCGACACCTTTCTCGTCCTTTCGATTTCAGCTACTCAAACATCAAGTCCCAACACAGGCTTACGATATTATCATTGATAGATTAAGCTCTGTGTGGGGTGGGGGAGCGAAGTGACCAATGTATTCATGATTTATGGAATATTCGGATTTGTGAAACACTATTGGTTGTGGGTCACCATAATTGACAACATTCATTATATTTGTTATACTACGATGAATATAATAAAGGAGAGAATTTGATGTCTATTGACCATGTACAAGTATTTAATGAAAAAGTGTGTAACTCGAGAGACAAAAGAAATCTGTATTACTTGAGAAGGTAAGGCTTGCGCAATATTTTTAGTTTAGAACATTAAAAAAGAAATAGAAGCACATTCTTCTATAGCACAATTTTTCCAACAACTTAATTTAAACTATCATGCGGTACATTATTATTTCGGAACCTAATATACAACTGGTTTTTTATAACGTTACATTATAAAAGAACCACACAAAAATAATGCTGACGAAATTTGTGATAATGAAGTAAATATTTTTAATCTATTTAAGACGAGACATGTACAAGAAAGGAATATTATTTTTTCATGAATCATCTTTATTCTTTTATTCTGCTGCCTCCCTTGAAGCACAGCTGAGCAGCCGAACAAAATAATTAAGATGATCAAGTCTAAAAAAAAGTATTAAGATGTTTTGAGAACTAATACACCTACCATAGATAGTCCAGAAGAATTGCTGAGTAACTGTTGGGCATGATATATTAAAATCAATTTACGACTTATCTTCCCATCAATGCTACTACCTACTTCATCTTAATTGATCTTGCAATACGATTTTAATGTTGACGTGGAAGCTAGTCTATAGAGCGAGGTCTCGGAATCGAAGTAATCTTTTCTTCGATCTTAATTTCGAGCCTGGGGCGGAACCTTTTAAGGTAGTCACGGTGACATGGTTAGTCATTGCTACTACCTAAGTTGTGGCTCACTTGTGATGAACTGATGATTACGCTAAAATGATTTTAGGTCTTGAAATCATCCAACCCCGTAATGATGGCCGCTTCTGTTATTTATTTTGCTTAAAGGATGTGATATTTCCGTACTTCTATAAACGAATCCATTTCCCAACAGTTATTACTCAAATTCACGATAGTTAGACTAAGGTGGTTAATAATAATCTAGTATTAACGCCGATGCAAAATCTGACAACCTTACATTGTGAGATAATGTTTGGGAAAAAACGTAAAGAAAAGAAATGCAGATTGAATCGGAAACAATAGCATATTGAGCATATTATACCATAATATAACATCTGTATAAAAACGAATAAAACCATTTGAAATATATTTATCGCAATAGGTGTGCTTAAGTATCTACGAAAGCTATAAATTGATTCAACGTACCGTAATTAAGTATGGATCTTAGCATTATAAAACGCTTTTTATTTTACTTACAACACACGCTTTCATTATTACATCCATTTTTCACTAACCTGAATGTTGCGGCAGTACCACTTTGAAAAGCAGTTCATTCCTCTGTTCATTCCGCTACGAGATGCGCACAGTCTGTGGATCCATTCTTTATCATCTCGTGGAGAGTATGGTAATGTAAATAATGCATAAAGTTTTTATATATAAAAATTGTGATGATATATAAAATATAAATGTTTATGTCATTAATACACAGTTCTTTCTTTACCGTATAATTCATGTCCCATATGAAATTGCCTTTATTTCTGGACTTCTATAAACTTTTCTTTCTGTTTGTACGCATTGTCTCTTGCAAACTTAATAACTAAAATTTGGAGGTATAGTTTAAATAAATTGCAGAAATTATAATACGTCTGGCGTTGTTCTTACGTACGGTGGTCGGTACACCCTGTTTAACCTCCCATGTTGTATCTCTTTAGAGTTTCCTCATTCCCAGACATAACCGACACGTGAGATGAAAAGGTCTGAGGCACGGTGGGAAGGGGACATAAGCACCTTATTCAACTATCCGCCACTAAAACCCTTTTCCTGGACTCCACAAAATCTGGGGAAAACCGGATGCTCCGAGATGAGAGTCAATTATAACAGAGTCGAGGTGTAAGTTCGAAAATTCACAAGTATGGGAAGCCAAACATGAGGTTGTTTCGTAGACAACTATAACGAAATTTCATGAGACATTTAATTGTGCCAGCGTTTTGAACTCCTGTCTCTGATTCTCTATCTCAAAATGCTGCATGTAAACCAGGAGATCACTTCTTGCTACAATAATAATAATAATAATAATAATAATAATAATAATAATAATAATAATAATTTAGATTGCAATCTATTGCTTCAAAACCGAATTTATGTTCAAAAGTACTAGTTAAGGGCACGAACTATTTCATTCTATGATAAATTCTAATTTCTTGGAAGGTCACGAATTGGACCTAAGTAAAATAAAATGTTATATTCTAAAAGAATACAACTCAAGAAACTCATGTCATTCACATGCACCTTTTTTAACATGGATTTTTTTCAAGACATATTGACAATTTTAGTGTAGATTTTATAATTTTTGATTTTATTAGGTACTAAGCAATTGTTGATATTGTTTAAAAGTCATGGAAATTTGAATATAATTTACATTTAATAGACGCACCACTAGGATTGCTTCGTAAGAAAATTACTGAATGTTTGAATTGCGGTAACAGAATAGGGAAGGAAAAGGTTAAAGGCCCTGGATTCCCCAGGCAAGTCATCAAATTTACAGTGGTTTCCTCTCTCTACTACAACGGCTTTGTGTCGCCAAGTCTGGTATTCCCTCCCCGCTGAGACACCTGTAGTCCGTGATTATGTCCATAACGGGAGCAGTATTGGAACAAAGGAAATTGCAGACACCATCCAGTCTGCAAACAACGGCTGGAATTGCAAGTGGGGTGGGATAGTCTCTCTCTTCACGAAAACTGTATCACCGTCCTTTCGGACGTACTTCGGTGGCCGGTTGGAAAACCCAGGAAGACGTGCATCGTATTAGTAGACCCTTCGTTCACACAATTCCAGGGAAACCCATGTTTTCAGAATAGCGTTTTTTTTTACCTCTTTCGTCCCTCTGGTGCTCACTCTTTCGGTTAGGCAGCCAGAACGGGAGTTACGTTGCACAAGTCTTAGCAAAAATATTACTATTAACAGTACACTGCCACTGGCGGCGCGGTACTCTTTCCTCAAGAGCGCACTGCTACATCCCCCGCGCAGGATAGGTCCGCGTAGTGCTATTTCGGTTGGACACTCGTCAACAGGGAAACCCGACATACGAGACTGAGCGACGCGCCCGAAGAGATTGTATCGCGTCGACCAGGTGCGCTCTGGACGCACGTGCACTATGGCGCACATATGCGCGACTCAAAGCTACGTAGCCATGGGGAGGATTGCACTTCTCAACGATGCTACACTAGTGCTGCGACTTTCTCCAAACAAGTAAAGCGAATGTTACGAGACATAGAATTCACTCTGAGAAGGAATTTCTTATACGTCAGAAGAAATGAAAACTTTTCTTATCTCCTGGAATTCCAAGTACATGAAGTAATGGGAAAATGTTAAGTTATATTAAGAGTTGAGTCACATCTGCTAAGAAATATGTGAGAGGTCGATGAATTTTCAGAATGCGATCGAATTATTTCTCCATTCATCTTTCTCTCTTCTTGCGATCCTTATTTCGGATTGTGACAAAAATATGAAATAACGTAAAAGCATTTAAGATTCAATGGAGTTACACAGTAATATTGAAGGAAAAAACAAGTTGATTCTTGTGTGTTAGTTTGCGTTTGTATATTTTCGAAGCTTTTCGAACTATCAAGTCAAAGTTTTCCCCATTATAGGTCCTAACCAATTTATGGTGGATAGAAATCCACAATTTCTTGGCCTCAGCTCAAGGAGGAGGAAATATGGTCAAAATCTCGCTCAGACAGCTTCGGCCATCGACACGCACTACTAATTTTACTGCTGGTTGAGCGGGCCTAGGGGTCAGTCTGGACGTTAAGGTATGAGGAAAATTCCCAGTCCTGATCCACGCTGACTTAAGATCTACGAGGTTCGAAATTTTTCAAATATTTCTGTATCATTATCTTCTTCGCTGAATGTTAATACCAGCAGAACGACCCGGCCTTGCCCGGATTTTGAAAAAACTTAAAACAAATTTTTTTTTGTTTATTTACGTATATTGTGTTATGTATATTAAAATGTATATTTAAACATACAAAGAACTTAAATCAACATTCAAAGAAAAATTTGTACTAAGAATCTATATATGTTACACTACAGTGAGAATTCAAACACCTGTGAACAGATCTGGAATATTTTAGCTCATTTTGCCTGGCGTTGCCTGGGGTTGTTATACAATGTACTAAATCAATTTGTTAATTTCCATATTTTTCTACTTTCGTGATATTAAATTTTAATTTTTTTCTTATAAAAGTTAAATACCACGCAGAAAACCTACAAAAATTAGTACAGTATGCAAACATTTACGTACTGAAGAATTACTTTAAAATCTAGGCAAGAGGAAAATACACAGAAATTATCAAAACTTATAGTAAAGACCTCTGAATTCTTTGACTTCAATTTCAGTTTTAGGTTATGCACTTGAAAACTATGTACTTCACAGCCTTGATATAATTTTTCTTCTACGATTCAGTCACGTAAATTAAACGTTAGTAGATTGTCAGTCTCACGCAACACAATTTAACTATGGCGGACACATTAGTCAATAGTCATGGGAGTGAAGATACCGCAGATCTACTGATTTGCAGTCAAATTTAATTGCTTTCTGCTTTTATAGTTCGTCGATATTAGCCATACTTTGTATTTTAATTTCAATAACCCTTAAGAAGTGTTCTTTGAAATTTACACGAAAACTGTCCATACAATACGAAATAATATGAACAAGACATTACTCTCTTCGTGGTTGGACGTCAACACCATTGTTACATCATCCAACCTTTGCCCAAACAATGCATCTGACCTCGCCCAAATCCCGAAAAACATAATCCCCTGTTTATCTCTTTGGTGTTAGTACAAAATACCTCTAATATAACACTTCGGAGGCAACAGGTGCTTCTATTTTGAATAAACGTCTCCAGTTTACCTCTGCCGCAACCCAACATTCCGGTATGACCTCGTCACTGCCATGCTTCTCGTTGTGACAAGAATACCTTCACAAAACTGCTTTCACTGCAGCGGTTTTCGGTATATTGTCTCCTAGGAATGTAGAGCAGCGGTGTGAGCACGACCGAGAAAGCCGTAGAAATGTCAGCGGATAGTTAAATGCTTTCGTGAGTTAATTCACATAACTTGAACCTGTGCATGTGACAAAGTATAACAAAGGATGAATAATTTGTCAAGAAAAGTTATATATTCTTTTTCTCCATTGTTCGATGTTCCCTTTACAAAGACGTTATCAAGAATATTGTCACACATTTCTTAGTTCATGCGAAACTTTATTCTTGACGAGTTGTCACATACGTGATTTGACGATGTTAATTAGATTAAAATATTGATGTATATCGTTTAAAATGTTCGAATGAGGCATATTCTACCTATCATGATTTAAGGGAAGAGGGTCGATAGATATGGACTCGGCAATATCGTGTACTTCACATTGGTGAGCTAAATATCAGCCAAAAATCTCGCGCCAATGGAATCACAGAACGGAACCCACGACGTTCTGATAAATGAAATTGTCTTAGGACTTGGGGATGCGGGTTGTTAGGAAGACGCTACAATGTTGCTAGAGCAATGAGACGCTCGCAATTCGAGATGAAGGTCCCTCACTCGAAAATAAAAAATAATCTGCGATGGAACCCTTCATGAGTGTTTTCCAAACTAATATAATTATTGTTAATACTTGTACATATCAATGTTAATTAATTGTACACAATATTATAATTGTACATCGTTGACTAGAGATATTATTTTGATGATTAAAAAAAGTGTTGTGATGCTTATATGAGACAAAAGTTCACCTACGAAAACAATCTTACATTTATTGAAATTTCTCAAAGATGATAGATGAAAATGTAACAACTATTTTGAATTTTTACGACTTGATTCAAAATAATCCTTAAAATTATGAAATTTGGAAAAGTTATCAATTGTCGTCGCCAGTATTTTATTTTACTTTTAATCACAGGTTTTTGGCTTCTGACCCATGACAACAGCAACCTCGTCCATGTGAGGGTCTCGACAGGCCATACAGAGATTTGCTTCATAGAAAATGTTACAGGGAAAATATGTAAAACAAGTAGTCATACGTTAGTAGATGGAACAGATAGTTGTTTTTCCGTGTTTCTGCTATGTGAAAATAACCGTAACGGCAAAAGCGCTGGAATGATACTACATTGGTAAAAATTGATACATATCAGTTGACTCGTCGTATCAATGAATCCGTAAAAGCTTTATTCTCGCACGATAGTAATCAAGTGTTCAGTTTTCAATGTAAATAAACTTAATAATAAATGTGGTATACATCGCAGTTCATTCTATGAGTTATTCATCGTAGTGGATGCAGTTCATGAACTAACAAGTCAAATTCAACTGGTACTTAAAATTAAGTATAAAAGAAATTGCACCCTGTTCAAAAGTACGTTTGTTGTTAAATGTTAAATTTACGGTTTTTGTTAAAATGTAAAATGTTCGTAGCGGTACCTATTTGTTAAATAACATTTTTATATCATAATAATTATAAATTTGTTGGTCTTCTGTTGATGTTATGACACGTAGATAACTATTTTTATTCTTATACTAGCTGACCTGACAAACGTTGTCCTGTCCAAATTTTAATAAATTTGTTTGTGATGGTTTTGTGAATTTGTAAAAGTAATGATTTTTGCAGTTTGTCCTAATTTTCAGACTTCTTTTTTAATTGTCCCGAATTTATTTTTTCCTGAAATCTTCTCTTGAGTTTGTACAAAAATCCCATAGAAAAAAGCAGTTTCAGTTTTTCCCAAACTTCCCGGGCAACTTTTCCAATGTTTCTTTCCCTAAAAACCTTATTCGGACTATTACGAACATGTTTTTTGTTAAATAAGTCAAATCGGTCCAGCCTTTTTCCAGTGATGCGCTTATCAACGAACAGCATTTAATTTTTATTTAATAGATGTAGATATGGAGGTGGAATCGTCGGTACCTCGGCAGTTGACGCGGCAACAACCCGGAAGCCTACGAAGGATAATTTTATTCTTGTTAGAGTGAACAGAAACGATAAATCCGCCTCTACCTTAGGACCCTTGATGTGATGGTCCCTTGCTCGCTTCCGGAGAGTAAAATAGATAATTGCCCTCCATGTGGTCTTGCGCAGTTGTAACTGCTTCTACTTGGGTAGTATATACGAGTCCGGTTCAAATGGCGACAAAAGTGAACGTTAAACGACAACGTCGGCGCTGTGGACGATGCGACGTTGCGAGACTGCATGTCGCCGCCAAGAAAAAGAGAGGCGACGAGCTGTCTGGCAGGGATGGAAAATCCCTATTTGTAATGAACTGTTGTGACAGCAGATGCCCGAGCAAACACTGTTCACCGTGACGAAACACCACGAAATCAGTTTCTCCAACAGGTTGTTTGCATTGATTAGAAAGGTTTAAGTTGCTCTTGGAAAGAAGAGAATGATTCACGCACACATCTCCGATTGTATGTATACAAAGTTGGGATGAGAATTTTGGTCATTATTGTTTACTCTGCGCAGTAACGTAGCGGGTATAAAGTGCTCTACGAGAAGACCAGTAAATATAAGTCCAAAATAAGGAAGTGATCAATTAACAGTGAAGGAGACAATTTCATTTTCTAAAGATGATTAGGGAACTTTCTTGTTAAATATTTGTGAGAACTCTGGGAAATGTTGAAAATTCATCGCTCCAAAACCTCCACAGTAATTTAACGTACAAATATTTCCAAAACATAAGATTAGGTTTACGTATGAGGAATACAATATTTTTTCCCGAATCATGATAAACAAGGCTATATCTTTACTAATTACTTCAGAAACACACAAATCATGTTTTCCAGTTAATTATGCAGTTGGCAGAAAAGTACCACGATTCATAGGGGGGAAAAAGTTATAAAGACACTATAATCTATCAATGTACAATGAATAGATCGGCTATTATCCATCTTGTTATCTGGGTAGAGCTATTTTCCACTTCCTTTTCAGCAACAGCTCTCTTGAGACCTTAATTATTACATCAAACTCCACCCACGATACCTGTCAGGATACTACAGGACTCTTAACTAGAATCTGGCGAAACAATCGCTCTTTGACAGCCATGACGGACATGGGCAAAGGCGGAGCGAGTATGGCGAAGGTCATCCAGGCCGTGAATAATGCAAATGGCGACGTATTGGATGGTGATGTTAGTTGCGGTGGAGCATTTGATGAGTCGGACATAATACTGACGAGTATTAGAGATTGCTATGGTACTCGGATGTTTAAAATTAAAAATATCATGTTATATTATGCATCTCTGGTTAAGTTGCATTGAAGCAGGAAGGGCTGAAAACCATGTTGGAACATCGTAATGAGTATAACCTTTGCTTTATTTTCATTTATTCAAATTCAATTTTGTCCTTTTTTAATTTCAGCAATAAAATGACCAGAACTAGTATTATTTTAAAAAATAATTAAAAAATATTCAAACTATTTCTCATATAAGAATACAAGTAGAAAATTGAACAATGATCAGTATTAGACATTCAATAAAATATTTCTAACTCATATGAGATCCGAGGAAAAATTGCTTTCTAGCTTCCTTTTATTCTTGAGAAACAAGTATAAGTGGATACTGGCAATTCTTGAAAAAAGTTTTCTTAATTGGGGGTACTAACATTTGTATGTTATAAAACCAACGAATATACTTACTCCTTTAGGGAAATAATAGCAGTTGTTTTCAACACAGATGACCTGGTCAAAACGCAGACCCCCGGGAAGTGAAGAGATGTATTCGAGTGTTTTATTCCCTCACGGTAAGTCCTCCGTAAGAGGAAATCATGAGAGCGTATAAGGAAAAATCAAATATTAAATTTAATACAAAAATATTCAATTTCAAATATTAAATTTAATGAAGTATAAAAATGTAAATACGATAATCGCGCTGAGTCATTTGTTCACCGATTTATTACTTCATTTGTAACATTAAATTTAATTTAAAATTATACGAAAACATTGAGGCCCACGTGTCGCAATTAAATTCAACTGCTTTTGCTGAATATTATATAAAAGTAGATAACGTACATGTTTTAATCCACATAATTGTTAATGATATTGTATTTTATTACACTGCACAATTTAAAGTCACTATGCTGTCTCACGTGAAAGTTGATAACTTTTCTCTAAGACTGAAAAAGTTTATTTTATTTATTCATGATCGTTATTTTAAACAATTCTTTAACTTTTTAGGTGCTCTGAAACTGAAGGCCAAGTCCCATTAGTCAACGACGCCCCTATCTACCCCAACTTCACTCATTACCAATCCTTGCTATTCCTCCCTCCACCCCCCCCCCAGTGTTAATTACGCTCATTTGTTGGCTGTTGGGCGTCCCCGCACGGTCGACACGTGCTGCCCACGTATACGGATTAGACGTGGTGAGTTAATTAGGATAAGTAGCATTTAACATTTTGAAGTCAAACCTTTGCATTTCTCATCTTACAATGCATATACCCATGCAAAGGAAAAGGTGTTTACGGTTAATTTTTTTCTATAAAATCATTGTAATTTTATATTGTAGTCATTACCACCCAATTTTTCCAGGGTTTAACCTTCTTGATCAAACAAAAATGCGCAGGGATCGTACTTAAATTATATGTTGCATATATCAATTTCGTAAGTACTTTATGGATTGAAATTCATTAGTACATCGAATGATTTTCTAAGATATTCTTTGAATGACACACAAATTCTCTTGTACTTCTCAGTCGGAGAGACTGAAAAATTTAATTTCTGTCACGAACAAAAATGTCATTTAATATTGCTCTGGCATATTTGTGCATAGAAAGCAAACCAATGTTCAATCGATATTATAAATATTGCGTGTAAAATTAAAACGTCCCGTGAAAAACTCCAGAAAATCGTGAGAAAGTGGTTATAAAAATGTTCTGTCTCTTAGAACACACCACGGAATATAGAGTGATCGCTCGTACTAATTGGAAATTAATAATGACAACCATTACAAAACCATCTTTATGATCACGGCTGGGATTTTGCGTATTTTTCCGACTTTCTATTGCTTTGAGAAATCTACTTCCAGAATTTTGTGCCACGTGGGATCATTTTAATTTAATTTAATTTAATTTAATAGTGCTTATAATATACATACTAACTTAGTGGTATTATTCAACTAAAGAAGCACACGCTTGCACTTTCTTTGTAGAAAGTAGATACATAAACTTTTTAAAGTGTACATTTCGGATTTTAGTGCATATTTTGGATATTTTAACGCATTCTTAAATTACATATTTTGAACTTTTTACTGCACATTTTCCGATTTTTCAGTACACATCGATCCGAACCCTGCTTATGAAGTAGAACGATCGTACGCAAAGAACCCTCCCAAGTCACCCTATAAATCTCTTTACACACACCATTCTCTTCTGCGAAGAGAAAATTCCACTGACCGCCTTGAACAAAAGCGGCGAGGAGTCATCAGTACCTCTTGAGTGATATACGCGGCAGCTTCTGCGGTGAAGTGGCGGCTGCTGCGGCAACAACAGAGCGGCCTCCTGATGAATTCATTTGCGGCAACTTCTCCCCTCGCTCCGACCACCCGCAGTTGCCATGCCACCCTTACCACTGCTCATTCCCACGTTCAACGCAAGGCGACGACTAATCACCGCAACGACGCTCATCGCTATTCACTTCGATGTTAAAGCCCCTCTGGTGGCTCAGGTACTAGCGTTCTTGCTCATCACCAAGTCATCCCGGGTTCAATTCCCGGTGGGACCAGAAGAAGCCAGTAGCTTTTCATGTTTATGTCCCAGTTCATATAGCTGTGACTTCTGAAAACCTTTTTTTTTTCTATCCACCTCCTCCGTGTCAATAACTCTTCTACTAACCCCTCCACGTGGGCCAAGTTGTTGATAAACCCGGCTAACCGACCCACCTACCACCCAACTCCTACCTCCTATCGCTCCATGTAGATAAGCTTCAATAGCACGCTACATTTCCCACTTGCAAATACTACAATAGTAGCAAATAGTAATTCGAGGTTCGGATGGATGAGACAGAAGTTTTCCCTAAGTTTGTCCTGTGATCGAATTCAGATTCGTGCAAGAATATTTTCGCTCAGTATTGTCTCAGTCAAAGCTAACGGGAATCCCACACAATATGATTACAAAGTGTAGACGACATTTAGTCATTCTTCCCCAAAAAATATTTTGGGAGCAATGCACTGTCCCCAGAATCTGACTTTACACTGTGTCGTCATTTTTGGTTATTTAAATATTTTCTTAGTTCTGGCGGGATACCACCAATTTTTCTTTTGCATTAATTTTGTGATTCTGGCTGAATTATTCTTCCATTATTTTCTACAGAAAATTTAATTTATTAATGTTTGTGATTGCGTAGTTTTTGGGTTCACACGTACATTTTTCTTTTTAATGATAAAACTTGAGTGTCTGAGATATCATTTTCGTACATTGGTGACTTTGCATCATCTATTCCATCGGTTCTTTCGTTGGTAATGTTTAAGTAACAGAGATCGTTCAAGGTTTTATTGACTTGTCTTCTTCCACTTGTCCACTTGAAAAGAAGTGGACAGACATAGAAAATATGAACCATTTACCTTCTCCTTGCTTCATAAACCCATTGTAAACTATCAAGTCATCTATCCATCTACAAGGTACTTAATTGTTGGAAAAAGCTTTAAAAAGATCTAGTGCAATAAGACTGATTTCGTATAGTGTACAATCTTTTACATTAAAAAATTCATGAATTTCATGAAAATTATTGCAGCTGTCTTAAGAAAAAATTGTATATTTACAAAATAATGGATAGTTTAATAGTACAGAAAATTATTGTAAAGGAGAAAATGTTTTTTTATTTTGAAACAAAGAAAAAAAGAAGGAAAAAAGTTTGTGAACGGTGCATCAAATGAATCCTCCAATTTATCACCGTTATGAGTGAAGAAAATATTTTGAAATTCTTCCCTGACTAATAAATGTTGTTGATAATGTCACAGTCTGTAAAAATTAAAACTACGGCTACTTTACATGTTAATAACTGCCTAAGGAGCTCAAACTATAATGAATCAAATAGTTTGCACTGTTGCTTTTTTATATTTAAGCATAAGTGAACACATGAAAAAAATACTTTATTATGAAGCAGTAAAACAGTATAACAGACCGAAATACTGAATTATGTGTTACACTAGCATTTCTTAAAACATGATTTTGAGACAAATATACAAAACAAAGATAAAACCTATTCTTTTTGCGAACCTTTTACACGATCTCACAATAAAGCACTCAAGGAACATGCATGGAACATTCATGTTACAGTTCCGGGTCATTACAGGTGGCCTTGCTTGTTTAGTTTATATTGTACCGCTCATATTTGTTTTTAGTACTTTTTTTTCGAATTTAAATATAATATAAAAGCATACCCTTTAGGCAATGTTTGATAACATAGCTTTTCAAGTCATTATCTTCGCACTTCAAGATTAGTTTTATAGTAATTTAGTTGAAACGACACAAACAACTGGAGTTTCACATGTATTATGATAAGGACCAATATTCAAATAACTATTTCTTGTTATTATATTGAACTTTTGCAGTATATATATTGAACAATTGCACAATATGAAGTAAAACAACGCTAATTTGTTTATATATTCAGATTTACGATACCAGCGAAATATATGATATAAGATAACGTTCTGTGAAAAAATTCTGTGGAAATATAGAACAAAATTCGTTAATGAAATAATATATTAGGCCATTGGAAGAGTTATGATAAAAGTGCGGATGAACGAAGTAAAAGGAACGGGAGTTACAAGGGGCGGATAAAGCTCCCATCTATAAGAGGGAAAGAAGTGAATGAAGGGGGGAAGGGGAGGTTTTAAATTAACCACTGCGGCGGTTTCTGTTGTGGTAGTTGTGAGAGAGTGCGAGGGTGCCAGAGGTGTGGAAGTGGCAGCGCGAGGGTCGGTAGCCAAGAGACGACCGCTGCGGTGCAACCAAATAGCCCGGCATCGTAATAAGGTTGTCAAATTTATGACGAAATTCGTTCTGGCCTCCAGTGGATATAACACTCGCCCTGCAGGTCGCACCTTTGCCCCATTCTAAGTCCTCCTCCGACGCAGACGAACAGTTGAGAAATGGGTTGTGTTGAAATTTGCGTTCCGGACCAATACCCATTAAACTTTAAGAGAGGTCGCACGGGGTTTTGTGGCTTTAAAAATGTATGTGATATGGATCACTATTTACGATGAACTCCAGAAAGTTTGAGATTATCAATCAATATAATGAAACGATAAGCATCTTAATTCGAGGCGTGATTTTGAAGTTTATTGCATTCAAACTTTGATGAAATTTGAATCACTGTTTAGCACTTCACTCAAATGTTGGCAAAATTATAATTTTATTTATGTTTGACTATAACTGATATAATAATAATAATAATAATAAAATATTTTATAATACGAAGAACATGAATTCCAAGAAGTAGAGTGGTGCAGAGATTGTTTGCTGGGTCCGTATTCCAGAGGTCCCTGGATCAACCTCATTCTCGCATAAAATATTTTTGCGTCGAACTATTCTTATCATCGAATTAATAATAGGTAATAGCATCTGTATGAATAATTTGTGTGTTCAGCATATAACTTGATCACAAAATGTACACGAGCACAGTGGCGTGTACATGGTTAGCAAAGTTAATTTATGAAACGACATTAGATCATGTAAACGATTGTTTGAGTAACTTACTTTTTAAACCGCTGAAAATAAGAACAATCAGACTTATAACTTAGGGAGAATCAATAATTAATGTCGTGGTATTCATATGGAGACTCGACAAAAAATCAACTAATGAAATAATTACATAAATTACTACTGAAGTCATGAATCAGCATTGTCATTCGAAACAATTCACATAAATATTTCATTTATAAAATCTTGTGTTTATAATGTTGCATCATAACGTAATTAAGGATCTGGACCAACAAGGAGTGAATTTTCAACAGAAGAGAATAATAAATTGCCAAAACATACGCGTTGAAAAATTATATTTCTCTCTGACCAAATCTTTCTTTACTTAGAAATTAGTCTAAATAAACATTCAAAATTTTAAACAATTTTCAAAGAAATGAAAATACAATATACTTCTGAATACAAACTTACATAAACTAAAGTTTTAATGGGTACTTAAGAAGTGAAACCAAGAATTTACTGACTAATGAACATCCCAGACCATTCCTGTGGACGTAGCTCAGATTCAGTCTTGACATTTATGGAGCTCGAGTCACTGAAGACACCTTACACTTTCAACAAACCAAATGGAATTGTTTCACCGAGCTTTCATCTTACATCAGCGAATGGAGTGGATGGAGTCTTTGTGAAAGAGAAAACACCGAAAGTGTTTGGGCAAGACTCAAATGTACAAAAGGAATGATTTTGAAATTACTATTTTCCTCGTTTGAAAGAAATATTTTGTAATTTTTTTTTATTTCTTAGAATACTGCACTCTAAACGTGTTGAAAAGATTTATGTATGAAGGTTATCTTGAGTTGATGATATGATATAGGCAAATTCTCCAGACTTTTGTTTTTTCCCTTATATAAATACTAAATTATGTTACACTGTTTGTTAAAACACAAGACTAGGCATGCTATAATAGTGAGTTAAATGAATTCCAGGCAAAAAATAATCAATTAATGGGAAAATGAAAAAAAAAGAGATTAGTGATCATTATTATCAACTCATTGGTAAGTCATAAATAAGGATTCTCGAATTAACTTCAAGAGTTGCATAAAATAATATTTTCTTAATTATCTATACCTTGCGGATAATTTATTCTGAAGAATTTCAAATTTTAATCTCTTCGAACAATTTCTTTAAATGCATCTATTACAATACTCCACATGCTATAATTTAGTTTTCGTTGTTTACGAGAAGCCAGTACCAAAGTTCTTTATTTCACAATAACGGCATTTGTAATAATTGCTGTTTCTTTCCAGGAAATTCCAAAGAGAGATTATATGTCAAATTTCAAATCAATATTTGAAATATACAGTTTCGGAATATAAGCGAGCAAATTAATTCAAACAAAAGAGCTGTTTCGAGAACATGTGGACTATTTACCGCAAATAGGTCTACTGCGAGATGCATATAATGCGACAGAGTGGAAGGATAAACAAGAACGATGGAAAAAAGAAAAATCGGATAGTAAAAGAAAAGAGAAGATCAACTAGTTGTTTTATGTAAAAGAATGTATTATGAATGTCGAGTAATGAAACAATGTATTGTGAATGTCGTATAATGTCCAAAGATTTAGACGCGACAAAAATAAATGAAAAAAAAATATTTCGGAATATAAGCAATAAATATTTGTAATTCGCTGCGATCTTAATGTATTACACTCCACTTAACTACGTTGAAGCTATATTTTTTTCTGTTTATATTTTTTCTTAATGATCTATTTTCTAGATTATTTTTTATTCAAGAAGTAATGGACTAACCTTGAAGATAACTATTTTTATGACTCGGCTGTAAAATGCGACTAAATAATCTCGAGACATCCTATTCAGAAATTGCTGAATGACTTCTATATTCACGTAGGATCGTATACGGACACTACGCAAATGATAGTCCTAGCGTATTGTCTTAATTTTAGCGAATCCACTTGTAAACGAAGTTCTAAATTTGTATTATAATTGTGTGATCTAAATGTCTCATCTAGAATCAAAGGTACAAGACCATAAACTTACGGTCCTTGTGTTTCAAATAGTACAACATGGAAAAACACAAATAAAAAAATAATTTTAAATTTCTTTTGCTCAAGTCCATTAAAAAACTTCATCCTCCGAAGTGTTTCCCTTGTATCGAAGTACGAGGTCACAAGCGCAAAAGCTGTTCAATTGTTCAAGAACAAAGGCTTGCCATGGAGGAGATGTAAGTGCAGGAGCATTTACAAGAGCGCGCACACGCGTGAGTCTGCTCGAGGGATCAGGGTGGTCCTCCTCGCAGCTGCGTCCTCCCTTTGCAAAACCCCTATCCACCCTCTTCCTCCCTCCCCCATCCCTTCTCTTATGCGCAACGAAGTATACTCTGTTTCACGATGCCCAAAATATAGGGAAGGTTCTCCATTTGACGTTAATAAAATAATTATATAAAGGAAGAGTTATTACAATATGAGACCTCAACTATCTCGTAAATTAACGACAATATAGAATTTAATGTTTTGGTTGTTGATTTATATATTATTTTAATTTCTTCGTTCAGTCGGAAAAACTCACCTTTAAACACCAAGGTAATTTCCTTCCCATTCATTAAATTCGCAAATTTGCAAATATTTGCGACGCTGCACGCCAATGTTGTTCGTTCAAATTCAATAATGTTAGTCCATTGTATTAGCCGTTTCTTGTATTTTAAAGCTATCCCGATAATAAATTCTTTTTTACTTTCTTAAATTCTGATTTCAACTGATAACTCCATCACATGGTCAAAGTTAGTTCTTTCTTCGTATTTTTATTATTCACGAAGCATTGGTGTTTATTTTTATTAATGTTAATTTACAATTTCGTGGATACTTATATTTCATCAGTCCAAAAAATTAATGTACAACTTTGCATAATGTGAAAAAATTGGTCACTCAAAGCTATAGTATATTTAATTACCCAAAACAATTGAGGAACATGTAAGAATTGCTAAATGGAACAGGGAATAAACTAGTTTTTAAAAGAAGATTTATTTTACATTTTAAGTTGAGGTTTCAAGTATCAATTCTGTTTTCGCAGAATGACAAAGATAGAAGGACTTTAGTATCAAAAACATTGATCGCAAAAATGTGAAAAAAGGTTCGAAACTCAAATCTTTAACTATTTAATTCATTCCCACATAGAAATTTCTAGTCGTAACGACGTCATTACAACGTCGTGAAGAAGTTGCCTACGCTTACGCATTAACGTCGATTGAACGGAGACCGGCGTCTTCACAACGTCGTAAAATCAGCTTATTCGACACCGTGTAAAGACGCCAAAACAACGCTTTCACTGACTTTCTTGAAAATGTTGAATTATCATTTTTATTACAACTTTTATGGATTTTATCCAACGTCTTACCTTGTTAAATCATATTATATGACTTGTAACACTCATACCTGTAAGAACGTTATACAAAATCCGACTCTAGTCCGACTACGGAGTGATTCGATCAAAGGTTTTTTCCATTTCTAGGCGAGCACGCTACCACTGAGCTACAGCAACATAGTGATAAATGCTAAGTATTTTCCCTCTTGTATTGCTCTGTCTTACTATTGGTACCATGAATAGTAAACACGTAACATAGTTATCTCCGTAAACAAGTAAAAGATGGGATGTTCTCGACAAAATTAATTCTTGGCGAAAAATGCACCCAAGCAGAGTTCCAATTTCCACTACCAGATAGCAGTGAAACACGGAAAGTTGAAATTGCGAATACGATCATCCAAAGAGAAATGGACCACAATTAACGGGAGCGGAGACCCATACACTATTATAATTATTACGTCGTATAACAGAGTCATCTCAATGTCGATCTTCGACTATCTCGAAGTCGAAAAAACTTAATTATCGTCATCTCGACGTTGCATAACGAATTTGTCTCGACTTCAAATTCCGAGAATACGACGTTCAGGACGGCGTCGTTTATTCGACGTCGTCCTTCTACTCGATATCGACGTCGAATAACGTCGAAAGTCTGCGACTTCTGCGTGGGTTCCTTGAGAATGGGTCATATAGCATTTTAATTTTCGCTCCTACGCAAGTAAATTTGTAATATATTTTCAAAATTAAATTTCCATAAACAGCATTACTAAATATGTGTAGCATCAATTTCTATAAGAGTAAAATATTCTAAAGTTACGAGTTGCTAGGCTGACTAAAATTGGTAGAATCTAATATTTCAAAATTTGTTTCAAAAAAGAATGGCAATTTTAAAACGCAAACTATGCGAGTCTGACGGTGGATTTCAGAGTTGCTGTTTTTTTAGTGGTGGTTCTGATCAAACTTATTTATCCTAATAAAAATTGAATTTTGTTTCAATTCCTTGCGTAGTTTTTGGTGATTCGAGATCAAGCAAAGTTTTTTTTTAAATCACGGAGTCAAGTTTTATTCTTTATGAAATCAGAGAAAATAAGGGAAGATACTAACGTACGTAAATGACACACTACCGCAGCGAAACCTCCGACACTAATGAATAATGTATACTTGAGTTGTTCGGGACAACCCACGTCTCGGACAAATACGAAGTTAGGTAGTTCTACCAAATAAAACGTGGATTTCCCCAGTCAACCATGTACAGCATATATTGACTCCCGCCGCGGAAGCCTCCGTTTGCATTTTTACTAGATATCAAAGACTATTTGAGAACGAATTATTTTTTTAAAAAATCACGAAATTCACGCGAGGTACTCAGCTAGTTCATGATCAGCCTCTTTCATCCTCGTTCAATTTGTGTGTAGAACTTCCAGTCTGAAAGTTAAACCTTCCACCAGAAGCGCAGTGTAGAAGAAACAAGATGCGCATCTCGTTTCGCCTTGCTCTATCCCAGCGCGCCACGAGGGCCGTGTTGGCAGCTGCTCTGAGCAGCGCGCTGCTAGCGACCAAGGAGACAAAGCTAAGAGCGCGCTCAAGAGCCGCTAATTCACGCTGAGGAGAACGCTCTTCACAAATATTGACTTGCGTATTGACGCTCCAATACGCGCTTGTGTAGACAAGCATCACGGCACAACGGAGAATGATTTTGATGCTAGCACGTATCGATCACAATTTGAAGAGAACAATGGAAATTATAAGTGTAAATATTGTTCAACTATACGAAAACATCGAACACTTATGATCCATGTTCTATCGTACTTTTATTACCACATAATTATTCAAACTTAGATCTATTTACATCTATCGTTGTATTATTAAATTGCATACTTTTACAACTAAGCAAAGAATTATGGTGGAAGTTGAAAATGATGTGACTCATTTGTCTTCATAAATGTATATCATTTTATAATTATTCGATTTATGTATTTTAATTTAGCTCTTAGTTATTTGTTTAAATTAAATAATATACGCAACCAGCAAAGTTCAAAATCAAAAAACTGGGAAAACGCAATTATTATATTTTTTATTTAATTATTTTGGTGCAACCTCTATTCAGTTAACATCGAATATTGAGTAGAGGCTAGAGATCGAAAATAACCTTGCTGCATTAGAAACCACCAAATTAATCTTCAATTTATCTATAATTATGAACTTTGAACATCGTATGTTCCGAGAGTTGATGAGCAACAATACAAAACCTGCCCATCCACGAATACTTAACCCGGTCGAATTTCACACTATTATTCTTGGACCACTCTGAACGGTTGAACGAGCATATTGCCAGGACACGAACTGTTTGCTCACGAAATGGTAGCGTAACATGTTTAACAATCACCTCCAAATTTACCAATGCTGGTGCGAGTGGACACGTAAATGGTAAAGAGTGAGAGATTCACATCCATCGCACTGATGATCGAGGGGTGGAGGAGGGTAAGAATTTAACTCATTTTGCGCAGCACTCGCTGCTACCGTAACTACCATTGCGTCGCCGTTGAAACAAAACTGGACACGTCGCACAGAGTGGCGGCGTTGGCTAATAACGCGCTCAAAACGCAAGCGGTAATTAGAGAAAATTAGTAATTTGACACTCGACGGGCTACCGGAGTGACTAATTCGGTCCGTGCAGTTTTAATTTAAAATTTTAATCACAGAATAGAGCCGACTAATGGCCATGATTCTGTTCACTGGATTATAAGGTATCTCATGAAGGACCCATGGTCCGGGTCTATAACATGGGAATGCGGTTAGGAAATTGAGCAGAGATAGTCGCGTCCTTTTCACCAAACGAATACAGCGCAGAACGAAAGGACTGTATGTAAACTCATACAAGAGATATTCACGAAAAATTATTTTCACTGACATAAGAAAAATAATTGACATATTTTTGGATATTTTATACTTTTGGGACAACATTCCCATTTTCTTTCAAAGAATTTCCATGACAAAAATAACATAAGCACCTAGATGAATATAAAGAAAAATACAACAAAACTTTAATTCATAAAACATTACTGTTAAAATGTCCAACTTGCGAATGACTAAGTAATAAAATATTAAAAATATAAATATTAAAAGATCTTTAAACATTAAATCACTCAAATGTACGTCAAAGATAATCTTACTACGTTAAACGTTTCCGAACGAACCACCTCAAGAAACCTAAATTAAGGAGCCATGCATTCCATTAATAACAATTCTTAATTAGCTGTGTGATATATTATCATGTATTTCGTATTATAACAAATATTTGACATCGCATTCATAAGCACACGCTTCTCCAGTCCAGTAGCTGGAATATTGTTTACTATAAGTGTTGATAAGTACGTATAGATTCATTTTAATACAGAACGAAGTTATCAACTATAGTAATTACAAACTTCTTGTCTCTGCTCATTTCATTCCCAGTTGCGGAAGCTACAAGTTCGTGAAACAGATTGAAACGTTTTAAATCTAATAATTCATGCTATGAATTAAATTAATTTTCAATCGTATTTACATTTGAACCACGGCCACTCCAATCACTCTGGAGCTCCGATATCGCTGAGAAGAGCAGAACATTCATAGATTCAGTGGCACCGACCCGTCGTCCACCCATTCGTGACCCATTGCGCGACACTGGTACCGCTGCGCCGTTGTCATTACGGTGATGGAGTCTGTGAACAGTTACTTGCTCAGAAAAACGCGGGAGTCCTCTGATACTTCTTCAGAGACGTGACGCAGAAGCTGTTTCAGAAGGAACTGATAAAGACGGTCAGGAGTACATCAGAGGAAAAAACAGGAGACAATCTTTACTTTAATTGTCAGAGACAAAGTACATTTTTTAATATATAGTCTAAAATAAAAATAAATAAATAAATCAAAGGGAAATACTGGGAAATTTTCGTTTTTCTATGTAACCCACAGCGTCACTACACCGGAATTTTACCGGAAATTACGACACCGGAATTTTACCAAAAAAAAGAAGGGGAAAACTATTTAGATAATATTGTTATATCTTGTTTTAAATAATTTAATAGTTTATTCTATAATCTTATGTTAGATAATTAATTAATTAATATGAAATTCATGTTCTAATAACTCTGAAGATTTATTTTAGTCATTTTATTAATTTTTTTATTTATTTTATGCCTTTTTGGCGAGGTTCAGGCCATGAGACCTGCTCTTCCACCTAACCGTTGAACTTGGGCAAGGGAATTGGGAAGGAGGGATGTTGGGTTGCCGTGGACCTTATGGTACCGAACAGACATTTGTCTGGAGTAGATGAGGGAAACCCCAGCTGTAAACCTGGTCTAGTTCGGCCGAACAGGGTTTGAACCCTCGCTCTACTGCTCAGCGGGATCGTGGAAGAGGTCGCTAACACTAGATCACCGCTGTATTCATAATTCACATAATGAACTTTACTCTACTACAAACATCGCACGAACAAAATTAGACATTTATAAATATTAGTGATGTTACTCGAAACATAATGATTGGTACTTTTTAACTTCCTAATTGTAGTAATCGATTCAAAAGTATTGAGATTGACTGCAGGGAAAAAATTATAGCAGCGGATAAACCGTATTGACGATATTGTTATAACAGTAATGTAAGAATTAGAGAGATCGTATGAAAATGTTTAAAAAGACCTAGAATGATAAGTTAAATTAAGATCTACATTACGAAAGAAATGGTGTTCCCAAAGAACATGTTAAGTATATTGGTTCGCTGAGAATTCAGCAGACTTAAAACAGAGAAAATTTATTTTTCCTGTGTAGTTACGTTCACCATGCAGTTAAAATGAGCAACAGCGCAGATATAATTGTCACCAGAGCGAAAAACTAGTCCAACTTACATAACATCTCTAACTTCCCTCCAAGTACATTTTTCCGCGTTCACAAAGATACCAAATAATCGCTCCTCTCTATATGAGAAATAATATTATGAGAATATGGATATTTCATTCGTGAATGTTATGAGAATATGGTGAGCAAACTGACACTAAACCACCTCTTTCGCATAAAGATGTTTTCCGGTTAATTTTATAAAATACAAGTATTTTACTCATACCTTCTTAATTTTATAAAATACAAGTAAGACTTCCGCAAGGTTTGGGCATAAATCAATATGAATTTACCAAAACTCCTTTTATTGAGTTAAAATCAACTGTAGGCAAATAATGTGAACTTGTTACGACTCCGCGAAGATTTGGGGATCACGCAAAAATACTTCAAAATCCATTGAAGTCTAGATTGGTTAAAAAACTAATTTATAGTTTTGGTGAGGTAACGAGTGGCAGTTGTCCAAAAGTCCAATAAAAAAACAAATCAGCAAACAAACATGGCGCTCAATGGCGGTACTTACGAAAACAAGATCTGCTACCTCCCATTTTGTTTTATTTTTTTAAATAAGATAGCCATCAAAATACAGGTTTAAAAAAATAGTTTTTCGAGTTTTAGGTTGCTTTTAAATTCTCAAAATTTCAAATAACATATTTCTTAATCTGAAATATTTTGATGAAGTGATGTTTTTCTTAAGTTTAATTTTCAAAATTTCTGAAGTTGAGTATTTAAGAATCACCCTAATGCAACTCCCTTCGCCATGCCGCTATGCATCGCAGTCTGCGTCGCTGCAAATCACGAGCGATACCGTCAGTCTCTCTCGTTCTAACACTTCTATGCGACGGGACGCGGCGCGCGCGCGACACCGCATGATGCCACCGCACCGCACAGCCAGGGCGACGCGGGGCGACGCGGTGCGGCAAGGCGCGCGCGCGGTGTCGAAGCGCCTCACCAGCGAACGCACCTCGTAATGCCAAGTGCATTAACCAATTAGAGGGTTGCACAGCCGCAGCACCGGGGAGTGAGAGGGTGGCGTGCAATGAGGCGAAGGCGACCAGGGACACGCTTGCGTGGGAGGTAGCAGACGCGGGCAAATGTGTCGAGGGACGTCGAAGGGATTAGGGAGTGCTGTTGCTGCGGTCGCGGGGGAGGAGAAAGTTCAGAGCGGGGACGGCGAGCGAGGTTCAATGACGACATATGACTTGGTGAGTGCTCGACTTTGGCACAAATTCATTTCAATTAGTTACAGTTCCATTTTGCGGGATTTTAAAGACAGGGGATTACTATACTGTCCCCTACATACTTATAGTCATGGAACATTAACGAAAATAATGTAACGTAGCTGTCTAACGAATTGCCAACTCCTACGAATGTAAGTACAATCCAAATATACATCAATATTAGTCACAAAAGCGACTATTTGGAGTAAGAAATACATGTTAACAACACAAGAAACCAAGACGCAAGGTAATATTCGTTCCACGCTCGATGCAGAAAGAATATAATAGCGCCTCAAGAGCAAGCGAATTGAATTGATGGCACAAGTTGGCGATATACTTAAATATAAAGAAAAACGAAAGTGTTGCGCGAGAACTTATCATTACCCTCATTGACGATGGCGAAGTAAAAGCGTTGACTACACCATGTACGTCCCCTATACAAACATCAAACGAGATAGACTGGCAGTAAATAAATAATTTATTGTCAATAGAGCAGTTACAACTGCCTATGACCACGTTGGGGACAATAAACTAGTTTATGCTACTTCTTTACAAATAAACATTTGCGTTCCCGTGAATGTTTCTCTTAGGCTACATTTTCTCTGAGTTCCATGACTGAGTATAACTATGAAGTTAAGAAAATACGTTCTGAATTATATGGACACTGGACTAATGCAAGCGCGATATTACCAGAAATACTTTAAGAAACGACAGACAATTTAAAAAATTGTTAAGGTCAGATTCAAACAATTGATGTACTTTCCGACGTTTTGGAAAATTTATTTCCTTCTCCAGGGTTTATACCTACATTAACATTTTACACACTACATTTTACCATACCAGACCTCCATGCTGAAGCAACTTTCCACTTGGATCAATGAGATGATCCAGAGATGTTATTTTGGATACTAAGGTAGTCTACAATAAACAAGGAAGTTAGTCTACAATAGAAGGAACAAAATGATTCTTTTTCGGGAGATACAAAATGACCAAGAGTAAAAGTAATGCTTAATTTAAAGATCTGTTTAGGAGTAGACCTACATAGAAACATTGAGAAAATAAATTATGGTGTGTAGGAATAGAACGATAACTTCATCAGAAGAAAAAAATTATATATATAATATAATATTATGAAAGAGTATGATAGGAGTTACGGATGAACTTTTGAAATAAATGTTTCTATTAGAAAAAAATTAAAATCCAACATAATTCAAATGCACGTTCCTATGCAATGTTGTGACTCTTTTAGTCTGTATCATTGATGGAAAGATTCATTGATAGCAGTCCATTCCAACAGGTACGATTAGAAAATGATTTAAATTCTACTACCAAACCTAGATTAATGTGCATGTACTCTTTTACACATTTGTATAACAAATATATTGGTAGCATTGCCATTATCAAATGTACTCATTAAAAATGTAAACTACACATCGTATCACTCTTAATTTCTCGACGTTGTCGTGAGCGCAATAGCTTTGAATATTTTCCTAAGTCCTCGACCTTGTGATAAAATTGTTCCGATAATATAAGCAACAACTGTACAATTAACTAAATTGCTTTCCATTAATAACTGCCACTATATCGTATTCGGTATTGTATTTGTCTTGACCTTATAAAATATATTCAAACTTTTCTCTGATATCATCATGTGACCAAGGATGGGACAAGTAAAACACTTTTGTTTAAAAAAAGGCGTATGATGATAGATTACTTCCACGACTCGTTTCATGGAAACTTTTCCATTCTGTCTCCTATTCGTGAAAAAATGAATCTTATCTTCGATTTAAAAAAAAGTTGTAGAATGTAATTTAGTATACAATATGAGAAAAATACGGATCGTCAAAAGAAGAAGCTCTTAAAACTATGTACCTCAGATGCAAAGAGCCATGTAAACAACTACAAAAATTATGATGAGTATTTTTGTGACAAAAATGTGAAACCTCCGTGGAAATTTCTGATTGTCTTAACCGGGAAGAAGGTTACGAGAGCCGTGTCCCCCTCCCCCGGAAAAAAGAAACTAATATTTCTCCCAAGGCTTTAGGCTCAGATGTTTAATTTTCCTTCTCATGAATGGCCTTTTTCTTATAATTTTTTATCAGAATTATTGTATCATATTTGATATAGAGATCGATCAATGAGAGTAAACAATAATCAAAATATAATTCCAAATTTTATTCTGAGTTTATTTCTGCTGTAAATAAGTTATATCTCTTTAAAGAGTATGGAGGACACACAACGGACCATTTCTATTAATTGAATTCAATATTCACCATTAATTGAAGTATATTTATATTTTTACGTAGCATGAAGCATTAATATTAAAGAGATAATCAAATCATAAGCAGGTTTGACCATTTTTATATATCGTTGTAACAGGTATCATGCAATCAATTCTCATTTTGGAATGCCCCCTCCCCTCTGAAAATTGTTCCTGGGACCGCTGTAATAGAAGAGAAAGGTTTCATAAATTCTTCAAAAATCTCGGAGCAAATAAATGAAAACTTGATAACTCAATTCACAAGCCGACATCTGAGGCAAATTTTGATGACTTACTAGAGAGATGTGCTCAGAGGAATTTGTGGCAGGGTGGTTAGAGATTATGAGAACGCTGTTAGCCTAATAGGTTTATGCTTGTGAACGCTATAATGGTATATTCGCACCAGGGGAAGAGACGAAATCTCGTACATTGTGGTTGTGCGACTAATGGCAGAACGAAAATGACAACAGTCAACCAAGATGATTCACCAGTCCCACAATTGCCCCTGATAGTTCTATATTACTGAGAAATAAGTCACAAGTGCGAGTTACAATAAAGAACAATAATTCCAACATCCTCGAGATTAAATTGAATATTAAAGAATCTTTCAGTTTTTGCTTTCATTACTGTAATGTTTAAATTTTCATTTCTATCGTATCTCAAAAAGTTAATTTTCATCAACAATACATGCAAATGTATTTCAAGTTCTCAGAACTACAGTAGCACATTATATTTCAGTTGATAACCTTTTTAATTTGTTATTCGTTTATGTTAAATATGTTAATTGTTATTGCAGCAGATTTTTTACGCAGAGGCAATGTTTATTAAATTATCACAACGACAAATATATGTGTTAATAGTTACTTAATATATTCCTACATGCAAGAATCTATTTCAATTATCACCACGACAGAAAACATCCCTTTCGTTGATTCTTATTGCAATATAATTATCCAAAATATTTCTAGAACATTAAGGTATAAATGAAATGTTTTCATAAAGAAATTCTCACGATGAGCTTCTAGTATTGCACAGTACATTACGTTGAATTGGTTCGACTACAGTCCCTAAGGAATGTCCTTGGTTAACGGTGATGTACTATTATAAATAATAATAAATTTATTATCAAAAGAACAGTTACAAACTGCGTATGACCACGTGGAGGACAAATTAATTTACTCTTCGGAAGCAAGCAAGGGATCATCCCATCAATTCCAATCAAGGGCCCTAAAGTAGAAGCGTATTCAACATCTCATCTTCAATTTTATTGAAATTATAATTCACGTATAATTTTAGGAGAAGTACATTATACCACTTCCTCAGCTACAAATTTAAATAATACAATAAGAATGAAAACCTTATTGTATTATTTTATGTGCGGAGTAAAATTCTGCACAATGGATAATTAAACTCTTTTTAAAACTTTAAATATAAAATATTCAAAAAAATAAAGTATATTTTATGTATTGTAAATAATATGTATGTATATGTAGCTATATATTATCTGCATTTACAAAGATTATATTTATCCTGTTTTCGAATGTATTTTATTGTCACTGCGAGTTTCAGTTATTATACAATTCTAAAAGTTGTCGTACATTTATAGTTCAGATAACAATATTATATCATGGTAATATTCAATTAAAATTCCAACATAAGATAAAAAAATTTAACAAAAAATTAAATGAATTCAAGGTAACTGACATGTTTGAAGCACTTTTGAGAAACCATTTAAATTTTATGCGAGATCTATACCGTACTAGACACATGAGTTTTGTGAAATAGAATACTGCAAAAAGTCATTCTTGTTTGATATCTTTTCAGGCATGTTTCACGATATATCTCATTTCCAAAACTCATTGATAAATAATGGCAGCCATTGGAGAAATATAAGAACATTTTATCACAAAGTCAGCATTTCATACAATAACAAGCAATGTCGATTTGCTTTTTTAAGAATCTAATTCTCATAATTATATCCCGTAAACTGCATATATAAACCCGACCCGCAAATACTAGCATTTTCTTCCAAGATTTAATTTTTCTATGAATGAAAACTTAATTATTCATGACAATACATCATATTGAGTGATTGAATAAAGGAGCCAATGTAAAACATTTGGGTGCACTTTAATGACTTTCACGACTTCCAAGGCTCAGTTGTAAAGTGTAGAGTTACTGTAAAGTGTGTTCCTCTAAACAGCCTGGAACACGGTACTAAGTATTGCCATTTCGTTATAGTTTTCCCGTGCTAGTGACGAAACTTTATGAATTTAATTTGGTTTACAAGTTTCATTTTCTGATCTTATCACGAACATGTTTTATGAAACAAAATCATGAAAAATAAAATCATACGATACTATAACACCAATTCATATTAACATACCATTTGATTATTCACATTGTGGAGTATCTAAAGACATTATGTTTGCATTTGTGCACTAATAAAAAATTAGGTTTGATTTTTTTAAGGAATAGACTGAATGATAATATACTATAAATGAGATTTTAAATTAAATAAAATAACAAACAGAATTAGTTTGTTGGAAATGTGTCGTCTTAAGGAAACGTTACAAGAAAGAAGAGAGGCTAAAAATATTTTGGGGTCGCAAAAAGTTTAGACTTGTTAAGAATCACTAATTTCTTGTGACCGCATTTGTCATCAACCGACTCCAGTGCCGTTCGTTTCCCAATAAATCAGAACAGTTGGTCACAAATTACTATCAATCGTTTTTGTGAAACGGTTTATTCATGTGCCTTTATTTCTCTTGTTTACCTTGTGATCTTTCTAGGTAGGAACTGTAGAATGTTCCCAAGATAGAGGTTAAAATTTGCTTCATTAAAATAATAATCTTAATAATTTAAATCGACTTAATAAGCAGACGATTGTCTTTGCAAACTATCAATTTAATGAAAAAAATTTTTAATGTAGTTAAAATATCACTCCATTTAAATTAATTAATTATATCCGCAGACAATGTGTAATCATAATGGTATTAAGTTATATAATGAAACACAGGTAAAGAACTCTCAAAAAATGTGAGAAAAAGAATGAATTAAAAGTTCCGAGTCTAGAAATTAAGGTGTACTTATGTTATGTTAAATGAAAATGGGAGACGGAACCGAGATTCGAACTCGGGACCTTGAGCATAGCGCGCTCATGCGGTTACCAACTGCGCCATCCCGTTGATCTCTCGGGCCCGTCTTCCATTTTCATTTAATATAACACAATTAATCATTTCATGAAAATGGAAGACTGACCCGAGTTCGAATCTCGGTCCCGTCTCCCATTTTCATTTAACATATGATTAATCTGTTACCTGGCGGTGAGGTTCACCGCAATTTAAAAGATTCTGTGTGTTTGTGAATTAAGGTTTAGTTCAAATAACACGAAAAATTAAATTCTTTCATTCAGTTTTTTTTCTCTAATTCATCTCTAACTGAGCAATGCTTTAAACCTGGATTCTTCCATTTAGAAGGAGCCTAGAGAAATAGACTCTTCATTTGCCTACTGATACCGCGTTTGCTTCTTAATGGTAATGAAACTTATCTTCATATACAAGAATTAGTTTCAGAAAATCAATCATATTTCCTACGTATTATTCATCAACAAATATAAGTTAACTTCCTTGACACGTGCCAGCACATTAAGTGAATTTCCATTCTTATCGAGTTTTAGATAAGGTCATGTTACTACAAGTTACAGTTTGAGTGTTTGAAGGTTTAACTACTCTTTTCTGAAGCACACAAGGTCATTGATATCCATAAAAATAACAGAACTCTAAAAAAGGAAAAAAACACAACAGCACGAACTCAAGTTTAAGAAACTCATCAATTTAAGTTCCACACCATGTTATTATTGGTCCTTAATGATCTGAGTAACTCTTACCAAGGAAGTGCCAATTTACTATGATTCACATCTCAATATCTCACGAGGCAAAATTGTTGCACCTTTTTTGTCAGTAAACCAATATCAATGATTTCCTATTTTTGAAGGCGTGTATTATATACTACATTTTCTCGATGATGCTAGTTAAGTATCAATGCATATATCAGACCCAGACATCAGTTCAAAATATCACGTTCACTTGCAACAAATTACTGCTCTCAAATTTAAATGCTTTTGCGTTCGAAAACTACCATTAATCTCAAGGTACATTAATTACTTTTGATTTAACTTTATTGAGAGAATTGTTTTATGAACCCTACATTACTCAGTTCACAAACGATCACAAAATTATCGAATGTGTGTTCATTTCAGCTGTTTCCGATTTTATGGTTGTATATTCCCGCTATGTCAAACTACCAATTAATCATAATCCCCTTAAATATAATTAGAATATCCTCACTCTTACTCCAATCGGTGCGTCGAACCCACATAGGTTAATTTCTGCCTATGACTGTCTGTGAGCGTACAGTAAATTTCGCTTCATGAATGAAATAAATGCGAGCGAGAAATTCATCATCTACCTTTCGTTTGCGTCGGAACTAACTCAATGACGCGTTCAGAAGCTGTTAATTTCAAAAGACAACTTTGACGAAGTAATATTTCAATATTTTTAATCAACTTTTGAAAGTAATAACATGTATTAATGTCAGCCATGCCTTCTGAAAAAGTTTTAGGCTATGTGTATTTCAGTAAATTTTAAGTTTTCATATCAGTACTCACAATAAATAGTAGTTTATCTGTTACATACCACAAGTGTTTCTTAGCTATTTAAATAACGAAATAAATCTTACTCTAGCGTATATTATATAACACGTAAATAAAAATCAGTAATATCATTTAAAACCAATACTTATTTATCTATTCAAATAAATGAAGTATAAAATATTTTATCATAAATATCATCCCATTTAAATAATTTCCCAAATAATAATAGACTAATTCTTAGTTATTTTCGTGTGTCCTCTTTGTACTTCTCAAATATCCAACAAAAGTTTTGTCACCAGTGAAAGTTTTGTCAGCCAGTGAACTGCCTAGAGTGGTAGCAAGTAGGCCTAACCCAACGGTCTACTTCCACACGGATGAACAAATCCGTGAATCCTGCTGACGTCAACCATTCTGAACTCACAGGTGTTAAGGGATTGTAGGGATTATATATAATGAGAATTAAATGTATATTCATATACGTCACGAGTAATAAAAATTAAAATTAAATTTCAGATCTTACAAAAGCGAAATAATAGATTAAGAAACTTTTTGCTCTTGTCTTAAAAACAATCCACGTGAAGACTTCAATTCTTTTTCCCCTGACGATTTGTTCTATTTTGTAGCAGAAAATACTTCCTTGTTCTCAATATTAGTTGGGACATTACAACTAAATTGTATTTCGGACAGTTTTCGTTGAACAGAAAAATTATTCAAGGCAAATGGAACAGAAGAATCATTCTCGAAGCATAGAATCATTTGGCACATGAAACGAAATTTCCCGAACTTAAATTTGTATGAGCCTTACTTGTTCAATTAAATGATTTCCTATATTTTACTCTGCTTTAAACTATATTCCAAATCTAAAAAAGTAATGCGTGTTTTACTGTTACAGCATAAATATTGAATTTATGCTGAAAATAAGGGAGAAGTTTTAAACATCTGAAAAATTATGTCAAATAAATTTTTTATCTAGAATCATATGATCCATCTATTCTGTTTCTTCCAAAATTCACGGAATTCTGTATTTACATTGTAATTTCTTACTAAAATTAGTGAGCGACAGAACTATACATGGTCCGAATTACAATTAGTTCATGACCGATACAAAGTTTCAGGCAAAAGGAATATTATATCATTGGCGTATCAATACAAGGCGAAGTCCCCTCAATAGAATTAGGAAAAATACACAAAAGGAAAACATGAACAAAGTTATGCCAATTCAACTCTACCGAAGTATTGTTTATTTATTTTACAAAATGTGAATTAGTTTAAATACGCTTAGTACAAACATGCTTTAGGGGACAGCGGATCATCGCATACAAATTCGTGATAAGCTCACATAAAAAATCATGTTTCACGCAGTCCGTTCCGCATGAAGTTCTAACACCCTGGCTCAAGATAAAAACAACTACATCCAGTGTGTAAAGAGGGGTTAAAAGGAACAGAAATCATCCGCGTGGAGGTGTTAAGCGTATCTTTACGACTCGTAAGCACGCGATAGTGGAGCGTGGGAAGGGTGGCGAAGCGCCGGACTTGTCCCGGCCGCTGTGCCGCTCCGCTCTGTTCGGAAAAACGGCACTGGCGTGGCCGCCGCCGCATGCCGCATACTCCGTCGCTGAGACTCACTGTATTGACGCGGCAATGTCCTTGTTCACGGTCTTATCGGACTCCTCTGAGAGTATTTTAAATGCATTAAGAAAATACTATATTTTGAAAACACAATATATAGCTGCAGTAAATAAAGATAACTAAATTGATAAAATTATACGAGGAAGAAAATTTCAATAATAAACTGAAAAGAAAGAAAAATTATTATGGCCTTGAGATAATTCTCACAATTTGTTTTCCATTAATTTTCCCGAATAAATATTATTTTGTAAATAATTAAATTTTTCATCGGTGAGGGAATAAAGTTAACAATTAGCAATAATATATTAAATACAAGTTAAATTCGAGATATTGTTAAATTATAATGTTCTTATTAGTGAAAAGCTTTCTGGACTGGACTGCAGCCACTTTCGTACTTCCACAATAAAATATTTCGTGTAAATGAATTTTTTCAGTCTTCTAGATAATTTTTCTCGTATTGATTACACATTTTTAACAGTGGATTCAATATTATTGTATATTCATAATTAAACTTTTCCTTCGCCAATACATATCGTTTGTGGAAATAGACTCAAGTTATATTTGAAGATCAAAGAAAATTGCAACACTTAAATACAAAACAGTTGTACGAATAATTGAAAAAATAAATATTTCCCTGTGAAGAGAAATATTTTTTTCTCTTACATCATTACAGCAAATAGATCATGGCATCACAATAGATGCTTCTCAATAATTTATAGAAAAAAAAGGTTCCTTGGTATCTTGCTCATCAGTCCTTAAATCAGTCAAGAAGTTTTCCACTCTAAATATATTTTCTGTAATATGCAGTCTTAATGGTTAATTAATAAATCAATATCGTTATCATACCACAATTCTTACTTCGATCTATGTAAAGGAGATTTCTATTATACTTTCTCGAGTGATTACTATTCGTTTTAACAACTACCTCATTCCGTCATATACATTTTCACATTCTTTAGCTCTAAATATTCATACAATTCTGAACTTGTTTACAGAATTTCTGTAACATCGATCTGTATTTTAACATGAGTTCACTTGGCATCATTAAACATACGTTACGACAATACACAAAATAGTTCTAGATATATTTACATTTACTCCCACATTACTTTAAAAAAACAATATCAAAATTTTGAAGGAGTTGCGTGAACTAATGTGCAAAAATCTTTTCTGGAATTATAATACTACCAATATGCAAACATTCAATTTAGAAATACATTTGACATTTACTGTCAATTTCCTTAGTAACATTTATCGGAGATATTTGATAATAAATTAAATTCAAAGAACATAATTCCTGGAAAAGAATGTTCGTTTCAAGGAAATTAATATTAATTTCTACAACGTAGTTGCACATTTTCTTGTACCTATTATTTATTTAATTTTTTTCTACTCACATTAGTGTTTGAAAATAAGGGAGAAAAAAGCATACCTCATTATTGTCTTAGTGACGATTACTAACTTTTTTCGGTTTATAAATTACACATTTACTCGAGAATTAGCCTAGAAAATAATGACCACAAGGGCAACATAAAATTATATCAATTCTCCTTAGCGAAGTGTTGAAGGATTTTCATGGTTATTTTTATTTAATTTATTTAATTAATCAAACAAAGATTTAATAGGAAAAAATATGTTTTTCATCGCCAATAAATTTAACTTTATTTCAAGTACTTGGTTGTTGAAATTTCAACTTACTAAGAACTTCAAATATCCTCTTTGATTTAGTTGAACATATTATAAACGCCGCATTACGGTAAAAAAAACAAGGAAATGAAATAAAATTTTACCATGCTTGTAGTTGCTCATATTCGTGTAATAAACTATTCTTAATTGTCGCTCACAATAACTTAATTATGCCAGAAACAAATTATTTCAAGCGCGCTTCCACAGCAAAATCCTGCATTCTTTTGAATAATTTTGTCCTTCAGAGATTGAGGAGATGAAGTACTATATGAAGTGCATTTCAGCTATTATTAATATCAATCGTTCTTACATAATCAGATTTATATGTACCCACTCGAACGTTCAGCAATCGTGAAGGTTACTTTAAAAGTTGACGGAGCACAAATGTTCACACATGTTCACACACTAATATGACTCAAACGGATACCTACAAATAGTTTATATTTCACTATTAAATTTCGCTACACATGACAATCAGTTGAAGTAAATAAAAATTATCTTGAATACAATTTTCAAAGCTACCAAAAAGTTCGCTTATAAGATAGAGTGTCCGGTGGATAGGAACAGTACCATAAAACTCTTACTAAAATACAAACATTTAATTGTCGCGCACTGTTACAGAAATTCAGAAATCAAATTCAGAATTGTATGAATATTTAGAGTGAGGGAACGACAAAATTTTTATGAAAGAATGAGATTGTTGTTAGAACGCACAACAATCATTCGACAAACTACAATAAAATTTTCCTTTACTTAGACCAAGAATGAATAGTGGTATGATAACGCATTATTGATTTATTAATTGATCATTAAGACTGCATGTGATAGAAAAGGTCTTCAGTAGAAAATTTCTTGACTGATATTAATATGAACAAAATATCGAAAATCTTTTTTCTTTATTGAGAAGCTTCTAATAAATTTCATGTCCTGATCTATAGCTATACAGATATAAGTGAAATAAATATTTCTCTTCATATGAAAATATTTATTTTTTCAGTTATTCACAAAACTTTTTTGCACTTAACTGTTGCTATTATTCTTTGAACTTCAAATATAATTTGAGTTATTTATGTAAGGTATATTATTCAGTGAAGGACAAGAATGCCACAGGAGAACGGACTCCGTTTGAACGCGGTTAGCCGACAGCGGGCTCTTCGCTCTTGTCTGTTCTCAGACCGTGGAGTGTTCCTCACGACTGTCAACTCACGAAAATTCACGGACAATTGAAAGTGCAGACAAGTGTTGATACTCCCTGAACGGAACATTGTTTCAATATTTACAATAAATAAAAAGGATATAAATATCTACCTATATTGTATGTTTGTATATCATCATTTTATTCCATATAAACATTACAAATATTATCTGATTAACTGGTTAATAGAATATTGTGTAACGTTAATCTTCAGCGTCTGTATTTCGGCGTAGATGTTTGTGCAGGTATAGGCTACTTATACCAAATTATTCTGGGGAGAAATGAATATTCAACGTCATTCTATTGCTCATTTTTGTTAGAATGTAGAGCAGTTTAATAAAAAATTTTTTTAGAGAAAATAGAAATACTGATCGCAACGTATCAAAACATCGAGACAATTTGTTATTTTTCTTCAGATCGAACCATTTATATATCTCATTAATGAATAAGTTAATTTATGTTCTTTCGAATTATCTATATATTTTTAACAACGCTTCAATATCGCATCGACCAAGTCATGATTTTTCCTTTAACATCTTAACTTTCTTCTGTACAAAACTCAATGACCTGTTATTAATATTCACTTCGCAAAATATGAAAATTTCCTTGAACGAAATAATTTTATTCATTCTCGCAAAAAGTTTTGAAATACTAAGTTATTTAACTACTAATACCGCGTTATTCGTGAACTGAAGGTGAGTATGAATTCAACTTTTCGTTACATAACCAGGGAAATTTTGATTAATGTTCAGAAAGGTTATAAAAAATAAATTTTCTTATCCCCATAAACCACGAGATGGAATGGATATTATATTTAAACTCAAGGGATGTTCTTGATACAAATGAAAAATACATCTTATACATTTCAACAACCGATCTCTACAGAGATTTATGTTTAAATGTCGGAGGAACAATTAAAAACAACTTCTATGCATTTAAAAATTTCTGTCGAGGTATCCGTTAGAAGAAAAACATTAATGAGACATGATTATTCTCTCGACGAAGGTAATAAAGGGAACTTACCTGTTTTTGGCTGCGGCTGCTCGGTCGCGTTGTCTGCGATTCTTGAACCAATTGCCGACCTGCGTAGGTGTGAGTCCCGTCGCTTGTGCCAACTCCCTCTTCTTCGTGGGATTGGGATAGGGATCCTGAAGGTACCATTCCCTCAGCAGACTACGGGTTCTTTCCTTGAAACAATGCGTTTTCTGCTCACCGTCCCAGATGGTGCGTGGCAGCGGGAACTTCTTGCGCACTCTGTACTTGTCGACGGGCCCCAGCGGACGACCGCGGAGCTTCTCCGCCTCTTGATAGTGCGCTTCCAGCCACATTGCCTGCAGTTTCCCGTGCGACTCCTTGGTGAACTTGTGGTGTTCGAGGATATTGTACATGTCTCTGAAATTGCCGCTGTGGAAAGACACGATCGCCCGCGCACGTAGCACGGCCTCGTTCTTGTTCAGTTCGCCGATGTTGGGATGCGCCACGGGCAACGACCACAGGAAGCGCGCCAGTCTCTCGATGTCGCCGCTCTCTTCCAACGTCTCGCACACAGCCGCTACTTGCGACACCGTGAAATTCAACGTCGGCAGCGCGAACATCGGGCTGGGGATGATGGGAGGCGGCGGCGCCGGAGGAACTACGAGGGGCACGGCGGCCGTCTGCGGCGGCGGGATGCCCAACGCGGCGGC
>NNCF01126721.1:91823-132537 GCA_002313205.1 Laupala kohalensis | reverse complement strand
CATCACGCCGCCTCTGCCGCCTCCCGAAGCCGCAGCGACGGCCGCCGCCGCCGCAGCTGCCATCCCCAGCGAGGTGGGTGACGGCCCCAGCGCCTGGTGATGAACGGCGCTCAGGCCGCCCAGCCCCAGCGCCATGGTGGGCGCCGTCCTGCCCCACAGGGCTGCGCTTGGGCAGACGCGACGCGACGCAAAGGGAGGCGGACGCGCGGCCGGCCGGCCGCTACCACATGCCCGGGCACACGCCCGTGCCTCATGCACGCACGCACTTGCGCGCTTTCAGTTCAGCAACGGGACGAAGATCCTCTCCAGCCACGCAAAGATTCACTCGATTGCCTACAACACGTTGTCACGGAACAACACTGTCCAAGCAGCAATGCCGTCACTTAAAACACGCCCCTGTTTCACTCGAAGCAGAATAAACGTTACTGAAGGTAAAAACAGAATGTCCTTTATGCCAGTCAATCCACAGAGCTCCAGCCCCTTTCCCTCGTACGTCCCTTTCAGATATGTCCCTACTCTCTAGACGATCATGCTCGGTATCATGACGTATCAGCCCGGTCCAGTGTCACTGGCCTTCTAATAATCAACATCGCAGCTACCGTAGCCTTCTCGCACACCGACACTGCACACACAAGCGCAGTGTGAACGGCGGCGCGAGCGAGAGGGCGGGTCTCACCGCCGCCCCTCGCCCCCGCCCGCAACACACCGTCAGCCGTCGGTGGCAGTGGGGGAGCGCACGCACACATTGGCGCGGCCGGCCGGCTCGTTGTTTGCCCGGCGCATCGCCGTCGCCGATTGGCCAGGCGGGCGCGCGTCGTCACGGCAACGCCGTCCATCAACGCGCAGCTCGCCTATCGCGTGGCTGCGCGCCCTCCGTCGCGAATCTCGGGAAGGGAACGAGTCGAGGGGATAGGTTTCAACCGTGTTTGGTTGTCGACAAAACGCCAGGACGAGAATAATGGTGGGATCGGCGTGGATCATGTTGGTATGAAGCGGAGGTGGGATATCACCTCGATGGGAGGGGAAGAGGCAGAGGAGGGGGAGGGGGAGGAAACCGGGTCCAGAGTGGGGTTCTTATGCCGAAGGGTCGTGGTGTGACGAGCAGGGGGGAGGGAAAGAAGACTCGAGGCGACGCGACGTCGTGGCGCGGTGGCGGCGGAGTTGAGGAGAGAAAAAAAAGTAAGAAAGGAAGTGGTTGCCGGAGCGAAGGTTTTGCTGCAGGGCCCGTGTTCTTTTCGGAGTGATACGTCGGCCAACTGGCTGAGTTCGTTGCGCACGAGCCGATGGGCGGTGAAGGGCTACGAGGGCATACAGAGGGTTAAGGCAGGTGCACTCGATTCTTGCAAGAAAGATAGAGAAACCTTCAGAAAAATATTTGTATATCCCAACAATATTAAATAATGTATGCTTAATACAACATGACATTTCTGTAGCCAATAATCTCACATTTCTGGACTTAAAAACGAAAGGTTGGAGGAGAAGAGAGTGAATGATGCCATGTCAATATTTTGTTTCTCGCATTTGGGATGAGAATGTCAAAATACATTTTTGTTCACATCAGAATGATACAATTTAGTTTACCGCTCAGAAATTTATTTTTGATTTCTGAGTAAATTTCGTCACGAATTGTTACCCATATAATTCCCCTATAATTAGGTAACGCTAGCCCTACCTCCCCCTCCTGTCAAGAAAAGTTTCCGAAAATGTGGGGACAAATTTTGATACACTCTCTTAATTGTTCGTTACTCGTTGCTCTCACTAAGTGGTTGAGTTCAGGATTACAGAGGCAATCTTTAAGGTTAAAGCGTACTCCATTAAACTACGCATAACGTAACACCGATGCTTGTACTCTGCTTACCCCTTCCCTCCTGTTCGCTATCACAACGCAGTGTTACGATATCACAAACTCTCCTTCCCCAAGGATGTAATTTATAATGAAACGAAAGAAAAGAATTAAGAGTGTGCAGTACAGTATATACGAATTATTATTGATGCTTTTGATTAAATTGTACTCGAGAAAAATTAATATTCATTACTAACCAACTAGAAGACCATTCAGATGTGTTGGTATTACACTTACTCGACAACAGTTCCGAAGTAAAAAGGTTGAAGAAACGTAAATCACTAGACTTGCAATTCAGGTTTTCGTATTATTTTAGAGTTGCTATAAGGAAGAGTTATCATTGAATGACTTCTTAACTCATTGTTCATTCAATAACACCACATTTACTCATTAAAGAACAGATTGTATGTAAACAGATTTTATTAAAAAAATCTAGAAACTAATTATAATAACGAAGAAAATGTCATCTGATAAAACGCTCTTGATTTCCTGACCTACACGAAAGAGTGTTTCTTATATATGAAGGAGTTGAATGGCACCAAAGTCGCATAGTTATAATCTTCGTTCTTCTTTATTTGAAATATGTTGTGTGAAATGGATGATCATGATCCGATCAACATTTATTTCCTCATGCCTTTTGTGGATACACGTGGAAAGTTTTGTTTGACGAGTGCAAAAACTCAAAAATTTTAGAATTCAAAGTAAAAATACTCTATTGAGATTTAAGTAATCACTCCCTTTGAACGACGTAATACTCCTATTCAGCAATGTCCCTCTCAAACGCTCAGATCTTTACGGTTCTCACATTTATTACTTTCTCGAGAATTGTCTTGGGTGTGCCCAAGCGCCTTACGGTAAAGTAGAACAATGTTTAAAGAGAGTGAAGCTGGGAAAATTCAAACAACTGGGTACAAACCTTGTGAGCTGCAAATGTTGAAAAGCGACCTCGCTATTTTAGTTCTGGTTGGGAAATTCCAAAGTCGTACTTCACCACGATCGTCACGTTCCGAATTTCCGTTTATTTTAGAGACTACGCTCGCTTACTCTGGAAATGTCTCTGAGTCACATCTATGCTAATAAAGGAGAATACTTTGGAATTTCTCTGGTATGAAAATTGGAAAAGGAATCAATGAAATTATTTGAAATTAAAAAAAAACTTTTTAAGGGTGCAATTAAAATACTAAGTTCGGTTAATATTTATGGATTACAGTAGCAGAAAAACAATTAAAATGGCTACTAATCAGTAGATCTATGGTTTCTTCACTCGCATGACTATTGAATATAAAGCTTATTCATGTGACCGCCAGAGTTCGATAGAGTTACGGGAGGCGGACAATCCATTGAACGTATAATCTAATTTTCATTCGTAGAAGCAAAATTAAAGACTGTGAAGAAAAAAGTGAAATGAAATCCAAAGAATTCAGAGGTGTTCAATAAAGACGCACGGCATACAATATTGAATTTTTATGAGTGTTTTGTACGTTTTCTTTGTATTTTTTTTTATTTAACAACACAAAAGTAGAGAGATATGGAAAGTAACAAATGAATTTAGAATATTATATAATAACCCCAGGCAACGCCGGGCAAAATAAGTTAAATAATCCAGACCTCTTGGAAGACTCTTTAATACCCTTTGTAATGTAAAACTACAACAATTCACAGTACAAATTTTTCTTTGAATGTTTATGTAATGTTTTGTGAGTTTGTTTAACAATACAAACATTTTTTTGTTTTATTTGTGAATTATTTTAAAATTTTGAATGTCCAGTAATGATTATTTTAAGTTTCTTTTCAAATACCGGGCAACGCCAGGTAGTTCTGCTAGTTTGTTATAAATCAGCTTTCTTCAATGTTCACAAATAATAAACTTTATATTCTTAACAAATTTACCAACGAATTTTGTTAAGATCTATTTAAAAATTAATTTTGAAAAAGGTATTAGTAGCCTTATACAATTATGAAATACGTCATACTTGTAATTATAATATTACTGGAAATGACATGACGTCGTTGATCAGAGAAGCTGTCTGATATACTGGCGCACTCACTCATTCATCGAAGCAGAGAAAAAAACTATTCAAGATATTCGAACAATTCGAAGAAAATTATTCGAACAATAAAATTTGGATAGGATTTTCCTTTTGTATTTTAGTGAATTTTTGAGAAAGGATTTTTTGAAATTCTGATTTTATAGGGTAAATTGGGGTGGAATGATTTTTCGAATTCTTTTTTTCTTTTTCTTACGAGCTAATTGTGATATGTCGGATATATCTGTGAGCCACATTTTGTTTCAAATAAGTTTTCATTAAGTTACACCAATAGTGAACTATGTATTTCTGAATACATTTACCAAAAAATTAATAAAAATTTAACACTTTTGTAAGGATTAGTTGATATTTATGAGATAAGTAATTACAATATTTCTGTGCGAGGCATGTTATGACCTATAAATTTCGAAGCAGATTGCACTTAATATATAAGTTAACAAACAACAATTATAAAAGATTACTTTGAAGAAAAAGAAGAAGAGAATAATTTGTAACTATTTCAGAATAATAGCCATAGTTGACCCTAAAGAGTTTTTCCTCTGAAAAAGAATTCCGTTACGTTTATTCCGCTCTAGTTCAGAAGTCACATTGCAACCGTTGGAGATTCAATTGTCACTTGACTCGATCTGAAAAACACAGAATGCTCTACGCATTCTGGTCATAAACGTAGGAGAATCTGCTTGCTAAAACGTATTTTATTTTATTTTTAATCACTCAAAAAGCACGTTGAGATCACTTTCTCAAAATCATGACGTTGCTCAGTATTTTGACAAATGAAATAAAAGTCACATGAAATTTTCATTAATATATAATACTTGATTAATTTAACCTTTTATGTATGTTTCAGAGGAGTCTTGGACAGAAATATTCTGAAACATCATATATTTTATGTCAGA
The DNA here is from genome assembly GCA_002313205.1 of Laupala kohalensis. Taxonomy (NCBI): domain Eukaryota; kingdom Metazoa; phylum Arthropoda; class Insecta; order Orthoptera; family Trigonidiidae; genus Laupala; species Laupala kohalensis. The sequence continues at coordinate 127,750 of NNCF01126721.1, read as the reverse complement.
TAATCACATTCTAGAACCAAAAAAATGTAAATTAGAATACTGTACCTAACAACTTATTAATCGGTAGGCATTTATGTCCAATTAATTAAGAGAAGGTGTAGTTTATTATATTTATTTATTGTTGAATCGATTATTTATTACATTATTGTTTATTCATATTTAAAGTGGAAGCATTTTCTCCGACATAATCATCGTCATTAACACGAATATTTCTGAATTGTCGTAGAGAGGTTAGAAATGTGGCATAGTAAAACTATTTTGAGGAGAAATGCTCCAGTTATTTCTTCACAACCTGACGATGCCAAATGCGTCAGCGAATACGTTTTCACTTCAGGTCTATAATCAGAAATTTATTTCGGAGGGGGCCCAGACTTCACTCCAAATTTTTTATTAGTATTAAACTTACTTTTCTAAAAGTATTTTACATTTCATCATTTTTTTAAAAACTCATGTTCTTCATTACTAACAAAATAAAATAACAAAACATGATAAAGTACTTGCATTACAACATTGCCCCCAAACTCTTCCCTGGCTAAGTGTCTGTTACGTTTAAAATAAAAATTAATAGACGCAATATACTACATATTATTTAAATTCTCTGCAGTACTCACATGTAGTATAAAACGTTTTTAGCAGAAAGCGTCTTTTCGCTGGGTTTGACAAAATGAATATGTCGCCAGTTTTTGGTTTTTGATAGAAATCAATGACAAGTTTATACGACCATATGAATTCTATGGAACAGTACTGTGAAAATCGAAGAATCGCGTGGATCCCCCGTAGGAACGCCATACATACGCCCCTAACAAACATCTCCGTATTCAAGTACGAAAACATGTTAGAAACACATTTAAAATTATCTTCATATCTTATGGACATATAAAGTAGTTCATAACAGTTCATTTGTGCAATTATTCAATTCCTGCACCAGTAATGTGTTCTCTGTATATGTTGTAAGTATAAAAGATGTTGAAATAGCTTGAAAATGTGTCGAGAATTTACTGAACCAAAGGACTCTTTGGACTCAAATAATATTTCTTCGTGAAGTTTCGTAATCATGAGAAGGCATGCATTTCCTTTCCTCAATCACTCGAAAGATAAATATGATCATAGAAAAAAAAACACAAATTTAATTGTCATGTCTAAGAAAATATACCCCCCAGGGGACTTACATCTAGTAAGTACGTGTTTGGCGAACACGGGGCCCCGAGCTGAGTCTGGCATTACTTCCACTTACTTGTGCCATGCTCCTTCCTTTCTCTTTTCTGACCTCCCTTGGTCACCTCTTGTTCTTTTCGATCCCGACGCTATTAGGGCTAGGGTATCTTTCATTTTCCTCTTTCCTCTTCTTTTTTTTTAATGTTTCTAGTAAAAGTCATGTGATATGTTGGAATTTGTGTTTAGAGTTGTAATGCAGGAGGGTTTTTAGTGGGTATGGCTGAGTCTTTCGGCGAGTCCCACACGCGGGGAGAGTCATGTTGGCTCTCCCTAGTGCGTAACTGCATTTTCCCTACCTGTACAAGTTTTAAGGGCTCTAATGACCTCGCTGTTGACGAGCCCTAAAGCCCCACAAAAAAGAAAAAAAAAATCTAAGAAATATGCAACCAATGTTGATTGTTTCGTTCTGCTCAACGTCGCTATATATGTGGAAACTATTTGTTTTGTAGAACTCTTGGATGACATGCATACAAAAAGGGTCAAAGTCGTATAATATTTAAAGAGATGTGGCAAGTGTGGGTAATATTATATTCGTAAGCATATCATAATTGACTGATCATGTGGCAAGTTCGGCGTGGTCAGTGAGATTTCTCATACTGTAACCAAAAGCCATATTTTTTGCTAAGATCACTTCCTCATTTCTTGGTTATTGTGGGGTATTAGCAACATGATAAAAGAATAATAAATTAAATGTCGTTGGTTTGTTGCTCAAAGTTTTATTGCTAGAAAGCTTTTTCGGCTGCATAACAGCCATAGTCAGTATCGTCATCGCCAACGATATTTAATTTATCATTCATTTCTATTGAAATATACATCAAAATTTTCCCGTTTTCTTCTCTTTATCTAAAGAAACGCATATTTTAGGATGCAATAGAGTCAGATAATTTTATCACTACGCTCTGTTTCGGCATCGTTGTTTGGGAATTCCTTAGGGTGGAGTTGAAGATAAAGTGTAGGGCGGAAAACAGAAACATATGTGCAGTTCTCACAATCAGAGATTCCAATAAACATTTCCCACGAATTCTAAGTTCCCAAAATACTATATTTCATAATGGTTGCATCTAACATACGAAATGAAAATATAATATTCAATTATATTTCGGATTAATTAAAAATGGTATTGACCTGAGAAATAATATACTGCTTACGAGAAGATTTATCAAATATTTGTGTTTCAATGTACTGTACTAAACAATTTCATTTACTATAATGATGAATATCTCATGAATATGTCTCTCCTTTGGATTATTTTGGGGAGCAATCCTCCCAAAAACACAAATCAAAACAATAATATCAATTGGGAAATAATATTATGAAGATTTCTTTTAAGAATCTGAATTGTATTAATATGAAGGGAATTAGATAAAGAGTACTTGCGTTAAATCTGAGAAATTCTCTTTTTTATCATAGATTCATGATTTTAATCACTTATTTTTATTATTCCTGATAGCAATTAGGCTTCACAAAACAATTAGTTACACTAGCTTTCAGTGGTTTGAAGAAAATTATTTCTACCTTCTGGTGAATTTCCATTACTTCCATTCGGTTATTCTGGTAGTTTCTAAGATACGTGATCAACAGCATACGATAAGAATAATATTTATTAAACTGGTGACGGATATTTACTTGATGGACCTTCTTTCATAATAATACATATTATCATTTTTCAGAAGTTTGAGAGAAAAAAACATTTGGGGTGTTGATGACAGAGGACATCGTCGTACGATGATTATATTAACGTACGCAAGGAAAATAATATTCCGAAAAAAATCATAAAACGAGAAAGTAACTACGTACAATAAATTTCAAAGAGCAATTCGCAAAGTTAAATATTTGTACTTTGCCCTCCATGAAAAATATACTCAAAGGAATATTTTGACATTTATTATCATTATTATTATTATTATTATTATTATTATTATTATTATTATCTTGTACAAACACGGGGAAATTTACACATCTACTAAGTAGAAAAAAATTATACGGTAGAGTCTTACATAGTACAGATCACAAATTTGAAACGAGAGAAGTCTAGTTATTTTGAGTACTACAATACGTAAAACACATTTTCAGTTGGATTTCAGAGGAAAAGAGTTTTCGTAAAATTTGTTTCAAGCTCATAAGCTAAACTACGTGTGCTCTTCACACCTGTAAGAATTATATTATTAAATTATCTGAATTGTTAAATTCGCAAAAATTGATGAACTAAATTATTAATTATCCTGTAATACACATGAGTATTCTACATGTATGTCTATTCTCGCTAATATCAAACATCTCGAGAAACTATTTCAAGATTTCTAATACAGCTCTTCTGTTCTCTATCTTAATAATATACCTTTCCAGAGAATAATTTGAGTGCCTCTTTAGAACTATATGCGTTCGAGTGTCTGTCCTAGAACATGATCTTATTAAGCAAGCACAATAGACTAATACTACGAGTAATATTCTCTACTTTTCTGATTGGTTTCATAACATTATTTAACTCATAAACACTTGGTTCTGCAAATTTGGCAATTCGGTAACCCCTCTAGTGCTGGGCAAAGAAGTGTTTATGACAACTAGACTAGAAAATACCTTTCAGGTGTTTACACATTTACTGCCTCTTGGCTGTAGTCCTTTCTTATTACTCACTACTACTTTTCCACACAAACTATTTACTCAATAAGGGCATCATTCCTGAGAAGTTTTTTTTCTTTTCTTTTTACGCGTAAGTGCTAGGGTGAAAGGAAAGATGAGCATTAAGGAAATGAAAATGCATAGTGGAATATTACAAAGTGTGCCACAAGGTGCGCATTGAGGTGGAGGATACGTTGGCCAGTCAATGAAATATGCCATTTTTTGAGAGGGAAGTTGAAAGTGCTGTACAGATTTATGTAATATGTTTGACTGTGTTTTAGGCGTGAAGCGATACCCTAATACGTCCGCCCTGAAAAATGTTTTGCATATGATTGGCTTGCACTGCACATGTTCGGGACGGGCACACTTGTCTTATCCAACTAAGATGAAAACGTGGATTGAAGCATAACCTTGATGTTGAAAAATTCCACTTATCGTATTCTATCTGGTTTAACTGAATTAATCTTATGTTGTTTTTTTATTTCGTTGCAGTCTTGTGTTGTTAGGTTTATATTTTAATGAGTGAAACTAGTTTCTAAAATGCGGACATTTTAAAGATCAGTAGCAGGATATGATTTTCTGGACAAGAAAAGCAACATCGCTATCCGCACTCAATATGAACAAATTGAAGGATACGATACGATACGATTGCGAGTACAGATATCCTGGTTTAATCATGGGGGAAAGAATGGGAGAAAAGGGGACACCAGTGAGGATATTGCATAACATCGCAAGGAAGAAAAATCTCGGAAGACTAATAAGAAGATGCGAAGATCAGAACATCTTAGAGACGTAACACGCATTATCACATAAATCTAATGCACTATAATGATGATGTTCAACCACACTAATTTGTTGATTCAAAATATCTTCCATTGAAGTGTTTGTTGATGAATATCTCCGATGGTGTAGTAAATGAATTTCTATTCGTCTACGATTTATAAAACCTATGTCTAATTTTCTTTTTTACTTTAGGATACGCATTCCTTGATTTTGCTCTGAGGCGCTGAAAAGATAAATCGCCACTGTCTTAATTAAGGGGTCCTTGTTCGGAATTAAAGGGATGGTCCCTTCCGGAAAATAAATTAGTTTATTGTGTACCACCTGCATCATACGCAGTTTGTAACAGCTTTTTGGGCAAAAAAACATTTATTTATTTACTCGATTTCTTCGTAATAATTCACATGATATCCATTTTTATCAGCAGCAGTCTGGAGAAATCGTCTCCATCGCGTCTTAAGAGCCAGCGTCTTCGCCTCCGCCGCCGCGTCTATTGATCTTCGTGACTGAAGCGCACGCCTCTGACTCCGTGACCCTCCTCCACTTCGTTTCTCTGCTTCATTCATAACACAAAGAACGACACGAATCAATAGATCTGCTACTTAATTAGTACTGAGCAGTTATGAAACACAAATGATACTCTCGAACTTCCTGATGTTCCAAAGCAACCACATCTATGTTAAAAAGGAAACATATTTATTCGTGTGTGTGTGTTGTTGTTGTTAATGCTGAGATTGGTTACATCACGAGTTTGCAGAATGAAACAACGATTGGGGCTATCTAACGCTTCAGAGCATTTATTGCTCCATCTTCAGAGCTGTAATAGCGTGGATATTATATAAGAACAACGACATTATATATGAAACGTTGACAGAACTTACCGAGTACCCAAAGTGGAATTATTAACATAACATCCAATAATGAAAACCTTTCGTAAATTCAAATCATATAAATAAAGTTAAAATATGTCTAAAAACAGCCATCAGGAGAGTGATGCGCTGTATGTTACAACCATAATATACTGTCAATAATAATGTTGTTGTTAATAATAATGAATACGTAGGTTGACAACACAAGAGTATAAAAATGGAGCTCGCGCCATTAAATTGTACGTTTACTACTCCATTCTCTTTTCAAATTATTTTCTTTCCTTGATTTTGCATCCTGTTGTATAATTTTTCGGTCACTTCATCAAATCACTACCCGCTATCAACATTTTTATATTTTGAAGAATATAATTTACATGTAAAATGTAGTATTGAAGTCCTTTTCTCTTCATTCTGTGTATGAGATTATGAAAATATATGGAAAAAACTGAAAATGTATGCGCTGTGAGAAATATACGAGTAAATATTGTCTAGATTTGATGCCGTTGGGACGAAACTAAAGTTTGATATCATAAATACTTACTCGATATTGATGGGTAAATATTAAATAAATTTAAGTGACGTATTCAGGGCAAAATATTTCCATAAAAAGTTGTGTTAGTCCACTGAGCTAAATATGTATTAAGTGTCATTGCAAGCTTACAGTCTCGTTATTGAAATTCAGATTTTATCTCTGTCCTTAACTCATCTCAACTTGAAATTTTAGTCAAAATTACAACGTGAGAGTGTAAGTACATGCATATTTTCTTCGTCACCTTGATCTGGGGTAAACGTCCTGTGCTTGTGTTAAATCAACAAAGTCTTCGAAATCGGCGAGAAACAGCTGAGTCATTGAAGAAATTTCCTGTTATTATTTTCCTGCATACGCTAGTCATAAAAATATCATTTAATGACAAACATTGACTGAAATCTAAGAGAAACACGATTTAGTCTGTGAACACGGATGAGTGGTGGATGATGAATTTCTGAATGTCGAAACAACAATCAACAAGAAAACAATAAATAAATAAACAAACAAACAAACAAACTTAAAATTGCGATTGATAGAATAACATGAAAGTTGTGAGTGATCAAACCAGTGAAATTAGTCAGTGCTTACTAAATGACCATGACAACACTTGTCTCCGCTGTTATGACACAATTGCGAGAAGTAATGCATTTGTGGAAAGAGAAAATATTCTCTTTTCAGGATTGTATATATTCTTTCCTACGAGTCCAAAACAACTTTTTCGTGATATCTTTTTGGCATGGGGTCAGCAATGATGAACGAAAGTAGTTCAGGTTTAATAAGTATTTACGATATCATGTATTATATAATTCAATCAGACGGAAATCATGATTTTTAGTATAAATTGAAAAAATGGTGGGGCGATTGACAGAATAACGTGAAAAATGAAATAATATCCACACTTATAAGCCATTCAATCCCTTCAGCGGAGGATTTGCGCTTTTAATACTTTACCCAAGTCATTTGAAGCTATGATATTTTTTATATAGTAATGTAACGGTATTCTATATACCTCTCACAAATTAGTATTGATAACTATGATCTTTTGACAAAAAATATTTATTACAAGAATGATTTTCAACATTTTCTTCAATTTGAGATAATCTTCATCTGCATTCGAGGAACGTTTCCCTCAAGAAAGTTTCACTAGAGTAAAGAGTAAACAGGCGTTGCAGCATGGAGATGTTTCGCCTGACTCTTTTGTAATAATTTCAGCTTTTGTACACAGAATTGTTCTGAATCCGAATCATGACCATTAAGGCAGGTGGCAAGTGAATCTTTTCTTTTTTATATCTGCTCTTCCGGAGTATTTTCTTTTCATTCCTCTGCTGTGACAAACGAAGTCTCTCAAGGAATATTCGACTCATGCGATGGAGAGAAGTTTCATGTTTTACTTTCATGATATTTCTAAGACGTTTTTCCTAATTATATAACTTTACTTCTCTTGAAGTTTAACTTTATGAAATATAAATAACAGGGAGATAAGATGTATATAATATTAATGTACTTTTAATTGAAATTTGTATATAGATTCTGAAGACATACAGACGCAAAAATAATTCCACAGATATTTTATGATATTTTGGTATTAAATTTCGTATTTCGTGTTCACGCTTTTTGTTATATCTCACGAACCATATGTACTACCACTTCGGTTTTCGTAAGTAAATCCTTGTTAAATCGATTATCTAAAAACGATTTTTGATAACAATAACGATAAAGAATTATTTTTAATTTTTTTCTGTTATTTCATTTTAAATGGGAGCAAAAATGGAATCTATGTTTTCATGTATTGTCGTTCGCGTAAATGTCCTGCTAATATTATTTTCACCATATCTACCAAGTTGAAAAATGTCGGTTTCCGTAAGTAAACGTTGTTAATTCTTATATCAAAAGATGGGTTCCTGGGATTTTCGATGTTTCATGTTTAATGAGTACAAAAGAGTACACATGTTTTCAGGAGTTAGCTAATGATTAAGGTATACGTCTTCCGCTATACTTCAAGAATAAATTGATACATCATCTTGGTTTTGTCTGAAAGATTACATCTAAAAACCAATCTCTGTAATTTTCGACGTTTTAATTTTAACTAGTTGAAAAGTAGGGAAAATATTTGGGTCGTGCGTTGTCGTGAATTTCTGACATTTCATCAAAGCAGAGAGAATAGTATGAAAGATAGGATTTTGAAATTTTTATCGGATATTGATCATGTATTACGAAGTCTGTTCAAGAAAAGATTCTTCAAAAAAACCGTTTCTGAGGGATGAACTAAATAAAAATGTTTTTTTTTTAGTTTGCCCTAAATAACACGACTAACGATAACTTTACCATATATCACGGTTTTTGAACTTAAATGTGTAATTTTTTTCTTCTGTACATTATAACGAAGGGAAACAACATCTCACAAGGACTAGCAAACTCGCCGGGCAAAACCGGGCAAGGTCAGCTAGTTTACGCGAAAACTAGCTCATCGTCCCTTCGACGTACATTGTACTTCGTCTTACTTCAGTGGGGAAACCCGAAGGTGTGCATCAGATTCGTACACTCTTCGTTCCCGCTATTCCAGGAAAACCAATGTTTTCACATCAGCGTTTATTTCCCTCCTCTTCCACCCCTGCGCAATCCATCACTTTCTGCAAAACATTCTCATTACATCCTCAACTAAAAAAGTAGAATGCGGTCACTTCTTGGCGTTTCACATAATGTACGGAAAATCGCTCATGCTAGACCAAATCGAGACAGAACGTCCGTAAACAGAAAATACCACCAAGAGTAGTTCTCTTTAACATCTGATAATCATTTGTGGAACAATCGGAGTTTAAACTTGACTATATTTTGAGTAGAATGGTTTTGTTACATGTGGAAAATACGTGAAGTCTATAAGCCTTTCTCTTTTGAAGATCAAAGATAATAAACATATAAACAAAATCTTTTTTTTTAATACTACTATGATATGATTAAGATTAGATGTTTAATGAATAACGTAGTTCTTGAACTTTGCTTCATTTCTGAGTAATTACGATGATCAGAGTTAAACCGCTACATTTAACGGATTGCATATCCACAACACAGACTACACAATTATGTTAAGAAATATCAATTTTTGAACATATATTACTGATAGCGGTGAACTAGTGGTAGCGTCCAATCACGCTCTACGGAACTAGATGAGGTTTTCAGATGGGATTACCCCTCACCTACTCCAGACTTATGTCCGTTCGGTCTGCTCGGTTCTGACAACTCAACATCTCTCCTTCCCAATTCCCTTTCCCCAAGTGAAGGTTAGGTGGAAGAGCTGTCCTCATCATCTGAACCTCGCTAAAAGACAATAAATAAATAAATGAAATACTATAATAAGAAATAATTTGTTTTTACATTATTTTGAGTTCAATTTATCAAACTATCAATTAACCTCTGTTTTAAGTTGAATGACTCTGCTTCATAGGAAGAAAATGACGTCAGTAACACTTTTAGATTTCACTTTCAGTAGTTCACATAGGTAACAAATCAACAAATAAAAATCTAATTTTTATATATTAGTAAGATGAAAAATATTCTGCTTATTTATTTTGAGTTATGGAACATATTTAGGCCACATTGTCGATCGTGTTTCATTTCCTGTAAAACGTTCCGAATGATTTTCAAAATTTTTTGCATATTTTTCTTACTTTTACGAGATTAAGAGTTGAAGCTGAGCATTTCACCTTAAAAGTTTTCTCTGAGTTGAAGTGTCAGTCAGGATACAGCACCAAACATTCTCACCCATTTGTACCTACTAAAAAGCGAAACATCGAAAACTTTAGAAGTTCGTTCTTCGGTATATCATTTAGCATTTGTATTCAAAAACGTGAGAATAAACCATACCGTTAACGAAAATGATATACCATGCCATTAATACAAACGAAAAAAACATGAAAAATCTTCTACCCCCTTCTGCATCCATCAAAAAAATATTTAAAATTTTTTTTGAGACATTTTAATAAAAAAATTTGACATACAGAGGCCTAGATGATATCTCAATTAGTTCATGAGATAGACACTCCGACTTCACAAATAAGTGCGCTAACTGTAAATAAATAATCACAATATTCTTCATTCTGTAACAAAAATCGTAAAAGAATGTAGTAAACTGAAAAGGAAGGAATGAAAAATATAATTTCCCCCAGGGGACTTGCATCTAGTAAGTACGTGTTTGGCGAACACGGGGCCGCGAGCTGAGTCTGGCATTGCTCCCACTTACTTGTGCCATGCTCCTTCCTTTCTCTTTTCTGACCTCCCTTGGTCACCTCTTGTTCTTTTCGATCCCGACGCTATTAGGNTTCGGCGAGTCCCACACGCGGGGAGAGTCATGTTGGCTCTCCCTAGTGCGTAACTGCATTTTCCCTACCTGTACAAGTTTTAAGGGCTCTAATGACCTCGCTGTTGACGAGCCCTAAAGCCCCACCAAAAAAAAAAAAAATATAATTACCTGAAAATGTAACAAAATTAATGTAATTTTACACTTTCTTAACTTGCGAGATGGGTCTTAGAAGCCCCCATGTGTGAATGTAATATTCAGATGTGAAGCATCGAGTTGAATGCTTTATTATTATTATTATTATTATTATTATTATTGTTGTTGTTGTTATAATTTACTAAACTCACAATACAATACTCTGTTCCTTTCCCCAAATCATATTCAGTTCAACCATAGCTGTGAAAAAATATGATCGGAATGAATATTTTTCTAATTCGAATTTCAGAAACATTAAAAGAAGGGGAAATGGCCGCTTTCCCTAACATTTCTTCAATGAAAATAATATTTTAACAACACTAAATACTTGACCATCCGTTTTGCGTCGAGCATAAGAAGCTTGGTTCTTGTTGCCGTGACAGAACTTGTTATGGACTAAACGCTTTTGCCAGAACTAGTATTGGTCGTTTAGAAAACGCATAAAACTAGTTTTGCCCAAAGCGCAAAGTCCAAAACTAGTATTGGTCATTTTCAAAACTCACAGAACTAGCTCTGTCAGAAAGGCATCTACCTAAGCTAGTTTTGGTCGTTTTTTTTGTTCATTGCCGAAATCGAGTTTTGTGCGTAATATATGTGTCATGAATGTAAATTTTGAAGCATATGGAAATTTATAGTAAATTTTCTGTTCGTACATTCCTTTGCTTTGATACCTGTTATTTTCGGGAAATGGTATTAAGAAAATACTGCAACTAGAAAAAATTTAAATATAGACATGTTCACGGAGTAGAACTCCAATTATCCAGATCAATTGGGACTGGGACCAATCCGGATAATCAAATATACGAATAATTGGGTTTCTTACAAAAATGTAAGAATTCTAAGTAATTTTATGGCAAAATGACAAAGAAATATCCTACTGTTGAGGAAAAAACAAAAAAAACCCACAATATAGAGTTGAAAAATGTAATGATATATTATAGGTCTAAAGTGATTACAATTAGCTCATTACAGTAATAAAAATAGCAATAGTTTAGTGTACAATAATTAAGAGTCCAACCATTTTTTCTCCTATAGAAGCGTATAAATGGCTATTCGGATAATTGGAGTTCCACTGTATTTATTTCCGCGAGCAAGTTCATAAAAATATTCTTTCTTCCAAATGATCTTCACAGGATAGAAGTAGCAATATGTATTCATTGCAACATTTGTAACGTAATCCTAACAATTTGTATTTGAAACAGTTATGTGAAACGAATTAAATACATTTGATTCATAATAAATGAATACATACGTAAATGATAAAAAATAATAAACTTTATTGTTAAAAAAGCAGTTGTAAACTGATCATGAAAACGTGGGGGAATATTAACTAAGTTACTCTCTGGAAACAAGCAAGGGACCATCCCAACAATTCCGATCAAGGGTGCAAAGGCAGAGGCGGATTTAATACTCACAAAAAAATTAATAAAATACGTAGTTTTCAATTTATTATTCCAAAATGAATCGTAGATATAATGCAGTCGCAAATGAATAGGTATCATTTCATCTTTATTTCATCCCTATTCGTTTTTTTTCTCTTTAGTGTATACAACTGAACAATTATTTTTTATTATATGTATGGGTCTAGGTTAAAGTTTACAACAATGGCTCAACGCTCGGCATAATTTTTTTCACTACTTCACTGGGAAAATAATCTATCTTACATTCTGACAACGCATCTTCCTCTCGCACGAATTCATTGTTGTGAACGAGAAGTACTCCTCCGCATTTCCAACGAATCCTCCCACAACAGTAAGGAATTGAGCGGAAGCGCCTCGCCACATTTCGCGGCCTCGCAGACGTTTTTTTGTGCAACCTTCTGCGATTCCACCCACAGGCTGCCGCTAGGAATTATTCCGTATGTCGAGGCGATGACAACAGCAGGTGTCGTGGACACAATGGTGAGCGCTGAGGCGACGCGACGCGCAGGCAGCAGCAGCAGCAGCACCACCACCACCACCGTGCCGAAGAGACCATTTATCATCGTGATCTATTTCCTCACGCGATTATGGCGTTCTTGAAAGGCCTCGGCCGTAGTAGTTCCCAAGGAAGGACATTCTCGATTCTTATAACCAGGCTTCACGCTTTATTATGGTTAAAAGAATCGTTTTCCATTTATTTTGGTCGAGGTGTTAAAAACGAGAAATTCGGACGATTAAAAAAAAATGTTAATTTTAGATATGACAATCCCTACAATGAAAATGAACGAATAATTGCTTTTAAAATCGTGTACTAAAAATTTGAAAAAATTGTTTAGAACGAATTTGATATTCAATTAATTATACCGTTTTAATGGTATCCATTTCCGAGTTTATAAAAGTAAATAAAAATATGATCTTATCATAAAACGAATTCTAACTTTCTATAAAAAAATCATAATTTGATTTGAAATTTTAAGAATACATTTTTCAAACTTGTCAGAATTTTTCCACACATTTTTACATGTTGTTCATATTTCTCAATTTCACTACTCGCTTACGACATTGGAAAAAAACAGAAATACTTTAATAATTTTCTTAATTGCATATTCATGGTATGAATGCGAGTAATACACTGATTTTGTTTTTCAAAATTTTTGTATTGTCATTTTTAGAAAACATAGATCACTAAAGCCAGTTGAGTATTAAAAATCCAATGGTAGATTAATCTCTTCGGGGCAATTGCGTAAGATACTTGTAAACTTCCAAAGCACCATGTAGCAACACATTCGTCAGATATTTCTGCAGTGCGATATTCTTAGTCTATTATATGTTAATTATAAATATTTACCACACACTCATTCGAAATATTTCATTCTTCTCGAAAATGAGTGTTTGGTAGGTATCGGAAGAATATCTATTGCAGGGATGTAAATGTAGATAGATAAGTGGGGAACGTGAAGGTGCGATTAGAGATGTAGGAATGAAAGAGGAAAGATAATTAATAATAATTTATTTTTTTACAGTACATACTATTGATACCACCGATTTTCAACGAGACCTGCAGCTTCGTCCGCAAAGTGAGTCTCTGAGTCTACCGGCAACAGTATTCCAAGGCTGACACGTTTACTGATAAGAGTTGGCTCTTAAGGGATGCAACACAATATCTTAACACGAGTTATTGAGTGCAAGCACTTGGAAGTAAATACATTTATTCATTTCCAAAGCCTTCCACCGTCAAATACTGCTTACGACCGCTTTCACACCCTCTCGATGTATAGCATACGTTGTTCTATTAAAGAAGTATTATCTGGACACAAGATAATACAAAATTCCGTTCTCCTTGAAAAAGGAGAGATTGAAATTTCTTCGAGTGAAACGCAAAAGGTTGAAGCACTATTCTCAGAATCTGGGATTTAATTCATGTTAATTTTAAATTCATTCAATTATAAATTGATGTTTATAGTATGGTGGGAATTACGATTTCTTCTTCACATTTAATACTCAAATGCAATTTTTATATTTAAAATAAAAATAATCTTCATGCTAGATTAACCGTAGTAAAATCTGTACTACCAACTGTATACAAAATGAATGTAAAACTACGTTTATTGAATATATAACAAGATGTTTGATTGGTTTGACATTTCGTTATTTTTAACTGCAGAATACGCCGAGTTTAAATAGACCAAGTTATATTTCATTAATTAAATAATTACCCTTCTCCTGTTTGAATACTACCAAATGAAAAGTATAAAAATAACATCACATTTGTGCTTTTTACGAAATATATGGAAACATGTTGCAATTTTAAAGGTACTTATTGCTTATTTAAAAATGCTCCTGTCTACTACCCTGTCAATTTTTAACTTACTCGGAGTAAGGAAATGCGGTAATAGACTACTGAACTTTAATTATGTCTTGAAGCATGGTAATTCCGAATGGACAACGTGTTTTAGACGATGTTTTTCGAGACATACGTAAGTAGTTGTACACCTTAACCGTTTCATTAATAATTTTTTTTCCACAATCCAATACAATTGTTGTTGACTAAGTATGTCTATAATGTATGATTGACAAAGATGAGAACCTCTATAAATTACCTTGCACAATATCGTTCAAAGATATTCTTCTTGCGTTGGTATCAAGATATGTTGGTCCATAATCATAGAACACACTGTGCCACAGAACGCAGAAATTTCTCGACACCCTGTGGGAGTAATTTGGCTCCGCGATGTTTTTACTTTCCTCCTTTTTCGAGCTCAGACGTGAATTTTAACGAACGCCAGAAGTCGTAAAGAAAACGGAAGAAATCGCTACCCCTTTGGCTGTCGCGCCCTTAGAAATCGCGTTTCTGCGAGCTGCCACCTCTTCCCCCACTCCACACTCTCTCAACTCGCCCACCTCATCCCCCACCCCCACCCCGACCCCTTTCAACGCCATCATCCACCCTTCGCGCGAAATCGTTCTTTCTTTCTCTCTGGAATCAGCCTCCACGACCTTTCGTCTAAACCGACGCAGATCGAGTCCAATGCGAAGTGGCGTGGAACAGGCAACATCTTCTCAAGTACATTTGATGTTATGATTGGAAACCGAGTTTACGATATCCACGGTAATATTAATTTGTAAAGAAATAAAATCAAATAATTTTCTTGCGAACAAATTTAGTGAGATGGTCGTCTTCATATTATTAATTGTTAGCCTCGTCGATATGGGATTTTAATTTATGTTCTTTATCGATGGTTTACGGTCTTAAAATAATCAATACAAAACTAGGAGGGAAAAAGAATATTGATTTTCAATAGTGTTACACAATTAAAAGAAATAAAAGGATAATTATAATCTAAATACTATGTCTGCTATTCTATGGAGGTAAGCTGGTGGAGATGTTGATTGTCTAAAAGATGGTTCTGCACAAGAGTTACGGGGACGGAGAAAACACTTGAAGTTTAGAGCGGAGAGACAGAGGGAGGTAATTAAACCCAACTTGAGTGTTTGACATTTCGATCGTTACATTTATTTGTTTCACGTGCTACAACTGCATGATAAAAGGAATAATTAATAAATGTAAATGAATTCAAGCATTACTCAATTCATTTTTAAAATTTATCTCTTTCGAAAGAAGCAAGTAACTCTCCCAATAACAATATCAGTTGAAACTAAGAGGAATTGGTGTAAGGTATCGAATAGATAATAAAATAAATTAAAAACCATTATTCTCATTAGCACTTTGTTTAATACAAACCACAGAAAATAGATTCTTCTTCACATCTACTGTCCATCCCTTTCTCAGCCCCTCCCTCACCATTGGCTTCTCCTCTTTCATCGTCTCCTGGTCTTGCCTTCCCTCCCAACTGCATCCTCTTGCCTCGCCACCCACCCTTCCATTTAACTAACGGGCTCGACGTACGAATAAATTTCACTTCCTCCCCAATGCTAGCGTCGTCAGAACGCCAACCCTGCACTTTGCCGAAAAATTAGACATTTGCCTCTAGTATTACGGCGTAAAGATAATCGTGAAACGCTACAAGGTCTGAGGATAATTTCGTAGAAGCGTGGATATGAATGCATGCTAAATGAACTAAAATTCTGAATGTAAAAAAGATGTCAAATTGTCCAAAAATAAACGACCTTTTCTCGATGCGGGTGACGGTGGAGAGTGAGAAGAAAGTCGTAACCAATCCCCCTGTCCTCCTCACCCTCTTTTGCAACACCCTCAAAACTCTTCCTCTCTCTCCTTTAAAATGAGACATTACTGGGGAGAGATTGTTAAAACTGCAATATGTATGAATGTAAAACACGAGGAGAAGCGTCTATTCGAACACGCTGGGGCGAAAATAACTCCTGCCCGGAGGCTACCAACTCACTTTAGCAAAGTTACCGCTGGCTAGGAAGGGAATAAAACTGGTTTTGGAAAAAAAGGAGAGCTCAGGCGCGCGCGAGAGAGAGACAAAGACAACGCCAGTCAGAACAGAGGAAATCAAGTCCGAAGGGAAAAAACAAGTGCCGCGCGACAAAACTCGGGGAACGCAAAATTGGAAGAGGAAATTTCTTTTGCAACTCAATTGTTTCCACATGGCTGCACTATATCGCGTCGGGGAACTGTCTCGCCGGCGACGGAGCCGCGGTGGAGGCGACGGCGGCGGCGGTGGTGGCAGCGTGAACAAGACCTCGATACGCGAGGTATCGATCGACACAACAGATGATGGTGTTGGGGTGGTGGGTGAGACAGCGAGGCTGGTTGCGGCCGTCGGCGACGGCAGGCGCCTCGACGCAGAGCGCCGCGTCGCCCCAGGCGCCTCGGCGACCGACCCTGCTACCCGCCGCGCCGCGCCGCGGACGGGCGCTTGCTTCGACGTCGTCGTTTGCTGTGGTCGTCGCTCAACCCCATCTTCCCACAGCGCTCTTCCTTTGGCCGAGCAATTACTTGCAGTCCTACCAACTGCGATTGGGCGAGGGAGACGCGTTAAACGCAAGTCGGAGAATGAAGGCAAACCTCGGAAAATAGTAATGACGAAGTGAAACGAAGAGAGCCAAAGATCCTATATTACGTTCATAGCCCTGGAAACTACGTAAGAAATGCTTCTTGAATATTAAACGATAGTTGTAAACAAGAATATTATAAAGAAACTCTTACTTACTTCTGCAACACATAAATTAAAAACTTCACTAATACTATTTAATGTTCTACCTACATATCTTATAGGCCCAAAGAGTCTTAGCTTCTAATTGTGCCACATGAATTGAATAATTTCTCGTTCGATACTAATTTTATCCTCATCAATCTTTCAAAATGTTTATTTAACGAGAGGAATGGAAATGAATTCAGAAACGTTTTTGATAAATTGACAAAATCTCTTATAGTTCGTTACTTACTATGAGAATATTAAAATATAATTTCATTTGTTACTATGCTATTTTTTTCTTGTCATTATATTCAAATTTTCTTATTATTTTCTTATTGAAAATATGTTGAATCATAAACTCATAAGTTTTAATATTAGTGAAAAAATATTTTGTTTCCATCGCGTATGGCATATAGGAAGGAAATAAAGAAGGAAATTCCAAGTTGATATCAGTATTTACACAAACGGCACACGCACCAGAAAGATCCTGTTATGGATTTGTTCTTGAAGGAGATAATGATAATGATTTGGAAAACATGATAAATTTCCCCGAAAGACTCAGCGCTCTTCCACAAGATGTTGCAACACTAGAAATGGAAATAAATAAGTAGTTCAACCAAAAATTCGATTGATAACTTCCGATAGTATTGGATAATTTGAAACGTGGTTTAAACAGAAGTTCGCAGGTTTGAAATCGGAATTTTATCAACAAGTATAAGAATTGCTGAAAGGCATGAGGTTGAAATTGAATTCCATCATAACTTCTCAAATCATGATCAAGAAGTTTCATCAATGAAATCACTTCAACAATTATCGAACAAAAGAATTCTTAGTTTACTAAGACATTTAAGGAGCTACCCGTGGTTTAGTATTATATATTACGATTTATAGATTCTCTTAGTACAACATTTCCCTATTTCCTTTTGAGAAAGTTTTCGTCGACTAAACTCTATGTTCTTATTCTTGTTGACATCTCTCTGTACTCTATCATGATGACGGACAAACGAGAAATATATGTTAAGGCTAGGTACACATCGCGGTTTAACTCCACAATTATAGTACCAGAATATGCATGCTTAATATTAAGTATTGTACAAGAATTTCCTTGCGATATGCATGTTAATAAATTCATGGAATCAACCACCATTCTTTTCTCGAATAAAAGTTTCGTTTTATATTTACAAGATATCTTATTTGTAACACTAAAGAGATATTTGAACATTTCAATTTTAGCACAAGATACTGCGAGTTTTTAAAAGAATTTTGTGCGAGGGAAAACATGGGATAATTTTATAAAGTACTTCCACTTTGCACTGTAACGAAAGAAAAGTACAAATCATCTGAAAAAAGACAATTTTCTCCTATAACTGTTTTATACTCCATAGAGACTGACGATAGAAGTAATTATAAACAGTCATTTAGTACATATTAGAGTAATCCCAAATAAACTCATATTACGCATAAACACATTGCAATGATCACACACGTGATAACAACATAACTCTAAACGTAGTACGCGTATAAATAAAAATACACCGAAAAAGTTTTTTTTTGTGACATATATGATGTAGAGAGATTTAGGCCACAAAACTTATTTTTCACCGTACCCACGTGATTCGGGCAATGGAATTGGCAAGGAGAGATTTTGGTATCAAAACGATATTGTCCTGGCGTACATAAGAAAAAAACCCGCAGAAAATCTCACCTTCTAAGTTTGACCGGTACATTGGGGCACTACCACAAAGCTAACATTGTCATCTTCCAAGAGAAATAGGTTGCAATTTATTTTGGAGTAGCTACTTATATTGGACAACTACAACAATTTCAATCTGACTAATACTAACTTTCGCTCCTAGATCGGAAATATTCCTTCTCTATCTGTCCATCTACGCCGAATGAGCCCTTCGTTCTCCGAGGACGCGCCACTGGTCATTGGCATACAGATCTCCCTCCTCGTCTCGCGGGGAATATAACCGCATGAGTCCCGATGATGTCACAATTAGATTAAGGCGCTCCGTCCTCGAGCGTTTGCCGCGATACGTCGAGTCCGTTTCAAACGCGCTAAAAACAATCTTGCTTGGGATGTGAAAGAGATTTCCACAACGCGATTAGTAGCGGACTTTCATGCGTGCCTCGGGCGATGCATCCCGAGTGAACGGCCAAAGGAGTGGTGAAAGAAAATTGGACTCGGGCAGGAAATGTGGGAGGAGACACGAAAGGGAAGATACAGAAAGTGAAGGAAGAAAGAACTGTGGACAAGCAATTAATAGGATAGTAGGGTGGACGAGTTAAACATAATCGCATGAAAAGAAGAGCAAGTACGTAATTAATCATTTAAAGTGATGGTTGACAAGAATTTCAAATAAATGAAACATCCATAAGTGAATTTTTTTAATCATGTTGTCACGGACCATAAACAAAAGGAGCGGTGAAGAGATGAACGTACTCTAGAAAATGAGAAACTGAATTTTTAAAACATACAAAATAATTAGTCCTGGGGACTGAGAAACGTTCAATAAAGCTTGATAAAAAAGAGATAAGTAAATGGAAAAAATATTGAAGGTGAAACAAAACAATACCAATAATTTCTAAGACCGGAAAATTATCCGAATGGGAGAATGGATAAGGACGAAAAAGAAGGGGAGTAAAGAGTTAGTAGAGGGTGTCCCAGTTGCACGTCAATACAAGGGGATGGAGATTTGAGGAACCGAGGGGAAAGAGGAGGGTGAAATGACCGGTGGCGACAAGAGACGCGGTGACGGAAGCACTGAGATGGACATGATCGCGTTACCAATACCACCAAGATATACAGGCGGCTCGCGTTGAGGGAATTGCTTTTCTTCCCTCCGTCATTCCCTCGTGGAGCGGAAGTGGAACGCCTAAAAGGAGGAAATTAATATCTCAGCGCTGCAGAGCATAAGATGAAAAAAAATATAAAAAAATAAAACGATTCATGGTGGATATATGAATGTTACAAATCACAAAGATTTCCTCTTTCTCTCCTTCATGATGAAACGAGCTTCAAATACCATGTTATTTGTAGCGAAGAGGAATACTCTTCAAAAAGAAATGATGACATCAATAAATTATTTAAATACATTTTAAAATGTGCTATTTTCTTGCTTAATCGATAAGAGGGTCGATCTTGACAAAATAAAGTGTTTCTTCTTAAAAAGTTGTATGAGGATTTCAAAGTATCTTTTTTGTAAAAATAATAATACATTTATCAATTTTTCTAGTCAGTGTTTTATAAAAAATCTCTACCAAATGACAATCGCGAAAGAAAACAAATCAATTAACTCGACAAAAAGTATTTTGTAAATTTTAAGCTTTAAAAGAATTAGCCTCTTCCTCTAGACTTAGACAAATTTGTTTATGTTTATTGTAAATTTCTTGTAAACTATTCTCATGTTAAACAAATCTGTGGAACTCTCAGATTTGTTTACTCGTATTCGTTTCCACTGTTTGAAAGCAGTTGTCAATGATTTTCATCAAGTGCACCCACCAACATCCATAAACGTCTTCAAAAAAGAACGCCCTTCACCTCCATGGCCCCGGGTGTGTGGCTTCAAGACATGAGCTGTCACTCGTGACATCGAGCGGCCGGCGTTTCGCTTCTGTTTGGAGCGACAAGGGCGCGCCCCGCGGCGACAGCAGGAGCTCGAGGGTGGCTGAGGCGTGCGGGGGAGGATGGAGAACTCGGCACCACATGTATGACGATGGGGGGGGGGGGAGGCGCAGAGGGGGACAGAGGAAGGGTGTTTCTCGTGAGGAAATGTTGAAGTGACACACAATGGTACTTTCCCTTCCGGAGCTCTTCTACATACAGTTAAAATTGTATTCATTAACATTATTGTAAAAGTATAACACGCTCATTTCAGAATGTCCATGGCAGAATAATGAATCTTATTTTGAAGGTCAAAATGTACATTAAATTTAATGTCCTTATCTTGACTTTGTGTCGGATATATTCAAGCGCGGTTTATATGAAAATAATGTTTCTTATTATTCTTAAATTTCAATAACTAGAACGTTAAAGTCGCACGAAAAAAACCCAGGTACAATGTATTTAATATAGAGAATATTAAAAGTAGAGTATTTCATGACATTTTAAACAGTAACTAAGGTTTGACTTGTGGGGTATCGTAAATAAGTTATTAACTTGGTTTGAAAAAAATAAAGCATCTGAAATCGGAAGAAGAAATCTGGAATCATTTCGAACTTAAATTACTTTTTTAAAAATAAGAATGGTGTTATTTTCGTGAAAGGACTTTTTAATAATTTTCGGACAATGAGACCTGCAGTTTGTGAGTTATTAAATGACCACTGTTAAATGTTGTATTTAAAATAAGGACATACTTTATTGTTTACTCGATAGTAAAAAATTTCAAAACTATGCTCACTCCTAACTCACATCCAAATTATTCTTGTGTGTTTTGTCCTCTTTCCTTTCATCCTTTGTGGTTTGAATGACTATATTTAAATCTTCTATTACAATGAAAATAATATCAAATGTAACATACATTTAAACACAGAAAGAACAAAAATTATATTCAAAATTTTTCTGTTACCCTGAAAAAATCTGTCTTAAATAAATTTTAACCAAACAGGGAATTCACTTGTCATTAACTTGATGAGTTTGTGACGAATAAACGGAATTAATAACGTGTTTTATCATTTTATTATGACTATATTGTTTAATAGTAATATTTATAGGTTATCAATGAATTAGGGAATATATATGACCAGTAAAGCAGACCATCAATTGCCAAAATCATAACTTTCACCTTCTTTTCTATCTTTAAGCGAATGGATGAGAATTTGAAGAAAGAAACGCAATAAAGACAACGGGATCAAAAAGATGGAGCCCCAAATCAGAGTAATCCAACAAATCAGTTTATTTTATTATTATTATTGTTGTTATTATTATTATCATTTTTATTACTGAGGTTTTAGGGCTCGCCAATAACTAGGTCATCAGAGCCCTAGGATGAACTGCTGAGGTGAACAATGAACAATGAATGAACCTTTCAAAGCAGACTCACGTAATACATATGAGATACAGTACAATTGACGGCTGGTGCCTAATTTACATTGTTAGACAACCTCC
This sequence comes from Laupala kohalensis, assembly GCA_002313205.1. Classification (NCBI taxonomy): domain Eukaryota; kingdom Metazoa; phylum Arthropoda; class Insecta; order Orthoptera; family Trigonidiidae; genus Laupala; species Laupala kohalensis. The sequence continues at coordinate 105,595 of NNCF01126721.1, read as the reverse complement.
AAAATATTTAAATTATTTTCATATTTAAATCGTTTTAAAAAATTTCATTATATTTTAATTACTACGTAAAAATATCCATAGTTCAAATGTCAAAGAAATAGTACGTAATGGGTTGAACCATTCAATGAGACTCTTTGCATTGTAATGGATATTGGCGTCCAATGCCTTTTTTGGGACCCTATATTTACGTTCATCAGGGACCCATAAATAATTTAACCCTTCAATCAGAATTTTTCTTTACAGAAAATTTTTTATTTTTATGGGAAATGAGCTCTACGTTCGGCACTGTTCGCGTCTTGACACACATGGTACAGTTCTGGGCAATATTACCGCAACGTTCAGAGAGCATGGATGAGCTCCCTATGCTATACATATGAAAAGTCTAGTATTTCTCATTATAGATCCCAGGAGGTTGCAAAGGCTGCACAAACGTTTCGTGCATTGTGACAGCCGAGATTGTACAAGTTTTTTTTGTATAGTACCTTTAATAGCGCCAAATTTCCCCCCATTTTTTGCATGACACAAGCGGAATTTTACTGTCATTCAATGTATTTACATGTTCCATATTTGTTTTCATTCCGCCCTCAAAAAAATGTTGAATCATTAAGGTAGCCCATCAAACGCTCTGTATACTTATTCTAGCTGTGACCGCGAAACTTGACAGAATACATAAAATTTTGTCTCAAATTAACATGGACTGAGCGCTTCTTAGAGATATCTGCATTTATTGGTGTAACTCTTGTATTAATATACATCGGTGTCAGCAGCCAGTTTCCTTGAGAACTAGTGTGGATAAAAGTGGTAAGTAATCAAAAGATATTGAGCATTTATATATNTATATATATATATATATAGTGGGGCTTTAGGGCTCGTCAACGACAAGGTCATTAGAGCCCTTGTCGTTGTGTTTATAGAAGATAGGTAACTTGCGGTTAGAGAGAATGTACGCCGCAATATCGGCAGATGCATTTAATATTACGCTAGCTATTAATCTATAGACTTGAATATGCAGAAATGAACGTGTACGTGGAAGGAGAGAGAAGTAACACTGGATAGCGGGAAAGTATCGATAGAGACCAAGCGATGGAGATAAAAGACTACGTTGTTGCTAGAGGCGTGGCAAATACAATGGAATAAATCAATAAAAGGTAGAAACTTTTAACCTGATGTAACATACACAATACGGAATAGAAATAGGTTCAAGCCACAAAATCTTAATTTCACTTAACTCACTTGATCTTAAGGGAAAACCAAGACCAAACCCCCATTAAACATCTTTTCTAATATTCAAAATAACTTTTATAACTCCAAAAATAGTCATAAGTTGCAACTCCCAATGTATTTCCCTTCAGTCGCTTTTGCATAAGGCTTCATTCATTTGTAGGAATAAGCACGAAGTATGTGTAGAGCGAAAGCATCAGTACAGAACTTATTCCACCCACTCAACTATTACAATCACTAATAATACTACCCAACTTTAGTAGTAAGGAGTCAAATTATATACAAAACATTGACCCTAATTAAGATTTCGCCGTCATACTAACATGAGAGTACCAGTCAGAAGGGCCACTGTATCGTGAAAACTGTATATGAATTCACAATTCCAAATGCACAATAAATTTAGTTTTCCGTATTTTCAACACAGTCATTATACGGAAAAACGTTTTATCTCTCGTTTGCTCTGTTTTTCTCACCACTCCAAATTTATACACATCCGTCTCCTCTCTGGTACAGCCTGTTAGTTCATTTTAATTGCATCGCGTACCATGCGCATTACACTGACGACTTCCTGGAATATATTGCATCCAGCTCCTGTTGATATCACGCCTAGGTCGTTTTCCAGCCGTCTGACCCCTTCTTTCTGCAGTCACAAAATTAACTCTCGTCTTTCTATATTGTAGAGTTCCCAGTCCCATAGCAGGTGATTTCTGTCTTTTTGTACTTTCCGGCAGAGGAAATTCTTCCCGGTAAGTCTTTTGTGTCATGGTCAAGTATGTGGTAAAATTGCCGTGTCTAGTCAGCATCTCTATCATTTCCCTTCCTCGTCTGAACCCACTTTCTGTTCCTAAAAGCGCCCGATTGTTTGCGAAAACTGATTGGCCCGTCCTTGCATCACTCCATCGTATTTTTCCAAGCTCACATTAATGCTTTGTTTAATTTTCCTTTCGCTCCTGTCTTGTCCTTAGTTATTGACTCGTCGTCAATTTCTCCTGTTTTCCTCAGCCAAAACGTAACCTCATTTTAGGTAAACAATGTCTATAGGCGTTCAGTATTGGTTCATTAGTATTTCGTTTTGTTACGTAAATAAACTTAACGTACTTCATGCATTAACGTGGACTTCACCAAAGTTCATCGAACCTTGAGTAGCGTCGCCTGGGATTTGAATCTTGATGCATTACAACGGACATGTTCATTGTTACCCACACATGCACTGTCTCATTGTCTCATCCGTCGTCTTCTATATCCCTAATCCCCAATCGCCCATCCACCCCTTTCCATCTCTGCCAACCACCCCATCCCACAGTTCTAGGCGCCGCCACCGTGCCACGGCTCTGTTGGTTTAAGCGAGATCAGGCGTGCTTACACGACCAAGAGGGTGCGCGCAAGAGGTTTTGATCGTGGCACACAGAGACGGGGGTGGAGTAAGACATGTTTTCCTTCCCTCTCTCAAATCTTCTAAAGCTCTGCTCGCTGCTTCGACACCCGTTGAGACTCAGGACTGGAATAATGGGAAGTGCAGACTGGAACAAAAGAAGTATATTTCACCTTTGATTATGACATGACCTCTTATAGGTCCCGCTAAGCTTGTTCGAATTTTTGTCAATTTTTTAATTCGTAACATGTAAAATTATTATTAAAAGTATTTCATCGACAAAACAGGTTGTACGAAACCATATTGACGGAGACAATATTTACGATTTTTTATGAAGGAGTCATGATATATTATCCGGTTAGTAGAGATGAATGTGGTAGATGGTGGCGTGAAAAGTATTACTTAACAAGGTATGATACTGCTACTTATAAATTCTAATTATGTAGAGTTAGTGTCTAGTGCGTTCCTTTTAACTAATGTAAAATTCTTCGAACTGATAAATATTCAGAGATAGTAATATACACCTGTTTTTCTTTATTATAACCCTGAAAAAGTCTAACATGAAATACCGAAATTTTGGCAAGTTGATATTTCTTGGACCACGCCCTCAGAAAAATTAATATGTTATCCGATGTTATATTAAGTAGTTTTGTTAAAGTATAATAATCGTAAATACTGCATGAAGAAACGAGGAATCATTATGAATATTCTACGTCAAGCACATTGTGTTCTAATCTTTTATGTATAGAAGGGATAAGAGAAGCTTTCAGAGAACTGATCTTAGCATGAATTCTTATTTTGATTACTAATATATCATACATATCCAAGAAGAAAATTTTGTTTACCTTCTCAAGACAAAAATTTATTCTTTGAGATTTATATGGAGTTTGGGAAGAGTTCCTTCCCCAAGCATTTTTGGCGAATCACTTGCAAATTCAAACTGTTAAAATTAAATATATAAATTTGATTAAAATATTTAGATTAAATACACGTTTCCTCGACAGTTTAAATAGGCGCGAATATTTCGTATAAGTGCTGATTATTAAATAGCACAGTCCCCCAGAAGTTTATCTGCAGAGTATAGAATACGTGACATAGTCTTCGGTAAGCAGCCATTCCACCTAATGCATTGGCAAACAACGGCATTTTAACTATAGTAGTTCACGTACAACGTATGTTAGCCCGCTCGCTTTTAAGAGACCAAGCCGGTACCTTTAACACAAACACCTGTCCAAGCGTGTCTGGAAAGTTTTCCTCATTTGCCTCCTGCGAATGGGATTTTACTCCTTCCCCGCTCTCTATGGGACGAAGCAAATACTACGTAAAGAGTTTTCATTGTCTCCTTGGAGACAAACTTGAGTTGCTATCGCTAGTTTGCACTCGAAAATATTTATCACGCAATGGCTATACATAAAAACGAAGCAAGTTCATTTACTCTACATAATATAGTACAGCTATCGTTTGATTTCTATGCATTAATAGTAAAAGATGAAGCATGTGCTAGACTCGTTTTCTTCGTATATGAAGCAGATGCTATAAAGAAATGGAATCTTCTTTGAATCGTATACAAGAAAAATGAAATGCTTCAAAAAATCGTGGTATGGAGATACACATATCACGATTTTTTGAAGTATTGCTTCTACAGGTTACTTTTATGAATACAATACTCTGCTTCTACTTAGCGCCTCCTACATACACTTTACAACGAAATAAAAAGTAGTGCATGCTCCACCTTCTACGGTTAATGCTTAGAAATCAAATGATAGGTGCATTACACTAAGCAGTGTAGAACTATTTGTTCGTTTTAATGCATACCAGCCAATACCTCAAGTTTAAGGAAATAAAAAATTGCAACGTAGAGTTGGCATAGTGTCCAACATTTTTTATAAATTTATTGTGATATCACTCATAAATTATCTAATAAATTATAAGTGATATCACCAATATTTCACATATAAATCATCAAAACGAAATTTGCTAGTTTCTTCTTAATTTTAATTGGACTGGCCAACGTCATTCCTGGATATTTTCCAAGTACAACTATGAAAACAGGAAGTCCCTTCTGGCCTTTGTTTGGTTTGATAAATCAATAAATAAAATTTAACATTCTATATTGCACGTGGGTGTTCTTCCTCCAGTGCTCGGGTGAATTGTGTTTTCAATCTAATGAAAACTCACAGACCGTGTAAAAATAAACATTATGACTCTCTTTATGGTAGGAATAAAGCGTCGTTAAAATGTTCAGTATAAAAAACGTTTTATCGAGTAAGCCGGGGAAAAAGAGACTCAAGGGAAGTAAAATAAAAAAATTTAAACTCATTTTAAAGTGTTTAAATGATTACCTCAATTGATTAAACGAACTTTGATAATTTTTTGGTATTTTGAACAACATATAAAGTTGAAATTTGTTTTTGAATATTTGAATTAAATTCGTCTATTATGACCTTTCAAGGGTTAATAGGTACTTTGTTCAAGTAAAGCCAATAAGGGAAATATATAGATCATTCTGAATAGGCGAAATGCTTTGGATTAAAAAAATTTGAAGCTCTTGACAAAACATTTTATGTTGAAAAATAAGTTGCGCAATTTTTTTCTTGAAATTCGTTAATTTTAATGATTTTTTATAAAACAATGTAAAAATAATATTTCTTCTTGTTTTACGTAAAATTCATAGATTAGAGATCGGCAGAAATTTTTTACAGATGATTCCGCTTTAGGAATATGAGATATTAGGTGATATCGTGTGTTTTAGTAAAGAGTATTCTTCCATAATGATCAATATGATGTGTGAAATTTTGGTGTAGTAATCGGGGAACATCAATGAAAAAGCTGATGGTAACATTTTCAAGTTTTGTACCATTTGTTGGAAAATTCTCTGACTAAAAGTTTCAAAGAATGTTACTATCGGAAAGGATTTATCAGAAATAACAATTATTTCGTTTTATGTGTTAATTTTTTTATTTATGAAAATCCAAATACTAATAGAAGTTGATATGAAAATACACTTTTTCTGTGTAATTTATTAGATCTATTGTGATAAGAAAATGAGTTATATCAAAATAAGTTAAGTCAAAATAAAGAGAATAAGTTAAATCAAAATAAAAGCATTAAAGCGTTATCTTGATATAAATATCAGACGTTAAGGCGTTATCTTGAAATAAAATTATGTTGTATCAAACACATTGTCGAGCAGGAAATGTACCAGCATTAAAGAACAGAATGCAATCAGATATTTAACACTTTTTATAAAAATTTCCACTGAAAAAATGCTATTTAACAAACACATCAATATTTTTCAATGCACACTTGAGAGTTCTTGTATACTCAGTCGATTTCGAGAAGTACTGTATATCATCGCAAAAGTAAACAGTGTAAATGCTTTACATGTCCAAAGAAAATATTCGTCTTTATTCGCATCAATTGATTAGCAATTAAAATTATTAACTTTTAGTTTAAATATTCAAATTCCGCATCAATTAATTAGCAATTAAAAAGGGCAAAATGTAGTGAAATTAACTGAACGATCACTAGTATAATGTATTGCTTACAATTAACGTATAAAATCATAGAAAATTTGATAACCTTTTTTGCAAGGTATGTTCCCGCTAGTATACAAACAATTCGAAGTTCGTTTGATGAATGAAAAATTCGTAGAAACAAAGATATGGACTTATAAGTAGTTGTTTTTATTCTATCAGTTTCCATAATTATAATATTTCTAAATTCCAGGGTAAAATAAATTTAGTTTTATAAAAGAAGGAGAAATTTTTGCTTTGGACTAAACTGGGTTCATGAAGAAGTAACATACACGTTCCTAAGTCTGAGAAATCAAGTAGGCTCTTGATCGAAGAGAGAAACAATTGCATAGTGATGTAAAATAAAAATAAAATATTATCACACGTTTGCGTGTTCGAAAGGTTTGGTATACGGAATGCGCCACTCGCCGTTCTTCCTGTAACATTCAGAGCATTCTAGCGGTGGAAAGAAGAACTTAATGGACGCGATCGCGAGGAACACGAGGACTGTAAGTAGGAAAGTCGCGAGTGCGATTTTTTCCCTAAAAACACGTACTTCTTTATCAAATATGTTAATGAAATTTGAATTCAATGTTGATATGAGTGCATAATGAAACATTCTCAATATAAATATTTATTTATATAAAGATATTTATAAATGAATTCGATAATTTTATGTGCAAAACCCGACATTTTCTCCTTTAATTAGAATCCTAACTATAAAAGAAATACCCTGAAAATGCAACAAAGATATAAAAATTAAGAAACTATCTGAAAATACATTAAACAATGTAATATATACCCTATAATAATATAATTGAAAATCTACGTAAACAAACAGGTCATAAGTGACAGAAAAATGAGATATAAAAACGCCAACACGGTGAGGACGATTAAAATATAACATGTCAGTGGTAAAACGAAGAAAACCAGAGTGCAGTTTAAAAAACTACACTCCACGATAAAATTGTAAGAATGAAATAATAACCTACCACTTACATAGTTTTAGGTAAAGGTTCGAGAAACAATTTAGTAAAATCTTGGAAAATGAATTTTGTTAATCGAATGCTTTGCAGAAATAATGTAAAGAGAGAGGTTTATAATAACGTGAGTCTTTTGGTTGATAAGAGATTGAACAGTTAAAAAACTGCAAATTACTTGCAGATATTGGAGGAATTGGTCTGACGTTGACAGATTGATGTACATTACAAGAAGTAAAAGATTTCTTCTTTTCATCATTATTTGTTGTTATTATTATCATATTATTATTATATCATGGTATTATTATCATTCTGTCATTAGTTGGTTAACAAGATTAAAAACATAAACGTATCGAAGAATGCGAAACTAATTGACAAACCTTTTCCTCAACACACCATCATCAGATTGTAAAACACTTGTAGATTCGATATTGGAAAAATCCAATTGCCCCTAAGCTATTCAGACTGACCTATCTAAATCAATTCCATTTTGCATGGATTGCAACTATTTTAAATTCGACAACATATTCTTCTCTCAAGAATTCGGCTTACCTGTAGGTTCGCCTTTATCTCCACTATTAGCTAATGTATTTATGGACCATTTTGAAAAACACATTTTTGATCCTGGACACCCACTCTCAGAGAACATTGTATACTGGTATCGTTATGTAGACGACATAATCACACTTTGAACCGTTACTCTTAGACAACTTAATCAGTTCTTATCATACATCAACTCTATACATCTCATCATTAAATTTACTACAGATACAGAGGACGAACTTAGGACACTCAACTTTTTGGACCTCACTATTACACTTGTTGACAACCACCACGAGTTTGACATTTTTAGAAAAACCCCTCACACAGATACAATCATTCATAACTCCTCACTACATCCACCCACACAAACATGCAGCGTCCCATACTATGGTAAATCGACTGTTCTCCATTCCACTTTCTCCAGACAAAATTCAGAAAGAAGTTTGTACAATAAAACAAATTGCATTTAACAATGGTTATAATACCAGTTTGATAGATTCCATCATTAAGAAGAAAAAACACACAATGCACAGAAAACAAATTACAACACTTTCCTCCCTTCATAAAGGCACCACGACCCCTCGCATTACCATATCTTACGTAGGCAATCTTTCTCTAAAGTTAGCAAATTTATTAAAACAACACGGTCTCTACACTTCCTTCCATGCACCTAAGTCCCTGAGAAACATCCTCTCCCACACAAAAGACCCTACACCCCTCTCGCAATTAAGTGGAGTGTACGCGCTCACATGCGTTGAGTGAAAAGCGATGTACGTGGGACAAACTGGACGCACTTTTGATAAAAGACTACAGGAACACATTCACGCTTTCAAACACCTCACCGGACATTCACATTTCGCCACACATCTTATAGAAAATAAACACACGTTCCACACAGTCAATGATTTCCAAATTTTAGAAATAGAAAATTATTAGTGGAAAAGTCTTAAATTAGAAAACATTCACAATTAACTTAATTCCAACATTTTCACACTCAATCATCAAATTCCAGACATTTCCTCCCCCCTGCTAAAATTAGTCATAAAACAACTGAAGCCAGTTATACGGAAAACCCATGATGTAAATGGAAATTCCTGAGACTTCCCTATAAAATCCGACCCTTCAGGAGACAACGGTGCTTTCAGCCACCGCTTGCCAAAGGACCCAGTTATGCCAGCTTTCTCATTTCCTGTTATTATTTCATATTAGATTGAAAATTATTAACTTTTCAAAGAAGAAGGGGTTAGATTATTTTTAGAATGTTTCAATTTATTTCTATTTTCTAATTTATATTTTGTAAAAAATGTTTATAACACTAAATATGACCGCCATGCGGCCGAAAATGCCATTTGCATCAATAAATAATGACAGAATGACGAAATCTTTTACTTCTTGTAATGTACTTGCAGATAGTCGGGGGGGGGGGAGCGATAAGAAGATAGGGGAAGCAATAAAACATTAAGAAGATAGGGAATCTATTCACACTTGGAATGTGATTTTAAAAATGAGCGATAGTGTGGAATAGTGGTAACGTGTGATCAAATCGAAACGAAGAGAACAGAAAACCGACATAAAAAGGAAGAAATTGATTCAATGTAGCTTACTACCCTCCCAATTCTCATCTTGTGTTTTATAATGTAAAATGTTTTAAATTGTTAGGAGGAAGAGCAGACCTTATGGTCAGAGTCTCGCTAAAACAAAGACACTTTGTTATTATTATTTGAACCTCAGTTTTCACTGCTGAAATGATACATAATGCGGGTATATCACCAAGGCAGTATTTATGGCTTATAGTACTGTCCAAGAATCTCCGAGCTGTAGAGCATGTGCCCAGTACCACATATTTCTGCTTCTCTTTGTAGGTATTAGGATGCAATCTCAACAGCCTAATCTCTTCATGGAGTGTCTCGGGAACGATTCCAGTAGCAGAGATAATAAGCGGAATAACGGGGACTTATTCTTGATTCCACATCTCTCGTATTTCTGCGGCCAGACCTAAATATTACTATTATTATTATTATCATTATTGTTATATCCACTTCAAGTGGGAAAAAAATTCAAATGGAAAGAGAACAAAAAATAGATACGAGAAGAAACACGAAATTACGCGAACATAGAGGAGAGCTGAAGAAAAGAGTAGGCAAAGGAGCGCAGCTGAGAATGGTAGCATGAGGTAGTGCAAAGGGACGCGAGCGGTGTCAGGGGCGCGCGAGTGAGCTGCGTGGTAATCCTACACCGCATTCTGGGGCAAGGGCTGTTGTTCCACGAGGGCGTGTGCGGCCGCACAGAGGATTTGGCGCACCGTGATTGACAGCACCGCCGTGGCGCAAGGACTCGCGGAATGAAGGGTGGGAGGGAGGGAGGGACAGAGGCTAAGCGGTGGGGAGAAATGATGCGAGTGAAGTTGACAAGGATGGTCAGAGGAACAGAGATAATGAGAGAGAGAGAGAGAGACGAATTTTGCAAGTCACAGAAAATTGTTCCAACTTTTCTAGGATTAAGTAGTTGAATATTGTAATATTAAGGACGATTATCCCCACACAGGGGGACCTATATTTCACATAAGAAAGTTAATTATCTTTTCCCTTGTAATAAAGTAGTATATTTGTACCATATATTGTAACTGTTATTATGATAAATAAATTGACTGATTTTCATGATAAAAGTACATGGAATATCATCATTACCCAGCTCCTTCAACCAAATGTTTTTGATGAAAGACGAAAAAAAATCTCTATTTCAAGAGTACTCGTATCCCCCAGTATGTAAACACTTCGGGTGTCAATATACAGCACAAAAATAGGCAGCAATCACAAGCTGGATAGCAGAAAATATGAATAACTTAGTGTTCTCAGGGCTTGAATAAGGCATAAACCAGAAAACTCAGGAAATTTCAAGACTCCCCGTCAGAAACCCTGGTTTTACTCATCGTTATTATTAATATCGCCTATTTTTATTCTAATAATTTAACTAAAAAATGTATTTTCTTAACATTAAAGAATAAAATGGGTAAATTCCTCTAAAATGTATACTCTCCTTTAAATACTTCGGTCACTCATAATAAACATTAGCTAAGAACTACAAATTTCAGTTACTCGTAATTTTATTGCTTCTATTGCCGCATTCACTTCCACAAAACGATTAGATTTCATAGCAAACTATGTGTTCTGGGCTTGAATTTCTTCTTGGTGAAGTATAGGTGAACAGGTATTTATCTTATTGTGCCTCTGGCAAAGGCAATGGAAATCGCGAGAAACTGCACGAAAATTTAAAAAAAAATCGTATCTTATATCTTCCTTGGAAAACTTCATGGATCACGTTGAGTCGGAACAGGATTAACGAGTAGAATAAAAGAAGAAAATATTAAGGGATTGATAATTCATTATGATACAATAATTTTAAAAAACATACTGTCTACAACAAAGCTTTCAAGTGCTATTTTTTAGAAAATTACACGACATTTTTTTTAGTTTCATGGTTTTTTAGTGTTTAGTTACCGTGTTTCCTGACAGAAAAGAAAGAAATAATTCATTATCTCAAAATAGTTGTAACTTATAGTATGAGTGATTGAAATTAGGCTCATTCAAGCAGATTTATTTGGAAATATGCTCTTGTGTTCCCGAGAAATTTGTTTTCAAAAATACTTTTCTACAAAATATCAGGAAAAATAATGTTACAGCAAAACTTTAAAAATTATAATTGGTTGATCTGAGATCAAACGCCATATGACGTAACCATTAACACCATTCTCTTATAATGTCTTTCTAGCTTGATATATCGTTGTGTAGCATGATTCTCAGCAGTGGCGGATCTAGGGGGGGGGGGCTAAGGGAGCTATACTAGCCCCCACCATTGGATCTGAACTCTAAACAGATAAAATTGAAGTTGATAAATGGCATACTTTGTAAAAGTGTTGCCAGATTAATAATTGTTATTGTTATTAATAATATAGATGTTATTGTTATTAATAAAATTAATTATACCACATTAATAACTTTAATAAATATTGTTGTTATTCATAATACTAGATTGTTAATTGTTAATTATTTGTTTGATGCCTTTTATTTAAAGGTAATATTTATAAAATTTGTGTTGTAAAATCATATTCTGAAACAAAAATGCTCGCCGGTTAGCTCACTTTTAAGGTCTACATCCACCACTGATTCTGAGGTATAGTGCACTCCGCGAGAACACAACGGAATTGATGTTACAAGACCAGACGTTTCAATCAAATGATGGAAGTAATAAGATTCTCGTAACCCGAAGTTGTATCAAAAACATCACATTTTTTGAAAAAATCACATTTTTTGATTTGCAACCACACCTGACTGCCAAGGACTTTACCCAGCACGGTTTACACCTGAAACCGTCTGGGAAACAGCACTTCGGTTCTCTCCTAGCTTCACATCTGACCTCACATCATCCACCTCCTCCATTACCTCCTCCTGCACGTACCTCATCTCCTCCTCCACCTCCCTCTACTTCTACCTCATCTCCTCCACCTCCCTCTGCTCCTACCTCATCACCATTTCCTCTTCCTATCTCCACACCCATTTCTTCTCCTGTCCCCGTTCTTTCACCTACTGCTTCCTCATCTCCCACGTCAACATCTATTCCTCCTGTCGCCCCCATACACCGTTACAACTTGCGCTCAGGAGTACGATGTGGTACTCGAAGGTGACAATCGCGTTCAGGTGCTGTGTGCGAGCTTCATCCGGAACTAGAAGCTGTACCAATTTCAAATTCCTCTCCACAATCTAACGTCGATTCCATTTCTCGTGAGTCACAAACTCTTTGCGAAAATAAAATAATTATATTTCATCATAATGTCCAATCCCTTTCAAACAAATTGACAGACATTGAAATTCTGGTACACGAAAATCGATTCGATTTGCTATGCCTCACAGAGCATTGGCTTTCAACTAACAACATCAACGATACTGCTATTTCTAATTATTATTTAGCAAGTTCTTACTGTCGGCAAAATTTTAAAGGCAAAAATCCCCACGGAGGTACGTGTATCTACGTTCGTAATGATATTTTATCTTCTCCACTGACAGGCTACGAGAACTTCTGCGTAGATAGTGTGTTCGAAATTTCTGCAGTTGAACTGACCGACACCGGTATTGTTGTTTTGTGTATTTATAGACCTCCTCAATCAGATCTTGACATATTTTTTCGGAACTTCGAAAATGTTTTAGAACATATCGCACATAAATCTACTAAATCTATCGTTATATGTGGTGATTTCAATATCGATTTCTTGAGTACATCCGACTCTGCACATTCACCAGTTAATCGATTCAAGAATCTTATCGACTCCTTCAACCTTATTACTACGATAAACGACCCCACTCGCCTCTCCGGCTCATCTCAAACATTGCTAGATCAAATTATAGTCAACAATGGAATCTCGTATCTCTCTGAAGTGTTTATCGCCGGATACAGTGATCACCTTGCTCAAGTATTGACTATTAATAATAAACTAAAACCGCTTAAAATCCTTTACAAATTTACAAGAGAGTTTAATGACATAAATAAATCCATATTTATAAATTATTTGCGTGAAGAAACATGGAAAGATGTTTACAATTGCCAAAACACCGACGACAAATTCAATGTATTTATCTCAATATTCCTAAAACATTACAACTCTAGTTTTCCCATAAAACGCAAGTTAATTAACACAAAGAAATACAATAGATGGATCACCCAAGGGATAAGGATTTCTTCAAAAAACAAACGCAGTTTACATTATCTTTCAAAACGTTATAACCAACCACCCGAATTCCATAATTATTTTCGTAAATATAAGACTATTCTCCGAAAAGTAGTCTATGCAGCTAAAGTAATGGAAAACGACAGGCATATACTAAAATCGAATAACCGGATGAAATCCATGTGGAATATTGTTAACAATTACACGTCAACTTCTGAAAATCGCGAATAAAATGTTTCTTTACTAAAAGATGGCAAAATCGTAACAAATCCTCAGAACATCACAAATTTGTTTAATTCTCACTTTTCAGAAGTTGGTAAAATAACGAACTCAATATACCCAAATCAATGTCCTCCAATTATATCCACCCACGTACCCAATTCTATGCTCACTTCCGAAACTAACGCCAGTGAAATCATGAG
>NNCF01126721.1:0-91694 GCA_002313205.1 Laupala kohalensis | reverse complement strand
TTTACACAAGAAAGGAAACAAACTTAATATTGGAAATTACCGACCAATATCTCTACTACCCACTTTCTCAAAAATCCTAGAAAAATTGTTCTATAAGCGTCTTCTAGATTTTTTATCAAAAAATAACATTCTCTCTGACGTACAACACGGTTTTAGGAAATCCTTTTCCACTAAAAGCGCCATATTTTCCTTCTTAAACAATGTTACCACATCTCTAGACCGTGGAGAAAATCCTCAGGGTGCTTTTCTTGACTTATCCAAAGCATTCGAAGTCATCGATCACGAAATTCTCCTTTCCAAATTGCATTCTTGAGGTATTCGTGGACTTCCACATCAATGGATAACTTCTTATTTAAAAGAGAGATATCAACAGGTCGAAATATCCTATACTAAAAATATAATACTTCAGCGTTGTCTTTCAGAAACAAAGCCACTTACTTGCGGAGTACCCCAAGGATTAATTCTCGGCCCTATACTCTTTTTATTGTATGTGAACGACGTGTCATCATCCACATCAGATTGCAAAATGGTTCTGTTTGCTGATGATACTAATTTACTATGTAAACACACCAACGCTCAAATTCTGTAGCCCCATCCTGGGCCGGGTTTTTCTCCGTTTTTCCTTCGGGAAGAGGCGGATTTCTTATAAAGGTTCTCTAGGCTTTGTCTAGGGGCGTGTTTATTGTAACAATAATCCTGAATTTAGTGTTTTTTCAACTCTTATGATTTTTAAACACTATACTCAAAATAATCTATAGTTCGATAATAACTTGTACATGTAAATTTACAAACATATTTGCGTTAAATTACAAACATATTGACATTATATACGTATTATAACTCGCAGCTAGTTTTTTATCTTATCTAGGAACTTTTGCTGAAATTTTTGAATCCGCCTCTGCCTTAGGGCCCTTGATCGGAATTGATAGGATAGTCCCTTGCTTGCTTCCGGAGAGTAAATTAGTTTATTGTCCTCCACGTGGTCATACGCAGTTTGTACTGTTTTTTTGACAATAAATTTATTATTATCAGTCACCAGCCACGTGATCGGCAGTGGTTTGGTCACATGACGGACAGGGATGTCCCCCAGGTTACCTGCGCTGTTCTGTAGGAATTTTCGCATTCTTATTTTATATTAACCCACCAATTCATATGTCAAACTAATCTTCTTTCTTTCTTCACCTCTCATTTTACCCAAAATTATGGGGTAAACGATTACTATTTTAGTTGATGATAAATTTTATACTTCATAACACTAAACCCTGCGATTTCTTAACAAAACCTTGTTTTATTAATGAATTACAGTATGGGCTTTACTCACGTCAAAATCAAACGTGTCCCAACAAATGCAGACCCAACAAATAAGATATTTCAAACAAAGCATTAAAAATGTATGTTATATAACAAATAGCGTATCGCGCATGAACGAATTTGGGTTATTCTGCAGAAATTGGGAAATATATGTCCGACACACCCTATCCAATTAGGTTTGGATTTTTTCATTTTGTTCTATTTTTTCTAGCACAGCATATTGATATAAATGAATTAGGTCATTTAACATCATCAGATTCATGTGCATGACACAGATAATAATTTATTTACGACTGTTTCCTCATTTTTTCCTCATTTTGTTACATTCGCGTCTGTCAAGGTAATGATGACTTCATAGAAGCGGTTGACGTGGTGGCAACCCTGTGGGATCCCGCCGAAACCGATGTAACCTGCTTCATTGTTCAATAACCTCAGGTTTTTTTTTGTTTTTTTTTGGTGAATACACGTTGAATCAGATGAAATATGAAGGAGTGAGGTCCATGAACAAGAACTTCACAGATCCAACGTTAAATAACCTAATGATGATGTTAAATGACTTAATGATGTTAAATGACTTAATGATGATGTTAAATGACCTAATTCATTTGTATCAATATTCTGTGCTAGCAAAAAATACAAAAAAAAATTGAATAAATCTCAACCTAACCGGACAGGTCGTTTCGGACATATATTTCCCAATTTCTATAGAATACCCGTTTTATACTTCCAAACGTTGAGCTTTACCAAACTCTCCGGTGTGATTCATGTGAGAAGAGGATTTACTGGAGTTAGGGTGAGTGTAGCACGAGCTGACCGTGTGCTTTAATACTTCGCCACTTGTTTGGCTGACCACACTCCACCTAACTAATACGTACTGTGTACTTTCTTTATCATAACACTTTACCATGCATTATATTTTTTTATCTCTAATGGGTTTCTTTATATAGTACTGAAGTGGAAAATTTTAATTGACTTTATTATTAGAAACATGTAAATTTATCTTTCAAATACAACAAATTAGTCTGAGATATTAGAGATAAATTATTTCAGTACAATTCAAAATATCTAAATAAATGACTATGAATTCCGGGGTGAATCAACAGATGGAAAATTGATATCTCGTTTTTTTCATAGTTTAATGAAATAGTTTGCTCAGTTGTAGATGTGTCACCGGATAAAAGTGAACGCATTTGTCACCCTTATCATTTTCATTTATTCTTTTAAACGTTCGTAAACACTTATGACCTAATTATCTACTATTTGAATCACATTTTACGTGCAAAACTTCTAATCTTTTTTTTTTCAAACACTTTCTCTACATGAATTCATTCGAATCTCTGAACGAAACTTCTCTTCGAATACTTTTCTTATAAAAAAAACTAGTTGACAAAAATAAATAATTCTCAATTATTTTATTTACTTTCCCGTGACGTATTGTTTAATTTTCCAAAATTGGTTAAAATAATAATAAAATACTTATTTTTATAAATTCAACATTATTACTCCCTTAAATACCAACTAGAGCACAGATACGTTTTTCTTATCTCCTTCAGGAAACCATACCATTTGCATAAAAGCTAAAACAGTATCGAGCTGATTATGAAGAAAAATTGATAAAATATTTCAATCGTATGTTATAATAAAAGAACTGATGTCTTTCATATCTTACAACTCTGTTGTTATTTTTTGCAATATCTACATCTTCATACGTTTGTAAAAAATTGTATTATGATACTCATAAATTTTCTTCGGATTACTGTAACAAGAAAACGAAGGGAATACGGATAATTTTGATTTTAATGAAAGTTGGAAAGAGGGCCAATATAAGCGTAAATTAGCGTTAAGTTAATAAGACAAACACAATTAACGAATTAACAAGCATAAAAGTACTTCAATGTTACGCGTTGAACCAAACTGTTTTGCAGCTTTGTCTTGTTTTTTATGTATTTTTAGAATTGCTGAGGGTAATTTGAACTCTTCAGGAAAACGAGTGTCCGACTTCGAAATGGTCATAACATTAAATCTTAAATTAATTAAAATGTTCAAAAGATACAAGAGACGCATCCCACATTCGAATAATGTATTCAGAAGAACAGATTTCAAACTCTTTTAAAATGAGGTCGCGGCCTGGGTCTTAACTTTCATGGTCCCTGCCAACGCATTATTTTAATCTACGTGCGAAATGCAGGCTGCTAAAAAAAGAGGCAGCAGAAAACAGCGGTAATAAAACCAACCCATCCTCCATCCCTTTTCCCCATCCGCAGACTGCGAACTCCACAGCGCTTCGCAGGTTCAAATGCGCTTTTCCTGCGAGTTACTCCCGCTTCAACAATGTGTGAAAGTTAATAAAGCTTATACACAAATACATTTTTCATTCCTCACACCCCTTTTATAAATAACCCACGAAATAAAAAGCAACACAACCCCTGGCTGGCAAAATATGACGTAATAACACTCGAAAAACCAAACAACACAAACTCGACATTGTGGCGTGTCCAGTGTTTATAAATTCGCAATAATTCCTAAGTTAATCGGGCGGAAAGCTATGCATCAGGAAAATCTCTATACACTTCTATTAATAAAAGCCCTGTGGTTTTCAAAACACACAAACACGCAAACGCGCGCTTTCGCGGGGAAATGACAGTGGAACATATTAACCTCGCGCATAACGTGTTTTTAAAACGAAAAAACAACGAGAGACAAAAAAAAAACCCAGCACGTATAAATACGTTTTTAAATAAGCGCTAGTGCGTCGCTTTCGTGTTTATATAGCCGCTGCTGTTTTGTTTTGCTTTGAGCGCAAAGCCGTTTCATGGAGGTCGGTCTAGATGGCCATGATCCTATCACTCATTAGAGAATTATTTATTTACTCGTTTTTGCTCCGATGCGCCGAGGGAACTTAGCATTTTGTTTCGGCTTTCCACTCTCCCATTATTTTCCTCCCCTTTTTTGAAAGCAATCGAAATTGATGGATGCACTGTCTCGCTCCGAGTGATAGAAGCAGTTCTTTAACAAATATTCAGTTGATCACAGCTTTCCGGAATTTCACTTGGTATTACAGAATAAAATGCTAATATTATCTGATTTTTGTAGATGGAAGATATAGAGAATCATACTACACTCATGGTGAAGTATACTTTAATTCAAATAAATTATTTATTAATTTTAATCATTTTTAAACGAATATTTTATACGACTTGGCTCAATTATTTCACACTTAAAGACTCGTGAAGATTGTAAAGTTTGTGTATGCCCTTTGTACACAAGATCCTTTGTTAGATCCAAATGAACTTACATTAAGAAAATAACATTAATAATGTCGACGTAGAACAATAAAAGTACCCACAAAACAGGAGATACATAAATTCTCCTGTTTAGAGTGAAAATAAAAGCAGAATTGAGGAGTATCCATAATACGACAACCACGCCACTTTGTGACGAAATTTGTAATACACCAAACATTAATAATTTTATGTACCTCTTGATTCAATGGCGTGCAGTTTTATTTATATCCAGCACATTATACCACGTTAAAAATAATCACATCGAGTTTACACCATAAGAAAAACCCTCAATTGTAGATAGCTTAATATTCTTGTCTATGTCCGTNGGGGGGGGGGGGGGGGGGGGGGGGGGGAGCCACAAGCGAGCTGACAGGGGCGCAGCCCCGAAATGGGAAAATTCAAAGCGAATAAAGAGAATCGAAATAATAAAATGATAAACATATAACAATAAAATTTAACACGTAATATAAAGAGCTAAAAATTTATTTGGAAAATTGTTTTGGAAACAATTACTTCAAGTCTAGAAACTGAATGGTTTTGAAGAAGAGATGGTAGACCCTGATTGCCTTCATTTACAGTGAAATATCAAAAAAGACCAATTAGCTCCTACAGATAGATCAACATTTGACATCACTGTGGGTGTGATAAACTATCTTAATTTTTTGAATCAAAATAGGGAGCAATATTTTTGAGACACTGTTTAAAAATCATTGTTACAATCAGAAATGTTTAAATAAATGAAATAAAACATTAATTTGTTTTTTAAATCACCGTTAAAAAGTAAAATAAATGTAATAAAGCTTTCATCAAATAACAAAAAAATTGTATCTTTATTTTTTCTCAATACCAGGGGTACTTGATAAATTTGAGATGTTCACTGAGAGTCTTGTCTTTGTGACAACATATTACGAAGGTGGAGGGTGGGGGCTCAAAAATTACCCCTTATGGCGAACGTATGGAATGACTCCTAAGTAGTACGACATAACGTACGAAAGAAAGGCAATAGCGTTGTGTTTTAATAAAAAAAAAGACATATTATTCACTATTTAACGCTTTTAAGAGCGTCAACTACATTTTGAGTTGGCAGAGATTTTCTTGTAGGTTTCATGAAGTAGTCAGTCTATTTTTTTTTGTTCAAAAAGTGTGGTCCTTCAATGTATTGACTAATGAAAAGTAGATTTTTACTTTCTTTGAAAACTAGAAAATACTGTTATTTAAAAATGAATCATTGAGCTCTATTAATATAATAATAACCATTATTATTTTTGATACCTTTATATAATATATAAATAATTAATATAATAAGTTTCTAATACTTGGGAAAATCAGACCATCATATCTTCTCGTATATAAGACAACTATACAACATAAATTTAAAATTAAATTCAACAAAAGTAAGACAACAGACATTTACATTTAAAAATATAAATGACAATGAATATAGTAAAATTTCTGAAAACAACATACTCATTAACAAAAAAATTAATTAAAATCTCTACGTACAGTAAGCGGCGTTGTCCTGATTGAGCAATCGACTCTCTCATTCACGGAATAAAGGTAGGAACTTGACATTTTGAAGGGATTTTTCTTTGGTATTTTAGACACTCCCTAATAAATATTTTTTCGATATTCCGATATTGAGAGTGATTTAGGAAAATTTATTTTATTTTTCAAATTTTCGCTATAGGCCCGTGTTAAGAACTAATTAAGGTATCTTGTACGTAAACTTGATATTTTATCTACACTAAATTATAACTACGGGGTCAGCGTATCATAAAGGTGGGCATACATGAACACGCCACGTCACGCCACGACGTCCAAATGGAATGATGCTGAAAAATCGGGCTCGTTCACGGTGACGCTACGTCATGAAAATTCTCACTTTTCGTTAACAAAACACCATTCACATTCACTAGTAAAATAATCTAGAAAATATTCACACATGAAATTATATAGAAAGTGAATAAATCTATTCAGCTAAATGTCCGAAAGCAGCAACACATGTTCGAGAGCAGCAACACCTGGACGTATATTAATTGCGTTACAACAATGTGTGTAATATATTAAGAAGATAATAGACAATAAATAACTTTAAAAATCTTTTAAAATTTTAAAAATTTACTTAAGTGTGGTATCATAAAAGTATCACAGGTAAAGAGGTTTAAGTAGCATAGTTAACATGCAAGTATCAATAATTTATCTATGAAATGTTCATCTAGGAAATTAGGAGTATTTCATTTCTTTCTATAATTATTTAGAGAAGTATGTATAATTTGATAGTCATGTTCAACTTACAAAGTGTGTGAATAATATCATTATTAAATGTCAGTTTGATATTCAATACATACCTACCATTTACGAAGTAACGATGTTTTCATCTTATCAGAAACGTGAAGGAGTAAAATTATATTAATATTACTAGTAGGAAAAGAAAAAAAGTGGGCTCAGAGTTAGTGACTCGTTTACTCATCTTCACACTTCTACTACCAAGTTTCATCTATCGAATTACGATGTGAACTATTTCCGAATGAATCAATAGTTAATTACCGTCCGACGCAACAGCAAGAGGCAGATACACAGGTTGGTTTTTTCGGTTTGGAGACTTAACGTGTGGTCATAACCTCCTATAAGAATACATAGTTAAGTACAGGAATGTGTCTGGCTTCCATAGATGAGCCACGTGACCACCAAGGGCCACTGAAGAGAATCATTATTTCGTCAATAGCGCAGTGACCTCGGAACACTTCCTCAGATATAATACAGTTTACAGATATAATAATAATAATAAGAAGAAGAATAAGAAGAAGAAAAAGTGCCTTTTAGTTTGGCGAGACTCAGACCTTAAGGTCTTCTCTTCCGTCTAACCATTTTAAAACTTTTACATTTTAAATACAAGATGAAAATTGGGAGGGTCGTATTTACATTTAAGCTTAGAGCTTAGAGCAAATGATTGAAGTGATGGGGAAAACGTTCGTGTCTCTCACCGTGACACCACGACTTTTGTAGTACATAAAAATCACTTTTCTCTAATATGAAAAAATATTTAGAAACACAATAATATTACTTCAATAACCTCCAACGAACAATTGACTCCCTGGCCAAACGCGCAAATCTTGGCTTCGACACATTACTTACCTTTTCCACCCCAGCTTCTATTACTTCAGAATATCACTTTATGAATAATTGTAGTAAATGCCGAAACCAAGATTAATAACAAAAATATATTATTTTCAGGTGTACATTATTGGGGCCCGGTGGGTTAATTAATACTTTCAAAGCGCTGGAAAATGTATCAATGATATAAAAAAAAGGCTTTAAGATAGAGCTCTACATTACATAAAAAAGCTTACGACGTATACATCTCAAATATTTTCAAGAAAAATCATGCATCAGTTATTTGGCAATTAATTATACTCGTCAAATTCGGAAGTAATTTGATACAAATAAACTACAAAAGGAAGTACAAAATATTTTTTGTTTTTTTCCCTTTGAAAGTGGCCGTACTCATGTATAAGCTCTGAATATTTTTGACAAGCCATAAACGTTTCCGCGGCGCCTCTTCACAAAGCCCCCATTTCATTTCTCAAATTTCACGTTACTTTGCGTTATCCCCGACAACATCCTTCTGAATAAATCTTAACCACAATACTTTGTACAGCGAGGCGCTTTTCACCACCCAATAACAAACAACACTTTATTAAAAATATGTAACAATATACCCTTCCACATTATCGAACGCAGAGTGAGGTAAAAGTACGCTTTTCCCGCTCACCCTCGTGCTTGTAGCGAAGAAGTAAGGGAGTGGGGAGGGTGCATTCTAACAATAATCGGATGAAGTGAAAAACCTGAGGGTGGTACACCGTGACGCGTAAGGGCGAAGAAGCGCCGAACAGAGATTAACCCTACTCCCTATTGAGCGCCTAACAGCCCTGCACGTTTCCCTGGGGTCTCGCCAGAGAAGAGAGCGAGCGCGGGGCGCGAGAGTGGGGGAGAGAAAAAAGAGGGGAGGGGAACTTCGTCCCTTATGCGCGCGTTTACGCTCCCACCGAACAAATTTTTAACAAACACGTTATCCAAACAGCAGAAAGTGTCGGATTACTCCTGAACCTTATCGGGGAAGAGCGGGGGCGATGAGAGGGAAGAGGGGAATGTTCTCGAGACAGATGCGTAGTGAGCGAAGGGGAGGACGGGAGGAGGGGGTATGTCTATAGCTCAAATTAGGCATGAATAGCAAACGACACCGGGCAGTGATGTCAGTAAAACGTAAACGACAAGAAAATTGACGTGAGAAATAGGACATTCATCGTGTGTGACCATGCTGCAATACCAGTCGATCAATTATTGTCATAAAATTACCAAACAAGTTCTTTCTACTGATGTTCATAAGTTACTAGCACAAATATAGTTATTAGACAACATCCCTATGGTCAATAGTTTTTGTTCGAATAAATAAAGATAATAAATCTTAATGTACTATTTATTTAGATAACTCTTGAGTAATAAAAATTCAAAACAATACTTTTTTAGTGAGTAGACTATTTCATAATAAAAACTATAGTTAGCATCCTTAAATTTCCCGGGATGGTATCTATTAAAAGATGTTTATAATTCAGATACGTAGATCAATGGGAAAACTTCTACCAAAGGCCATGATGTCATCTGATTTGCCCATTGTTTTGCTTAATGACAAGAAATTGAATCAACACATATTTCATCACACTATTGCAATACGGTTGTAAACATTGTTGTATATTTGTTAATTTGGCAATTAAATGTTTCCTTTTCAACCTATTATTTTTTCTTCTTTACTTGTTCCCAACAATACGTTAGTTTACATAGATGTGTAACGAGAATTGTTTTATAAATAAAATATATTGGTTGGTTCATAAATAAAAAAGTAACTAATGTTCGCAAACACAAAATTTAAAGATTGTAAAGCATCCAATTAGAGGTCCTCATTTGAACCCGAAATATTAAATATATAATGTTCATAACGCTAAAATATTTAACTATCATTTTTAATTTTGTTTCTTTTCTACCAGCACCGAGTATATGAGCGAATAATTTAACCGTGAGTCACAATCTAGAGCAACTCGAAAACATACCGGAGATATATATTGATTGGCTTAATCAATAAGAATAATTTTTTTCTTTTCCGCATAAGTATACATCTTTTTTTTTTTTTTTTTTTTTTTGAAATGAAGCAATTGAAAACATAAGTTTATAACATTTAATAGCAATAATATTTCGTTGTTGGAAAAGAGTCACAAACAAACTATGATTTTAAATTTTATTTTTTGACTCCACGCCAACTATACGTACTTCACTTCCTTCAAGTACAAAATGTGTTTGGTGGACGAAGTTCCACATCCGTGAAACAAGGAATTAGCAAAACAAATAAACCCTAACAGCACTACAGTATCGTTTGGAAATTAAGTGTTATTACATCAGACCATGAGAAGATAATTTTTACGTCAGAAGCATAGGTAAACCATGCTACTCGCATGGCAATAACGTTGTATGAAAAAGTGCAACCCAACTTATAACGGGATATTCAAATTATTGTTCCTCGAGTTGAATAATGTCACATGATTCAGAAATCATTGTCAGGTTGCACACCGAAGCGCTTTCAACTTTAGCTCGTGCGTGAAATCGGTAACAGATGGCTCTGCTTGTATGAACGCACTAAAAGAGCGGGACTGTGATTTCGGTCTAAACTCGTAACATTTATAACCATTGTATAACATCTCCAATGAACTTCCCTGAATGGTTAGTGGTCCCAAACTTTTTAAAGCTGCAGGTTCCTTGATTTTCGGATCATTTCCGGCTGCGTCTCTATATAAACTAATCATTGTAGAATACAGTATTTTTATTATATTAATAAGACAATTACTGTTCACATAATAATATTGATATACATAAAATGGTACAAGTGTGAAAGAGACTATATGGGCGCGCGTGGGCGCGTGCGTGTTACGTAAAAAACCCGAATCCGCCCATTCGACGGAAAAAATGACCAAAACTAGTTTTGGACGTTCACATTTTGCCAGAACTAGTTTTGAGCGTTTTCAAAGTGCTCAGTACTAGTTCTGGCAAAAGAGAATCGTCCAAAACTAATATTGTCCTCTCAACAATAATGATACTTCTTATACTCGATGCCAATTTTCGTTTATTAGTATTTAATAAGGATCAAATGTTATTTTCGTATGAGAGGCATAAGGGAAAATGGTAATTACGCACTTTTGAGTGTATTTATGTTCGGATTTGTATAAAAGTATTCATCCCGAGTATATTACAAGCTTTTATTTAACTTGCTCCGTTCGATGTATGTATACATGTGTGGGTGTAGTTTGCATAATAATAGATTATGTTACCATTTTAGGAAAATCTACCATAAGAAAGTAAAATGGGGTATGTATTTATGTTGTCCTTCCGTTTCCAAAATCGTAATTTTATTTTTCAATCACGTTCAAGTTTCCAATCGAGCTGTAATTTTACATATATGTGTAGTTTGCATAACAATAGATTGTTATGGTACGATTTTACGAAAAACTATCCGTAAGAGGGTTGAAATGGGGGTATGAACGTGAGCATCCATAGCTCCGGAATGCTTGGAACAATTTGAACCGAACTTGGTACACATATGACTGACTATCTGACAGCAAGCACCGTAGGGATAAAACAAACCTGTTTCTTCCAGGGACGGGGTGTGAAGGGAGTGGCATGTGAAAATAATTGAAAACTAGTTTTCGGTACCGTAAAGATGGATAAGGACAACCCCAAAAAGTTGACCATTAATCCACAGGGGAGGTAATATGCCCCTAGCACCCATAAGAGAAGGAGTAGCAATACGGTGGCAAGTTAAAATAATCAAAAACCACCGATATTGATGTGGAACACATCAATATCGCTACCGCTGAATTTTGCTACCGCTGAATTGAACTCTCAATGCAACTTACGCCCACGGTCACCCTCCACAAGGGATATATACCCATTGCGTAGGTGGTGAGAAGAGCATGAAATGTAACAATTATCGAAAATGACCGCTATTAGTTTTGAGATCGTATTTTTAGGGGTCTCTGAAACCAATAGTGATATTTCCGATGGCACCAAAGTCCACAATCAGCCACTATATACTCCTAGTATTTCTTGGGAAGGAAATGAAATG
Organism: Laupala kohalensis; assembly: GCA_002313205.1. Taxonomy (NCBI): domain Eukaryota; kingdom Metazoa; phylum Arthropoda; class Insecta; order Orthoptera; family Trigonidiidae; genus Laupala; species Laupala kohalensis. The sequence goes on along the minus strand of NNCF01126721.1, from coordinate 79,931 downwards.
TAGAATTTTAAATACTGTGGATTTTTTCAGAAATTTTAGCTCTTGCACTTATAATGAGTGACCAAAGAAGAATATTTTTTATAGTTTTACTTTTTCATTTTGAATTTCTATTTCTTTAGCACAGTACTTTGTAAATAAAAGTTTTGTTGAAATGTATTAGAAAAAGTTCTTTAGTAAGATTTTAGAATTAATTGAATTTTACTATATACCGTGTCAGAATGTCGCACATTCACATATGGGACTTCAGAGACCCACCACGCTCATTCGTCAAATTAATGACGTATAATGTGGCAATCATTGTGTTGAATATTTAAATAATTATTTTTTTTCTCATTTGTATTACAGAATGAAAATTGTTCTGATTATTTATTTACATAGTTATGATTCACATTGATGCATTGAGAGCGTACATCTCACGTACAATTTAAGATATGTCTGTATGTAAACATTGTAATTAGATTATCTAATAAAGGAAATTTAGATATTTTGATATTACTTTCTTTAGTGATCGCAAAGGGGTATAAATCTCACGTTTTTGTCATTCGCCCTGACGACATTGTACTTTATTTTATCTGTATCTTCTCGATTTTTGTATGTAAAGATTGTGAAATTAAAGATCTATAAAATAGTGTCTAGAATTTTCCATTCTATTTGAATTGTTTTGTGGTCTCACTATGAAAGGTTTTTTTCAAAATTCTTATTTAAAATAGGTGAATTAGAGTGAAATGTATTTTTTTGAATGTTTGGGGTGTCTCGGGTATGAATAAAGATATCACGATTTCTGTACTCCAACGTTCTGTTTTTGTCAATGCTAAATTATTAAGAAGGGTCAACCATATCTGAACAACACAAACGAACACGCCTTTGAACGATTGTACACTCTTCGTCTAGGGGGTGAGAGGGAGAAAATATAAATGTAATCGGAAATGACCACTATTAGTGTTGGGACCATAGTTATCGGGGTCGTTGGAACTTGTACCAACATTGCCGATGACACTCAAATCCACGATCAACCCTTATTTATCCCTACGGAGGGGGATCCTATTTTAAAGTTATTGAAAATGATATAGAAATGACCAATACTCTATTTTCGACATCGTTGAGTTCTGATATAGTGTAAGTCAAAATTCTGTGTAATGATAGTCTGAAATAGTGTTAGTCAAAATTCAGCTTCAGGTCGAATTCGCGTTTTGCGCGTAACACACACACACGTACATACATTTATATATAAGAGTGTGTATCATATTTTAAAGTTGTTACTTAAAATTTACCGACGTACGGCGTCTCTGACACTACCCATTTTAGGAATCTCCAAGTAAATCAAATGCCATATATTTTTTCCTCGAATTCGAGAATTTATCTTTTATTAAGAGTGACTTTGGGAAAGTCAGACTTTGTCCCTAGGACTGATCATCTCCCAGGTTTTCCCATTCCATGCGGAAATAACACCACAATAATGTTTTGAGAGCTAAGAACTTTCACAATTGTATGAAAGTTAGACACAACGATGTATTAATCCACGAGTTCATCGACAGTTACCCATTTTTTACAAAAATTATACTTCGCAGTCCGAATATTTTGAATAGACGTACCACCATAAAGAAATTTTGCCTAAATTTAGAATCGAGAGAGATCATCACCAACTAGGCCTGCTATATTACATGCTACTTCCTGCGTTTCTAACAGAGATATTTTAATTACTTAGAATGAACTGGGTGCATGATTTGTAACTTCTAAATTTTTGTTTTTATTCCTCTATTTTGGAAATATATTAGCTCTGTGCATGTTTTTGTTCTTCAGAAATACGACGCAAATCATACACATGTTAATCTCTTTGAATTTATTGTTAATCCATGGTAACCTAAAAAGTTACGCGCGAGAAATAAACAATACAATTGTTATTGTTTACTTGATTTTGTCTACTTAAAATATTTTAACTGTTATCATATTTATGATAAAACAAGATATGCTTCGCACGAAACTGACCCTTCCTGTGATATTATGTCTTTTTATTGTGTCTGTCAGTACGCTCTACATTGACAGACAGATGTAAGTAATTTCAATATTTTTATCAAACATATGATACATAAGGTGTGATTATGACATCGGGAATTAGGATGGAAATAACATATTTTGTAAGGAGTAAGAAATAAGTCATATACATAAGAATAATTTTCTGAATATATCAAAGGTGGGTCATTTTTACGCTATACTCGTATATAGCACTACAGTGGTGCAAAGAGAGGATGGTTACGGGAGGTTTGGTGAGAACACAGTAAGATAAAGAATATAAATTATATAAATTTAGTAATATATTATCACCTATGACAAACATTTTAATGCGTGTTAAAGGTAGCGGAAATATCTTTTACGTCACTGAAGAACTCACTATTTTATTATTAGTGTTCATGATATTAAAGCTTTCCTCTCAAGCCTTTGTCAGTCGAAATGCTTCCCTTTTTTTCTCTTCAATCTAACTAATTTGCCTAATACTTTTACACAGGCCAGAGAACTTCATTTCGACGGAACAACCTGATGACAGAAAAAGAGAAGGAAAACGGAAATTCGTTTTAGAAACTCCGCTAGATCCACTTTCAGCGATAGAAGAATCACTCTTCAATCCACCCAATTCTAGAACTATAAGCAAACTCGAGGATTCACAATTAATTCAATCTTTTCAAAATACTAATTCATTTACTGACAGCGATACTCGAAAATTGGGAAGAGACAAAAGGAACAAACGCACATCACCAACTTCGCGCCGTTATATTTCTCCAAATTATGTGATGAAAGAAAAACCTTCACTCTCCGCTGAAGTGACCCAAAATGACTTTGATTCTACCGTTTCTTCGACTCTGACCCCGGAAGTAAATGTCAGCAATGGCCATATGACTTCTCAAATCACACGTTCAACCATCCAGCTACAACCCGTGTCCGATAAATCCATCATGAAAGCCAATGCGAATCCACCCAGCATAGACACATTGCCAAATTATCAGAACAAGCCTGTGAATGCCTTTGTCGATAATAATAACGTTTACAAGACCAAGAAGCACCACGGCAAAAGCGTCAAAGAATCATACGGACTCGTATTGAAGGCGGAGAAGAGGTATGACGAGGTCACTACAGAAGGAGGGCGAGTAAAATTCTCAGAAATAAGCGCCGAGGTTATGTCAGAGATGGAGAGAATAGAGAATGCTGCCGATCAAGATTCGACAGATCAAGAGGGTTCTACGTTCAGACCCCCTATTATGGTTCGACATGGTCGAGGTGCAAAATGCCGAGACAAGTCGTTTGATCTCGAATCGTTAACGAAACGAACAGACACTCCGACACTACTCGATTCGGAAAATGCGGCAGAAGCCGAAGACAAAGATGAATCGGATGACACGGTTATCGATCTGAGAGCTTTTCGACATATTGCTGCTCCTCGTATCGAAATCACGTAGCTTGTTTACCCATTAAAGTCAAAATAGAACTCCAAGATAGGTAGAGTATTAACTATAAATACGCTGTACTCTCCTTATGTTTTGTAATGACGTTCAAATAATCCTTTTCTACTTCTGAAAGATCTATGATTTTACATAAATAAACAACATTTGCAGCACATTAATATTAAGGGTAAAAGTATGACATACATTCTAGGATACTTTTAAAATGAAATAACAGAAGTAACGTCAAACAATTAAAAGTCGAATATAGTTGCATTACGTAATGATCGTCAGACATCTCCAATGATTTAATCAATATGGATGTACGACAAGGTGAATAATCAATATTTGGTAAATAAACAAGCAGAAAATTAGGAAAAGGGTTTATTAAATTAATAGCTTCACTACAAAACAATAAAATATTAAAAAATTCTTTCTTAAAATTTAAATTTCAACTTTGCCACAGTAAACAATTAAGCATCTTAATTGATTGCGAGATATTGATATTCGGTATTATTTCTTGACACTTCGCTAAAAGTAAAATGAAGTAACAGAAACAAAATGATTCCTTGAAATAGATTGAAACGTAACTGAATACACAATAGTAAATTATTCGTGTCTTACGTCATTATGAGCCGTTAACAGTATCACCAGTTAACTTTGCGTTCATTGGGTTCTAAAATATAAATTACAAAATTTTAAGACTATTTTTAGTTCATCACTCACCAGTAGCCTAGTATTCGATTGTAATTCTTACTTTAGTCAGATATTTTCAGCGTGGAGTTCACGTGCTGAAGAACAGCGCGTCACAGCATTCTGTTACCTCGTATAAAACTTATCGTCGACGTATCTCCATCCCCATCCTCCCAATTATCTGCAAGGGCTGGATTAAGCTGTGCCATCATTGGATCATAATGAACTCGATTCCCAATCACAGTTCTTGAACGCCTACGACGCAAGATATCGCAGTATGCAAGGATCAATAAGAGCGCGACAATGGTAAATATCACAGCCATTGAAAGAAGAAGACCGTACACGAGACGTCCATGCTTAGTCATGCACGTGAATTCAGATGAGTCCACACTGGAAATTGTTCGGTTGTGAAGATTAGAAGGAGAGTAGCACCTGAAAGAAAGAATATTATAAAGCAACAGGAATATAAATAGAACCTGAGTATCTACCTCAAGTGTTCAATTGACTGAAGAAGGGAACTTACATCGAGTGAGCATCATTTTCCTTCGAAGATGTAAGGTTCTTGAGCCACTTTAACCTGCAATCACAGTTCCATGGATTTCCTTGTAAATAAAGCCTCTCAACATTCGAAAGAATAGGTAATAATTTCTTCGATAATGTTTCCAAGCCTCCGTGTTTTAAATTAAAAACATGAAGATGTGGTACCGGGGAAGAAGGCCCTCCAAATGCCAATCCACTGAATGAAGTTAAATTATAACATCGTTCCAAAGTCAACACACGAAGTTTCTTTAGACTCACGAAAGTACCATCTTGCACCTCTTGCAAATCATGTAAATTATCCAATCGCAGAATTCTCAAATTTGGCAAAGATAAAAAGCTTCCCGTTTCTAACACTTTAATTTTTGATCCGCTGATATTTAATATTTGTAACGACCCTATCCACAAATGCGGTAACTTTATGAAGAAATTATTTGCAATATCCAATTCTTGAAAATCCTTGGCTTCATTAAACAAATTTTCAGGAATATCTGTAAGATTCGTGGAGTTAAGCTTCAAGCTGAATAAACCACGTCGAAGAACATCCTTCACAGCACTTGGGTCTTCGTGAAGATAAGCACCGATTCCGACATTCCCACTCAATGATAAGGTTTCCAAGTGCGTAATATTACTGAAAACATTCGGAGACAGGTGACGGAACTTATTCCAACTTACGTCCAACTTTCTAAGAAAGTTCGAAGAGGCGAACACACTGTCTGGCAGTTCCTCAAGAATATTTCCACTGAGATCCAAAGTTACTAAATTCACCATTTTGTCAAAAACACCTTCTCCGATGCTCATTAAACCATTATTCCGAATAATTAATTCTGTCAATTCGGAGCTGCTATCGAAAATTCCTTTCTTCAAAACACCAATGTTATTATTCGACAAGTCTAAAATGTGAATCTTGTAAGGGAACATGGCACCATCCGCAATGGAAGTGAATCCTCTTCGCGAACAGTCCAGTTTGATACGAACAAACGCATGGCCTAAGAGATGCACACACTCACATGGATTGGAGTTAACGTAAAGCGAAAAAACTTCTTCAGAGGAGGAAGAACTATCTTCACTGGCATCCAGGACGTTCACCCCGCTGTCGAACGCACACTTCCATGCACTGCGACCCAACTCCATGGACGCGTCTCCGGTCACCCAAAGCGCAACGAAGAACATCACCCAAAACTTCACCATGTCTTGTGGTATGTTGAGCGTGCGCAGTGTTTGATGAACTACTCCGATTTCAAGAATTATCTATCGCCAAATGATAACGTGAGCCAGGACCTCGGCACTATGTCTTATCGAGTTCCACATTATCGCTTTCTAAGAAGTCGGTTGTGTAAAAGACAGCTTCGGTGCAAGTCGTATACTATAGTCTCGTACTCTGCATCTCGTAGCCCTTGAGGCTGGTGCTTATCAACAACAAAACAGGTGGAAGAGAAGACGAACTTCAGCGAAGCTGATTCTCATGTATTCACATTGCTTTGAAAGGAAAATCACAAATTTATGAACCAGTACAGTCCTAATTACAATACAAACTTACTACTTATCAAGAAACGTAACCAAATTTTTGCTAAGTGGATATTTTTTTAAACTCACGAATACTAAAATAAGATTGTATACATCACAACGAAGTTGGAAGTGTCTTAAACAAACTTATGAGTTACGTCCACAGTGATAAAAAACGAGAAGAATTCTCAAAGACAACTTAGAAACAGAGAATAGAGCTCATCTGTAATCAAACGGAAATACCCTTATTTATCGCGGAGGGGTATTCTCTTCCAAGATCAATATTGTCTGACCTTTGTGAATTTTCCCCGGTGTTGACAATTACTCAAACTGATAATGTCTGTCTTCTGGATTATATAGGTTTATCTAAAAGTATATTCTCCCAGACGAATAAATTGCTTCACAAAACACAGAAAGTGAGAACATAAAAAATCGATTTTAATAATATTTTCATACTATTTTCGTGCTCGACTGTGGTACTTTCCAGCATCTTTTGGCATATCTGCTACGCGGTTCTGATAATTTCAAATCAATAACCCTATCTTTTAGAAGTCAGACTATGTACAAAAGATTAAAATGAGATATATATTTAAATAACTATTTCAATTTTTCTGAAACTCATATGTGACTTTGTATTACTTATACCACATTATTTTTCAATTTTACTTAACACTGTTTATTTGTAATTCAAAACTTCAATAAAATTTCATCAAGAACATGAGTTCAATTCATGAAAAGTACAAATTCTCTAAATAACATGCATATTTGTTAACGGCACAGTTCTAAATATACTCCCCGATAGCTGAAGACTGAAAATAATGCCTGCCGTGTCCATGGAAACTGAACAACTGCTTATTGATTTTTTAAATAAAACGTGCGTGCTGAATCATTAGGGAATTTTTATGCGTAAATCACACCAATATGGTAACAAGTAACACGTTCACAAATTCGATAAGCTGACGTCAGTTTCTTTAGCAACAATGGGGTTGAACGCAAGGGTCTTTGCCGAGTTGTTATCTGCCCTTTTTATCTGTCGTTTTGGGTTAACGTAATCTGAAGTGTAGAAAGGAGATCGCACCTTTTCTAATGAACGAATAACAAATTGGCTCACTTTTTTAAGCGTATTTATTTTTACCTCCGTCTAGCAGATATTTCTTTACTTCAACATGCCCAGGATTGTTTTAATACAGAAATTCTCTATAGACAAATGACTTCTTTATTGCGGGCTCTTACCGTGATGACCGTGAGCTCTCGTCACAAATAAGCGATGTGTTCTAATGTATGCTGTCTCTATTGTACTTCGGTCTCCCGCATCTAGATAATCACTAAGCACTCATTGTGGTATCTCACTTTGAAACTTCAAAGAAGTAATCCCTGCATTCATGAAAAACAATTTTTTTTTGTTGAGATTTAACGTAACTTAAGCAACATACTATATCAATGTTGAAACATGAAAGTTATGTTACATATTATATACAATAGCCATATGAAATAAGATACAGTATTCAAATTTGTACGAATTGCACGTCTTAATACTCATTGATTAAATTGTTTATCGACTGTTAGATTTTCATTTTCTGAAAAGCAGTTAAAACGCATTAATATATCACTGAACAGAAGTATTCGATTGAGAAAAACTTGTGGAGTAAATCACATTACATACGACGAGTGAGAATTTATAATGGCTATCACATTAGTAGTACACACATTGGTGCATGTTATTGTACTATCTTATTTGCTCTCGCGTGAAACTACTCTGACTTCATTAAAGAACAAAATGTTAGGAAAAAATACAGCACTTCAACATGTTGATATAATGTGAAATTTCATTCTGCAATTTTTTAGCAATGCATTAATTCAATATGAATATGTCCTAGTAGATACCCCTACGTTAGGGAGATAGGGACAAGATTACGCACTATTTTTTCTTTTCGTTTTATTAAGAATAATTATTCCAAACATTCTTTTAAAAATATATTTTACGTAGATTACTCGCAGAATCTATAACTTTTTTTTGTGGGGCTTTAGGGCTCGTCAACATCGAGGTCATTGGAGCACGAAAAACTTGTACAGGTAGGGAAAATGAAGTTACGCAATAGGGAGAGCCAACATGACTCTCCCCGCCTGTGGGACTCGCCGAATGACTCAGCCATACCCACTAAAAACCCTCCTGAATTACAACTCAAAACTCAGATCCCAACATATCTCAACTCTTTACTTAAAACATTTAAAAATAAGAAGAAGAAGAAAGAGGAAAATGAAAGATACCCTAGCCCCAATGGCGTCGGGATCGAAACAAGAGGTGACCAAGGAAGGTCAGGAAAGAGAGAGGAAGGAGTCTTGCACAAGTAAGTGGAAGTAATGCCAGACTCAGCTCGGGCTCCCGTGTTCGCCAAACACGTACTTACTAGATGTAAATCCCCTGGGGGGAATCTATAACTTGTGTATTGTACAAAAGGACAAGCTATGTTAGCCGTTTCGCAGTACAAACAAGGGAAAAATATTAGATTGGGGGAAAGATAGTAGTAAAAATTCCATTCGTTGTCCGCAATACAAGGTTGATAGAAGTGTTCACCCACATTTCAAACATTGTAAGTCCCTTAATAAATCATTTCTTCTTTACTAATGTCATTTGTTCATTGATTGGAAGATTGGTAGACCTACATTTAATAGAATCTGACATTGCCACTTTTGCAGTGAATATAGTAACCCACTTTATTTAGACTTGAATTTGTTAAAGCCTCTAAGCAATAATACATTTGCAAATACAAACACCACTTGACTCTTCCTTTATTTTTCAACTAGCTGAATGAACCCAGCGCTGCCCGGGAACATGAATTGATCGTACATCATTTTGGTTCTTTTTTTCTAATAGTAACGTTTTCAATTATTTCTTGTTATTGAACATAAGTCAGAGAACAGTCCACATTCGTATGGTAAAAAACACGCGTTTCTATTCTGAGTATTATTCATCTCACCCCAAAGCTAAGGGTTTGGAAAGGTGAGATAACTGAAGTAAAGACGCATTGTAACATCGCCAGATTTACATCTACAGAGTACTTCTATTTTATTGGACACCCTAATTTTGCGACTATGATACCTGGGTGTAACGTCGGCGTCAAGACATTCCATCAATTTGTGAAATATTAATATTTCTTTGCATTGCACAAGCCGGATACTGTTAAGAAGTTTACAGAAAGTGGCCGGTCGGCGCTAAGACGGAAGTGCGACGAACTTGGGACCCACCCTAATCCTCTTCAGTTATTGAGGTATTGTTTGAACGTACATCTTTCACCTCCTAAGGAATGTACGACTGTTTTCGGAGAATGCGGCCTGCGACGTTGACCCATGCGAGGTCTACTGGAATTTCGGTGTACCTCAGAAAAGCAGAATTTTAAGATGATGTGAGTGAAGTACGTCGCCGGATGTAGAACAATGAGATACTCTGAAAAGGTTGCTTGCGAGCGCCTAGTTGACGCCCATGGTGGTTCGTCGTCGCGATGGAGCCACTGTTTTCCTAGAAGCCGAAGGGGTGAACAAGAAGAGTACTTGCACGGTGGTGGCGAAGGCGTGGTTATTTGCTGATCACGTGACTTCTACTGTATATATTGGGAGGAATGAAGATCCTCGAGGACTTTTACGTGGGAGTAGAGTTCGCCGGTACTGAGATGTGACCGGGCTAGCATAGGTCGCGGAGACCAGATGTTCGTTAGGCTGCTGCGGTAGTCTTGAATAAGTCATTACTAGTTGCGAGTGTCGTAACTTGTAATAGTTAGTTATTGGGGAAAACAACTTGTAATTTTGGAGGTTCATATAACCTAGAGGGTTTACTATTTAGTTGTCTTCAACTAAATTTAACTAAGTATAATTAATGCTTTCTTATAGACTTACTGGTGTAATAACAGATTGTTATATGTATTAATGATTTTGGGAGTTTGTCTTCGTTTGTATATTCAGATTTCTAGTTAATTTGTATTAAATCATTATTTATTGTTATTACACGTGTGTTTGATTGCTCGGGAAACCGAACTGGTGGCAGCGACCTCTACCATAAGGGTTGTGGTATATATGAGTGAATCCCGCTTCTACCAAAAAATACTAACATCGCATCAGGGCTTGTGGTGTGATGTTACAATGAGGTTGACACTGTATTGCATTATAACGTTTTGAACTAAAAGTTTCCAGATGGTCCTACAAACTTGCTTTATTTCCATTCGACTATATGTGGGTTTAAATACCATCGAGACCCTCATTCGTCAGCTTAACGACACCACTTCACTCCTGGGAGTGTTAGGGATATCTCACTTCCCTCTCCCCGCTCCCATTAGAGCTACACTTGTACTTAAACGGCATTGTGTCACAATTCACCTGAACGACACTAAAAATTATTAAATAGAAACTAATATCGGACGTTTTCGATTACTTTTACTCCCCTACTCCATCCTTACGGGATCAAGAGGTGTCTTCCCTCGCTCCTGTGGTTGTTTATCATTACATAACATCAGAAGTAAATCTATTCATTCCAACGACTCAGAATGGATTCGATCCTTATGTTGGTAGTTCTGATTTATTTTTACACGTTACCACCATCCCACTTCATTCCTCGGAGTATTTTACTTATACTTGTATGGTCTCAACATGGAATTAAACGGTATCGGGAATACTATAATTTATCTCAGCAACCCCGAAAACTATGGATTCGACATCAATATCGATCGTTCCATTATTTTAACATGTCTCACANTGTACCGTACCCCCCCCCATGTAATCTGAACTGAAAAATAACAGCATTAGTAATATATTTATTTAACTCAGAAACTCTGAAAAGCATGGATTCGACGCAAATCGAACCTTTGCGCTTATATTTTCCAGTGACTCCTTTTCTCAACCCGGTTTAAGGGCCCAAGGGGTGTCTCATTGCCATGGGTTCTGAATTTAGACTTAAAAGATATCAGAAGAACCATTTCTCAGTGACGCAGAAACCATTGGATTCGTCACTGATGTTTTTCAGTGTAAGATAATTTTCACTTCTCATCCCCTTATGGGAGCTGACCGTGAACTTAGATGTCTTTTTTTGTGGGGCTTTACGGCTCATGTCGACATCAAAGGTCATTGGAGCACGAAAAACTTGTACAGGTAGGGAAAATGCAGTTACGCACTAAGGAGAGCCAACATGACTCTCCCCGCGTGTGGGACTCGTCGAATGATTCAACCCTACCCACTAAAAACCCTCCTGATCTACAACATACCAAAACATCATACAACATACATCAAATGGAGGGGGCCTACAATGAGGGGGGCACATAACATGAGGGGAGACAAAGAATAAGTGGGGACAAAAAATGAGAAGAATGAGGAAAATGAAAGATACCCTAGCCCTAATGGCGTCGGGATCGAAAAGAACAAGAGGTGACCAAGGGAGGTCAGGAAAGAGAAAGGAAGGAGCATGGCACAAGTAAGTGGAAGTAATGCCAGACTCAGCTCGGGGCCCTGTGTTCGCCAAACACGTACTTACTAGATGTATGTCCCCTGGGGGGATGAACTTAAGTGTCATCGGAAGTGTTACGCGTTTCAGCAGTCCCGAAAATCATGGTCTACATACCAATATTGGTCATAATCGATTAATTTCATCCCCTTCCCACACCGATTCAGAGTGCACTTTCCCTCACAGAGGACGATCGTGGACTTAAGCGACATTGGGAATGTTGGTATTCGTTTCAGCGGCCCAAAAATGATATACTGAACGCCAATATCAGTCGTTTTCCATATTTTAAATTGCTCCCCTATTCCCACTATTCACCATGTCTACTGATTATGGACTCACGCGATAGTGTCACTATTCATTTCAGCGGTAACGACAACTAAGGTGTCAAAACTAATATCGAGGTTTCTCATACTATCTACTTCCCACCCTCTATCTACGAGGTGATAAGGGGTATTTTACACCCATGGGGACCAATTGTGAACTTAAGCAGCAGTGGGTGTTATACTAATCCTCCCAGCGGCCCAAAAAATCATGTACTTAATATTAATATTGGTTGTTTCCGATAATTACTTCATGTAACCCCCTTCCCATCCTTCCTCTAAAGGCACAAGGGGTGTCTTATGGACGTATTACACATTTGTAAAATTTTACTAATACATAATTGACATTCCCGTTAGGGGTAGATTGTCATAAACTGACACAAGAATCATCTATTTTTGCCAGTAATTTATCGGAATTTTTGCTGCTTCCTTTTTGTAATGCAACCTTTTCTTTGAAAATGCCTTTTTTCAATATAAGTAAAAACCCAAACAATAATATAAATTCAACACATTCTAATGGATAGACTACTCACCCAACAAGATTACACAAAGGAATAGGTTACAGAAAATTTTGTCTAGCCTCTTGCTGTTATAAGTATTTTCCTTTGAAACAAGCATGCAATAGGCAAAGAACTAAAAAAAACATTGTTTTTTCTAGTTCTCTGATATTTTTTCATACTTTCAGAAATTTTTCGAAGAGTAAAAGTCAAAAATCATAACCTTCATCTTAAAATAAATGAAGACACAAAGTTTCAGGTTTTTTCCACTATTTCAGACAAATAGTTCTATAATACTGGAGAATAAATACAACGTCCTCTACCGGATCTATACTTCATCTAAGAAAAACAAAAGCTTGTGCAAGCAAGTTGTTATAAATTTTGTCCAGTTAATTTTTGTAAATAATTATTTTCTTTGAAGACTGTACAGTTTTCATTTAATACATCAAAAAACAAAAAATAGGTGAAAATTTTTGGAATTTTTTAATTCTTTCATACTTTCTGAACTTCGGGGAGACAAAGTTGAAATTCTTAATCAGCAGCTTCAAAACTACACAAAGCAATAAATCACTACTTCTCCAAAACTCCAGGTAGAAACACCTAATAACTGGACCAATATAGAGATTAAAATTTCAATCATTCAGTACTCAAAACAGCATCTAACTGGAAATATTTGGTAAAGTTCTGATTTTTCGCTTATAAACTAACAATTTCTTCTTTACTTGCCTCACTGACCCTAAACAGGAGGGAAAAGCAAACAAACCAATGGTGACAATGCCCAAACACACATTCATGTTTCACATTTAACATTACAGTAGAAGAGAAGAAAAATCAAATCATTTGAAATTAAATAGTCCAGATCAGAGTGTGTCTACAAAAATGATAACAATATAACACAAATAACTAATTTAAGAAACCAAAACTATTAACTTCAAAATAAAAAGAGAAAAATTTTGAAATCGCTAAATATCTACATGAAGTCAAAATGTAATAAACATACATACTTATTCTAGGTATAACTAGAAAAAAAAGGTCAATAAATAACAAGTATGAAGTAAATTCAGTGATTACCCCCAAATAATTTACAATTGCGATGATTATTTCATGATGAACATGCCATAGAAGCCATAGTTTTCACTCATTACGATAAATAGTGTTGTTAGATGCTGTCTGTGCTTTCATAATCGTACGTGTGACTTTCTTTCCTAGGTGTTATTGTATGCATGCACAGTTGCTCAGTGTTTTTACCTAGAATGTATTGTAGTAGTTTGATTTTAGGTTTCATTAAGTGCTTTGGATGTTGATTGTGATTTTCTACACAACTCAAAATAGTTCAAGAAATTTAAAAACACAATTAAAAAACAAAATCTTGCTTTGTTTTTTAATGACAACTATAAACTTTTTAAAGAAAATCCCCATAAAAGAAAGAAAATTTCTTACAATTTCTTAGTTTCTTTTTGTAAGATGAATACTTCTCTCATTAGAGTGCATCGAATATGGCAATTTGGAGATATTGACCTGAAATTCTCAGTGAAGTTCTGAAATTTTGCTTGTTCTTGTTTCCTGAAAAGTCAATTATGAATTTTAATTTTTCCATAAAAAAGTTCAAGAACTATAAAAAAAAAGTTTTGTCCTTCATAGTTTTTTGTATTATGTGAACCACCCATACTTCAAAGGCAAATAATATGTTCAGAAATAAACTAAAACTCTTATTTATTGTTTTTTTTAAATAAATATTTTTCCCATTATAGAATGTTGAATTTATAACAGAAAGTTGCCTTAAAGTGTGGGAATTTTTATTTATTAGAGTTGGATGCTGATTTTCACCTCAAAAAATTTGAGAATACCAAGATTATTTTCTAGACACGAGAAGGAGTACAAGCTTATATTTTAACATTCTTTCATAATTTGCTTGAAAATATACCGTCCTGAAACTTTTTCATGGTAGTAATGAATGTACTTCACATGAGTAAATATTGTTAACCAAATATTTAAGTGAGGCATGAATAAGGCATCAACAGCAGTGATCTTGTGGTAGTGTCTTTGCTTCCTCGATACTGTTGGGCGGTAAAACATGGGTTCAAACCCTGCTTAGCCAAATTAGGTGAGGTTTCCAGCTAGGGTTACCCTCATCTACTCCAGACAAATGTCGGTTTGGTACAGTAAGTCCCCTGGCAACCCAACATCTCTCCCTCCCTATACCCTCACCTAAGGCACAGTTAGGTGGAACAGCATGCCCAATGGTCCGAAAATAGCCATAAAACATTAAATTAAAAAAAAATAAGACAATCGAATAAATGCTTGTTAATCAATAAAATATTTGTAATAGAAGCAGAAGTTAAAGTTAACATCAATAAATTTGTGGTGAGAAGTTCTGGTAATGGATGTAGTTCTTAGAAGACAAGCAAGTGGTGCTTGAGAGCATAGGAAAAGAGAGAAAACATTATATAAAGAAATACACACCATGCATTTTAAATATCAAACCCCATTACACTTATATAGATACTGCCCTTATTAAGCTTCAAAATGCCCCCAAAAAGAGTAAGTGCAACAGAACAATGTATAGAAAGAATGAAAAGTCACAATATTCGTTGCATAAGGTTCTTACAAAAAATTTAGAATTTAACCGGGTCAAGTGGTTTTGTTCAAGCTTTGACTGGAAGTCATAAAACTTACTATGAACTTTAGTAACGAAAAGACTAGCTACTTGGTCATTTAAACACACTTAATATTTTTCCTTCTTCAACTGTGTGGAAAATATGCATGGGATTGTAAGTTAAAATCTATACTAAATTCACTGAACACAATTTTGTTGTTCTTTAGGTTCAAATCCCATTTTTAGGAGTTTGATACAGAAAACTTGGGTTTAGTTTGGAGGCTTTTCTGTGCAATGAAGGGTTTCAACATCACATCTTTCACAAACACCATTTTGCTCTGAATAAAATAATTCTGCTCGATAAGAAAACCATTTTGCTCAATAAGAAAATAATTACATCAGCCCTCTACTATCCTCAGGAAATTTCTTAAGAATTTATAATAATTCTTGATGGTTCTAGAATTATCAACAGTATATAATTTAAGTTAAGCCTTATAGGTAGCTCTTGATAAGTCTAATATTTCTGGCAGGTATTTATAAGAGCTGTTACTCTACACCATGATTTCAACAAAATATTTTATTGGAAGTGGTTGGAAAATTTGGGTCAAGAAAATTAACTTCTCAATAATAATAATAATTATTATTACTTACTCATTTTTTCATAATAATAATAATAATAAATTTATTGTCAAAAAAAAACAGTACAAACTGTGTATGACCATGTGGAGGACAATAAACTAATTTACTCTCCGGAAGCAAGCAAGAGACCCCATCAATTCTGATCAAGGACCCTAAGGCAGAGATTCAACAATTTAAGCACTATACTCTTTTTGCACTTTTTTAAAACTATCCTCTTCTGAATTCTGAAAGTTTGAATACTCTGACCGGAATTCCCCCAGAAGGTAATGCCGTAACGTAAATGGGAGTAAACGTTTGCAAAATATACGCAACAAGATATACGTGGACTAACTACGTTAACTAAGTTTCGGAATGCGTAACACAATTTGCTTCATTGGGAATTAAGATTGTCAACGAGACATTCCATTTGAGGTTGTCTTGAATATGGAGACCTAATAATTTTGTATTCGTAACAGTTTTTAATTGTGTTCCGTTTAAAGAAAGAGAAACATGGGGTAAAGAGTTTGTTATACTATTGAGAAATGACATAGACACTGTTTTGTTAGTGCTTAAGATTTGCATGGAACCAAGTCGAAAGGTTAGACAAAACTTTTTGAGCGTTGGTGTGTTTACATAGTAAATTAGTATCATCAGCAAACAGAACCATTTTGCAATTTGATGTGGAGGATGATATGTCGTTCACATACAATAAAAAGAGGATATAGGACCGAGAATTGATCCTTGGGGTACTCCGCAAGTAAGTGGTTTTGTTTCTGAAAGACAACGCTGAAGTATTTTATTTTTAGTATAGGATATTTCGACCTGTTGATATCTCTCTTTTAAATAAGAAGTTAGCCATTGATGTGGAAGTCCACGAATGCCTCAAGAAAGGAGAACTCCGTGACCGATGACTTCGAATGCTTTGGATAAATCAAGAAAAGCACCCTGAGGATTTTCTCCACGGTCAAGAGATGTAGTAACATCGTTTAAGAAGGAAAATATGGCGCTTTTAGTGGAAAAGGATTTCCTAAAACCGTGTTGATCGTCTGAGAGAATGTTATTTTTTTATTAAAAAATCTAGAAGACACTTATAGAATAATTTTCTAGGATTTTTGAGAAAGTGGGTACTAGATATATTGGTCGGCAATTTCCAATATTAAGTTTTTTTCCTTTCTTGTGTAAAGGTTTCACTTTAGCTCTCTTAAATATGATAGGAAACACCCCTTCCGATAAAGAACTATTAAAAAATATTTATGGGTGGATTTAATATAACTTGGGACAAAAATTTAACAATAAACTCGGGTATATCATCTATGCCTATTGAAAATTTGTTTTTTAATGAGCTGATGATTCTCATGATTTCACTGGCGTTAGTTTCGGAAGTGAATAGAATTGGGTACGTGGGTGGATATAATTGAAGGACCTTTATTTGGAGATACTGAGTTCGTTATTTTACCTACTTCTGAGAAGTAAGAATTAAACAAATTTGAGATGTCCTGAGGATTTGATTTTGCTATCGTTTAGTAGAGAAATATTTTCTTCGCGATTTTCAGAAATCGTGTAATTTTTAACGATATTCCACATGACTTTCGTCCACTTGTTCGATTTTCGTACCTGCTTGTCGTTTTCCATAATTTTAGCTGCATAGACTACTTTTCGAAGACTAGCCGTATATGTACGAAAATAATCATGGAATTCGGGTGGCTATATAGTTCGAAAGATTGTGAACCACACACAGGTACGCACAGGATACGGTAGAAGGAACACACACTAATAAAGCAGTGTAGCCAACTTGCTAGATTACTTTCTATTATACATCACAACAGGATGTACTCAGGAAATCGAAGTTGAAATCACCACATATAACAATAGATTTAGTAGATGTGGGTGTGATATGTTTTAAAACAATTTCGAAGTTACGAAAAAATATATCAAGATCTGATTGAGGTCTATAAATACACAAAACAACAATACCGGTGTCGGTCAGATTAACTGCAAAATTCGAATGCACTACGCAGAAGTTCTCGTAGCCTGTCAGTGGAGAAGATATAATATCATTACGAACGTAGATACACGTACCTCCGTGGGGATTTTTGCCGACTGTAAGAACTTGCTAAATAATAATTAGAAATAGCTGTATGTTGATGTTGTTAGTTGAAAACCAATGTTCTGGGAGGCATAGCAAATCGAATGGACTTTCGTGTACCAGAATTTCAATGTCTGTCAATTTGTTTGAAAGGGATTGGACATTATGATGAAATATAATTATTTTATTTTCGCAAAGAGTTTGTGATTCACGAGAAATGGAATCGACGTTAGTTTATGGAGAGGAATTTGATTTTGGTACAGCTTCTAGTTCCGTATCAAGCCCGCAAACTGCACCCGAACGCGATTGTCACCTTCGAGTACCACATCGTACTCCTGAGCGCAAGTTGTAACTGTGTATGGGGGCGGCAGGAGATGTGGATGGAGGAATAGATGAGGAAGCAGTAGGTGAAAGAACGGGGACAGGAGAAGAAATGGGTGTGGAGATACGAGGAGATGGTGATGAGTGTGGAGCATATGGAGGTGGAGGAGGAGAAGATGAGGTAGGAGTAGGAGGAGGTGTAGGAATGGGTAAAGGGGCAGGTCGATGATGTGAGGTCAGATGTGAGAACCGAAGTGGTTTCCCAGACGGTCTCAGATGTAAACCGTGCTGGGTAAAGTCCTTGGCAGTCAGGTGTGGTTGAAAATTTTAAAAATGTGATTTTTGTGTCTGCCAGGTGATGTTTTAGGGAGATGTTTGCCAGGTTAATTTCGTGGTTTATTTGTGGAACGTTGAAATGTGGAGGCAGGTTAGAGAGTACTGAGAGGCCATTTTTAGTTTTTGTAGATGTTCAGACGTGTTGAAATGACCACCCACGTTAATATCGTTCTGCCCACCTATGATGATTACTGTGTCCCGCTCTGTGAGTTTTTAGTGTAGGTGTCCAGTTCTTGAATAACTTCAGCCAAACGAGCGTTTGGCTTAAAGAAACCGGAGACAGAACTGGCTAGGAAGCAATCCACGCAAAACGGAGGACATCTGACGACCGTGCGAATCAGCAAATATGAGCACGTTTGATTTCTGCGTGGAAGTGTTGGCTTCATCTCTGGGTAGCGCCACTTCACGGGAATTTGGGCGGCTGTGCTTACCAATGCGTGGTTTGTGAACAGGTTTGGGTACTGAACGGGAGGGGATGAAACGAGTAGGTAAGGGAGGAAACAGGGACATGTCATCTAACACACTAAACCTATTCTGAGTGAAGAGTTGGGTTGGTGCATGTGTGGTTGGGCTAACCGGGTGAAAGCAGTTGGAAGGACGGCGAGAATTCCTGACTGTAGTCCAACCGCCGATCGTGTTCTTATTGACCTCTTCCAACGTACTGATCCGTGTGTCAATATAATGTACCAAGACATTGTACGCCTTCTGAAGATCAGCTTTCAATGAGTTGAGGAATGCGATAGTGTCCATTGTTGTAAGTTAGTTAGCAACTTAACGACAAAAGCAAATGAGAATACACGAAATCTGACAACTAACACCGAATGAAAGGTATTAGTATTATAATATCACTACGGAAGTTACAAATGAAATATTAAATAAATTAAATATACAAACAAACCGACGACAAACAATTATTTAGGGCGGCCACTGAATGTTATTTAATTCGACAATAACTACTCTATATTATGTTAAATTATTTAGGACGACAACTGAAGATTAATTAATTCGACAATAACTACTCTATAATATGTTAAAATGTAAATAAATACGAAAGAATCAAGAAAAACGAATTGTAAAATGATGTAATAATTCTATAAAATTCTGACGACGAAAACTTGTGTGCAACAATAGGGCAGGGTTTAAATAAGTAAATAAACAAACCGACAACTAAAATGACTGAAATAATTTAGGACGAAAACTGCAGATAAAATAATTCGACAATAACTGAGGCATTATGTTAGTGTAATGAATAACTACAAAAAGAATCAAGAAAACAAATGGTAAAATATTGGAATAATTCTATTTACGGCGACTTAACTTGAGCAGTGCAACAATAGAGAACGTTATTTATGAGTTAATAATTATGTAATAGTATACGCACCAGAAAATCTAAATACACCAAAATAATTAATTTTAATATATAAATACAAATGTTTTATCACTTTTCTACAAACTACCTCCCAGAAAGCTCTATATTCGAGATGCATTTCTTTTCAATTATGGAACAGTCATGTTTTGGGGACATTGAAAACAGATTTTTGATGTTTTGATACAAAGTTTTGATGTATGATAATTTTACCCACTAAGACTTGAATAAACTTATTTCCCCAGGGATTTAAATATCCTAACTTGTAAAAGTTGTATTCATTGGGCTAATTTTCTTCCCATTCTTTGCCAAATATAGCAAAGTCATTCACAATTCAAATCCAAAAGACTTAAAAGTTATTACAAGATCAATCATTCAAATCACCAAGTTAAAAATTTCCGATCACACCATGACCCCTAGGAATGAAGGAATGTAATGATTTTAATCAATTAAGTTTGTAGAAATGACTTTTAATCAATTAAGTTTGTAGACTTGATCTAAAACACATTATAAATTTAGATATAAGCAATTATTCTGATAGACTGATCATAAAAAAATTTTCCATTTACTCCACGTTATTTTATCTAACAAAAGACAGTAAGGCACCATCGGACATGGGAAATATTTTAAAGAATATTTGAAATAGCACAAATGCATAAACGAAAAAGCTACTTCAGAAGCTACAACTACNCCGGTCAGAGTATTCAAACTTTCAGAATTCAGAAGAGGATAGTTCGGATAATTTGTAAATCTCACCCCCGAAACTGTTGTAAACCTTTATTCAAGGAATTAAATATCTTAACACTTCCCTGCATTTATATTTATGAAACGGTCTTGTTCGTTAAGACCAAATTACTGAAGTGCCACCCTTTCTTTATACGAAACAGTCTCGTTCACGAACACTTTACACGCAATAGTAGTAATATTCATCGCCCTAGAGTGTCAACCACTCTTTGCCAAAAGGGACCATACCATTCGGGAATCGTTCTATATAATTCCCTGCCCAAGAATATAAAAGATATTATGAAATTGAATATCTTCAAATCCGCGGTTAAAAACTACCTCCTGCACCAGTGCTTCTACACTGTAAAAGAATTTATTGATTTTAACAAAAGTTAAATTCGTCTTGTGCTTTATCACGCCATTGCTGTAGTACTTTTTAAACAACTTATAACAATTTCAAAAACTATTTTCTTGCATGATTGTGTTGTCTTATGGCTCATATTAATTTAGTTTTATGTGTACTCAACATTGGCACGTTTGTGTACATAAATTCTGTAGCCCCATCCTGGCCCGGGTTTTTCTCCGGTTTTCCTTCTGGTAGAGGCGGATTTATCATACAGGTTCTCTAGGCTTTGTCTAGGGGCGGGTCTATTGTAACAATAAATCGTGAATTTAGTGTTATTTCAATTTTTAAGCACTATACTCAGAATAATCTATAGTTCGATAATAACTTACATGTAATTTTTTGCTTAAAATTACAAACATATTGACATTCTATTAGTATTATAACTCGCAGCTAACTTTTTATCTTATCTAGGAATTTTTGCTGAATTTTTTGAATCCGCCTCTGCCTTAGGGCCCTTGATCGGAATTGATGGGATGGTCCCTTGCTTGCTTCCGGAGAGTAAATTAGTTTTTTTTTCCTCCACGTGGTCATACGCAGTTTGTACTGTTTTTTGACAATAAATTTATACATTGCTATTTCATAGTTTTTCTTACTTCCACTATATTACATTCTATCCACCCATTCACAGTTCATCAATTTTTTGGAAGTAAACAAATGGTGCTGAACAATTGGTTTAAATAGGTGTTGTTGGAAAAGAAACTTGATGATACTGTTAAATAATCTCACTTCAAAAATAAAAAGAATACACTAATAAAAGCAACTACTTCAGAAACTTTTCTTATCTTTTTTGTCTTATCACAGCTGACCCTACATAATACTTACAACAGGCTTGGCACACTCAAGTCACAAGATGTATACTCAGGACAGTGAAACACAAAGTAACAAAAAGTTTTCTCCAAACTCTCAATTACAGATATAACCCTGAAACTCGAGAAATGAAAATTAAAATGAACCAAAATGATCCAACCATGAAAAAAAATACCATAGGAGTATCTGGAAATAACAAAACCATCATAATCCAAGTGCTCTATAGCTCTAAGCTAATGCAAAAAGTTGTGAAGATTAACTCTTCACATAGAACATTACCAAGATGAACATGTAACAGGAAATCTTGAGGAGCATGCTGTTCAAGTTACTGACTTTAGCAATTCCACATGTATCGTGTTGGATGAAGACAACAATTAAAACTTTAATACAGTTTGGTAACTTTTCTACTCACATTAAGTACCTGAACACAAAAATCATGGTAGATCACCGAAGTATTCACTTAGAAAATCATCACATTTTAACCCCTTCAGATCCAAATTTTTCTTAATAAAAATATATATTGTCATTACTAACATTTCACATGAAATAACACATCAAAAAAGAAGTTTTATATAGTTACAAACTAATTATAAAATGTACATTTTGCAGGAAAGATTAAATACTGATAAAAATTACAATTCTAGTTTTGTGAACTAGAAAATAAGGGGAAAAGTTAAGAAGGAACTTGCCAACTGATTTAAGAGAAACATTTAAATGTTTTCTATCTTTTTATACTTTACTGATACTAGTTATAAATTATTTTCATTTACAAAAAAGTATATACTATATTATTATTCCAAGTATTACCTAATTTAAAAATATAGTTTGGTATCAGGAAGTAAAATATCACCAGCAAGAATAGTAGTTAAACATCAGAAGTAATCTATACAAAAATATCAGTAAGTATGGATGAGAATTATGCTGATGGATATTTCATTTCAGATAATATATTTTATTAGCATTATAGGCTTAATTTTATGGAATTTCTAGGATGATAATCAAAGAAACAGCTCTGTGTATTTGTGATATCTACATTTGTGCACAACCCAGCATTTCATCACATGGATCACCCATCAGTGGTGGTGATTAGGGGGGTGCAGCTGCCCCCACCCTCTCCTCACTTTAAGGAAAGATAAAAATTTCATTTTAAGCATCTAAAACTGGGAATTACAAGAAAAATTACGCCATCCTTGATGTGGTAATCANAAGAGACAGCCCCCCCCCTTTGATTCTCAATCGTTGCTTCTGTCACCCATCTTGTTTTGAATGCTTTAAATAAAGGAATTTATGTTTTGAGAGCTACACCCAATAAATATATAACTTATAAAGCTAAGATATGATTTTCAAAAACATTTCAAGATACTAAAAATCACCCACATTGATTGAAATAAGTTACATCACAATACATCCTAGAGAGGTCAATAGAACAGAAAGGTGAAGCAAAAAATTCATATATACACAAAGAACGGACACAATTTCTTGAGAAAGTATATAAGTTATTGTTGTCTCAGAGCAAACAACAATTCTTTTTTGCAAACTCAATGACAATAAATAATAACTTTATAGTTCTCTTCACTCCTTGTCCAATTCTGGGGAAGAAAAGAAAACTGTCAATGCCTGAAGGATATATCATAGCTTAATGAACAACTAAGCAGCTTCTGGTCACAGGAAAGCGGAGCCCACATTTCAGGAAGGGAATCTACCAGGGAGATCAATAAATTGAGCAATTCATCAAATTACCATATTGTCCTCAAAATGGACAAATGCAGTTTATCTGCTTTTTAGAAATATTCAATTAATGAACACACAATTATTTACAACACAACTATACATGATCCTTAAATTATAAGTTACGACAATCTTGGGTCGTGAATATCCACTGTGTGACCATCTTTATATTAATAAAATATTAACTTCTGAATTTTTTCTATGCAATGATCCTCCCCCTCTCAGCAACTATAATAAAAGAATCCAAATTAAATTAGATGCATTCAATGCAACACACATCCACAGAGAAAAACAAGAAAATTCTGCATAAAAATCTCAAACGCTACATTAAAAATCACACAATAAATTAGAAAACAATATGCCAACCAACACTAAATCATCCAATAAATATAGAAGTAAATGTTTTCTATAGAACATTTATACTATTATTGTCTCAACAGTATAATAAACGCAATCAAAGATAAAATATTTCAGACCTTGAAATTAAATGAAACTGAATTTGATATAACAAAATACGGTCATTCATTAATTTAACATGAAATAAATAAACAAAACTTATGGGTGAAAATTAAAGGTGAATGGATATTGTTTGTATTATTTAAAATATTTGTTTTAAATTATTTCTACTAAAGCAATACATTAATAGTTTTCCTAATCCTAACAAAGAACTATGATTGATTCTAAAACTATGTAACTTGGCTATAAAAGCCAATAAATATACAATTTTAAGACATTTATCAATAATACAAATATTGACAAAATCACATCCTCTTATCAAAGAACAAAATGTGAAAGAAAAATGCTGTGTAATAGATAAGTGTTATTTTCAACAAATAATTTATTCCCATAGCTGTCGACCTCAGTGTCATAAATATTTTATTATCATGAAGAGGAGAAATATCTTCTCTTGTAACTTGTACTATTTCTTCCTTTAAAAATATTAGAAAATGAACTGAGAAAAAACGGTTAAAACCCTTGGATTTGTCATTTCGTAGTGTATATTCAAAAGTGGAAAATTTGCTCTTAAGATTGAAAATTAATTTTTTAAACCTGAAATGTTAAAAAAAAAGTTATATTTTTATGGTTTTTGCCAAAATGTTGACTTCATTATTCTTTATAAAATAAACTAAGGGTATCAAAAATAATTTTTATTCAGTGAATGATCACTGTTCTGTTTGTGACATTGATTAATTCCAAGCTGCTTCTTGCAAAATACAAAGAGTATTATTTATCACTTGCTGGAGGTTGCATAAATAGTTTTAAACATTTTAATTTAATTGTAATCTGATTATAGCATTCTTATGAATGCGACAGTATAAATTTTATTCCTTAATAATGTGTCTGGTTGTTTTCAGCAATGATTTTTTTATTAATAACTCTTTATATTTTGCAAGTAGAAGCTTGAAATTAATAAATGTTACAAACACAACAGTGATCATTCACTGAATAAGAAATATTTTTGACACCCTTATAAACTTCTATAAAATATAACAAAGTTGACATATCTGCAAAAACCATAAAAATATTCAGCTTTTTGAAATATTTTAGATTTTTAAAAATTAATACTCATTCACAAAACAAAATTTTCCACTTGTGGCTACACAAAACAAAATGACAAATCCAATGATGTTAACTGTCTTTTGCTGCAATTTTTGTTGCACACTCCACAGCATTTAGAAGTGCAGGGCCTATAATAAAAAATCTGATAGTAGTGATAGGAACTGTCAGCTCAGAGCATGGATTTTCAAAATACGTTTGCAAGCAAAAGAATACATTTTTCTGTGATGCCTGACACAAGCTCTCTCAATATCAATGAGTACAGAATTCAGTGTTCAAAGAAGCATATCTATTTTAGGTGCATAAAGAAGAAATGACAATCAATTTCATATTTTATCACCAGCAACATGAAAGTTACTTTATTAATCAACACTAGAAACCACTGTCTCTCCACCATAAACCAAGCTTAATTTGGTCAGAGCTTACTGAACAGCAAATTGCTTTACTAACTACAAGTTCCCATTGATGTCAAATATACTGGAAGGGGGAGGGGATTTATTAACTGAATTAAATATGTTCACGTGGATGTTGTAATATTAGTTTCTTGTTTTTCATTAAACCAATAATGAAAAATACCCATTTTGAGCCTTTATTTTAGTTATTTAATATTAATATTAATTATGACAAACTGTCATTAGTTTGAGTCTAGTACTACTACAAAATCAAAAACTAATTTTATAGTCAAATGAACTGACATAAGCAAAAACTTGTGCATATTAATAGCAGGGCTACAAAATAAGAAGGCACACATAAGGCATAATTATACATTTTTGGGAAACATAATTGAGACCTTCAAAGCAACAGATAAGTTCCTAAGTCAAACGAATGTTCAGACTCCAGGTCACCTTTCTTGCAAGAGGAGGGAGACGTCAAGGGTGAGTTCATTTACTAGAAACTAGAAACTTTACATTGGCATAAAATATTTTCACCAAAATCAAAATTAAATTTCCAATATGCACCTTGCTATGTCATTTAGTGTGCCTTGAAAAAATAATTCAATTAATCTTGCAGAGATGGCAAGAATTTTTATCACATTACTGGTACGGTTGATCTGGGAGACCAAATACGTGTTTTTTTCATCATTTTTGTTTTGCCCACTACAAAAAATTTAACAAATAAAACTCTACCATATGAGCAAATAATACAATATTGCAATATAAACTCATGTCTGCATTTACAAAATATAATTATAAAATAGAGAATTAACTTTTTTTTGGAAAGAAAAAATAGTTTTTGTGATATAACATGAAATGAGAAAGGGTTTTCCCAGAAACTACATGTTTTCTGACTTATATTTTATATTTTTAAGTTCAGTTAATTAGTGAGACATAAATAATATTAGTACTATGAATTTATGCGTTCACTGTCAAGTAAGTACACTAATCAAATATATGAACACATTATGAAAATTTAATTTAAAAGTATTTTAAAAATCTTAAAAATTGTTACCAGTTGTGTGTTGTTTTCTTGCATCCCCACTCATGTACAGTTTATATTAGAAACACAGAACTAATAATAATTTATGACATTTTTATATTATCTTCCTTATGAACAAATTTATTTTCATTAATTATTATATTTAAATCAATGATTAGTATTATAAAAAACAAAAAGAAAATCATTTTATTTACCCTTGAATAAATTAATATTCCACACTATCACTGTGACACCTGCTAGATGGACATAGGAACGAGTGATGTCAGTCTAGGAGACTGAAATAAATTATAAGATAAAACAATGAATTCAATAACTTTGCACACTAGTTCACAACTCCCAACTGCCTCTGTGACAGTTACTCAAAGGGATTCCAAGCTACCTCAAGCATATTAGTTTTAATGAAAAATAATGAAGGACCTGGTCTGTGAGACCATATCACCATGTTAATAGAGAATTGAACTTGAAAAACTACCACAATTAGAAACTTACAGCAAAATAAACCAAAGGATTTTATCTGTAAGACATTGGATGACTAAGACATCTTAGTTTATGTTAAGATTCACTCACTGAATCTCTCCATTTTAAAATGCTAGGTTGGTAACAGAGCTCAAGAACAGTAAAATTAATCGTTAAAATTGTTAGAACTATCAAAATTTAACAAAAATATTTTACCTACCATTTATACTTTTCTATAAACAAGAGACCTCCCTATCTTGTGAAATATGCAAAAAACTGGAATTAAATTTGCCTTGAAAAGAGATTAAAAGTAAAGAACACAAAGAACTTAACAAAAAGATTGGGATACTTACATGGGCCAAACAAAAAGTAGCATTTGTATTTGGGAAAGTAATAAAAATTTTAGTAATTCTTTTGACTAGTTATGACAAATTATTGGCAAAATTACTAACTACACAACTGGTTTTTAAACAATTCAAATTAATGTCTGGTAAGGAATAGCTAAATTGCTGCTTGCAAAACATCTTTTCAAAAATTAACAGAAGAATTTTCTCAGGAAGATTGTACATTACCACCAGATTATTCACACAGTCAAGCTCAATTACAAAAGAGGACATCTTCCAGATAAATTTAGTTCTTGCCACAGATTACCTAAGTTAAATAATTTATCAATAATACACTATGAAGTGAAATTTTAAAATTAAGTGTGGTTGTAATGAAATATGAAATCACAGTACCAAGATCCACTGCTTTTGAATCCACAACCTGACTCTTGCTTTTGTCTTTGACACAAACCAGGGCAGCTCCAATATTGACGAGTTTTAGTGGGTAATTCATTACCTTCCCATTTTAAGTTCACTGATGAAACAAACGTTGAAAAGAAATGTTGGAAATTAACAACTGGTGCACATGATGTAACTTACTGATTTAATGTCAAGTTCATATCAAACATACATTCACACTATATTCAAAATATTATCCTGAATCATACAAGTTATGGTTCCCAAAATCTATTCATAGAGCTTGCTTCACAACCAACATGAAGTATTAATACAAAATAGATAAAACCATAAGATATTAATACTTCTGCTTTCATTAAAAATTGATAAGAATTGTAAGGGACTTAAGTTGAACTGGACAAATAATAATTCTTAGTAAACATAAGATTAAGTCAACAAATAGATTAGATTAATTTACAATATCAAAGGAATAAGCATCACAAGACAAAAATTCAAGTTGTTACTCATTATTCTTGAATTAGCATTTAAGAATTAGATGAAATTATCCAAAATTTTCTTATACTTTTAAAATCTATGTTATTGCAAATATAACTGGCCATACATGCTGTGGCTGTACAGTGCAATTAATTGAGTAACTTTCTAAGAATGACATGGCTAAGTACTCTTGGTGACAGAAACCAAAAGCAATGGCATTAAAATACTGATTTCAAAAATAGTTTCAGTAGAAGCAAGTGTTTTGAAGCCAAAAACTAATGTAATTTAATATTATGTTTCTTTGATAATTTATAAGAATAAGAAGACAATGATCAAGTCGATCATTATAAAATAAGAACTAATCTTGTAGCAACATAGAATACCTCTCTTCTTTATATTTGCTTTTACAACATAATGAACAGTATACCAAATGTATATTCAATAAACAGTTGGAACTTATGAACAGTTGTTTACACTTCACACATTGTAATTTTCATCTGTAGAGGAGTCAAGCGAGGAAATTGTTAATGGATTCCAGGCTCTTCGAGGAGAGCCTGGAATTGAGGAGATGATCATAGCTAATTCAAAAGAAATGCTCTCTCACATAAACAATAGTTAGTTCTGTACACGTGATTTGAAAACAGTTCACCCATCACATTTAAATAGCCCAATTAGACAAAAAAGGCAAGCAAAATCATAACTGTCCTGTCCCCTGATATAACAACTGTAGTCTTTGTAATACTCTTAGATGGGCACAAGGACATTTCCAGTACGTGGCTTTTGTTCTCCTTCAGCTGTATCTCCAGAAGGTTGTTCATCAGGACCACGTATTTTGATGTTATATTTTTCCCTATACTCATTTATTTCTTGCCCTTTTTTGGTAAGTTGTTCAGATAAATTTTCAATAAATTTTTCCAGCTAGAAAAATGAAAAACAAAATAAGAACAAATTATGTACAAAATGGATATAAGTAAACAACAACCCACCTGTTCTTTATTTGATTCTAAGGCAGGGAGTACATCTTTAACAGTCTTCTCACACAAAATTCCACCAATCATTCGGAAACATTTTCTACCTCCATCAGCATCTTTCAATGTATCAATTACAAGCCTGAATAATAAGGTACATGAATCAATAATACTCCATGACAAATGCATAAAATTCTTTGAAATTTGAAACAGATGTATCAAGTTTCACCCAGCAGATAAATGATTCACTGAATGTATATTGATGTTCACTTAACTAAATATGAATAAAATCCATATCAGGATAATGACAAACACAAAATGATAACCATGTTAAAATAACAATTCCTATCTGACCATGATAAGTAATGAAATAAAACACTTAGTACAGATATTGTTTCACAACAGAATATATGGGAGCAAAGGCAAAAAAATGCACACAAAACAAAATTATAATGTAAAACTAGCTAAAATATGCACATGTGTAAGGGTTATGACCAATTTCCTGACCAACCTCCAGTGTGGTCGAACATTGACAACTTACTTATGTTCGTGTAACTCCACTTCTAACTCGGAAAGTTTGGTAGCCATATGCCGTTGCTCTCCTCGAAGAGCCTGGAATCCATTAACAATTTCCTCGCTTGACTTCGCTTTAGATTTCTGTTTCTTCCCATCACTTGCCATGTTTGGTTGAATAAGGTTGATTTGCTCTTGTTCCTGCGGTACATTCAGTACTGATTCCGATGTTTAGAATTAAAACGATCAATCGATAATGTGTATCATAAAAGATCGACTCTCCACTCTTCCCGCGAAAAATAAACTCAAAAAATATTTACAAAGATTTTTTGCATCTTCCTACTCGATGATTATTCACACTCTTATTTATTAACTCCTAAGCAGTATATAATTATGTAAACAATTTTATCACATTTCAAATTATTTGAATTCGGAATGTATTCTCTAGTTTTTATTTTATCAGCGGGCAACTCATAAATAAATGCGAATGAAGTTCGATTGGGAAGCAACTTCTAATCGAATTAGTCTCAAACATTTGTTTCTAAAGCTTCAGATAGTTGTGAATCAAAATGTTGCATGGGTAGCACATCAAAGCAATGGAATAACTCACAACGTAAGATTCTAGAAGGGGTGCCTAAATCTGACATGCACCATCGGACCCATTTGAGCACGTTTTTCAATTTGGGCTTAACATTTTTTGGTTTTCAAAACGTTGTATTAGAATAAACGTCTACTTAAAAGGTTGTTTCAAATATTACTATAAACGTCATTACTACAACATACGAAATTTGAAATGACATTAGAACGCCCCCCCCCCTCCCCCTCACCAAAAAAGAAAAAGAGGAAATTATGAGTTTCTCTTAGTTTGTAACGGAACAATGTTCAATGTTTAAACTTAAAGAATGTCGAACGTCAGCACTTGGAGACCTGGACGAGGCACTATTCTGATGAGAAGAAAGAGGCAGTAATGATTTCCCAAATTTCCAAGAACAGATTCTCTAATGGCAGATGATACTTAAGAACCTAATCTGCTTTTTACTTCGAACCTAAAAATTTTGGTTTCAATGAATGAAAACAAAACTTGTGAATTATTTCTTGCAGAATAATTATAAATAAATCAAATTTCATTGCGCATATCAGTGCAATGTGCATGCGTTCAAATGGTATGTTTTATATCATATTGTCGAATTATTCTAAGTTAAGCATTTTGAACCCAATCTGTTCAAAGAGAATCATTGTTACATCAGATATAACAAAAAAAATGTTGAAAACAATTACGTATTTTGTTAATTCAGCTCTATTTTTGGAGAATAATAAATAAAATTTGTTTTCGGATGCGAACCGGTTGGAAATCATTTCTGGAAAGAGGGCGTACTTTCATTTAGCCATTCCGGTTTTATTAGAAAGTATTTCATTAGTCCCAAATCTGGGGGGGGGAGGGGGGTCAAACCCCCACCCCCTGAAGTTGAAATAAAATTTTCTTTTCTTTTCTTTTTGTATCTTCTAATATTTATATGTACACACACACAAATGTATATATAGCGTTCATATATAATATACATACATATGTAGATATACAATATATAAACATATATAATATCGTGTGTGATGACGTCCCTCCCGAAATAGTCAAGTGCACCAACTTTTAGAAGACACATTAGAAATATTTTTTATTTTGAACATTTGCAACATGTATGAACCAGTTCACCCTCTTTCGTTGATCGAAGGTTTCTAATTCCAAACTACTTTCAGCATTGTTTT
Organism: Laupala kohalensis; assembly: GCA_002313205.1. Classification (NCBI taxonomy): domain Eukaryota; kingdom Metazoa; phylum Arthropoda; class Insecta; order Orthoptera; family Trigonidiidae; genus Laupala; species Laupala kohalensis. The sequence continues at coordinate 48,569 of NNCF01126721.1, read as the reverse complement.
CCAAGACCGCACACTCCACATAGTTCATTTATTTTCTTCAGGGTCAATTTAATATCAAGTTTACCTAATATTTCTTTAACATGAATCTTATTTTGGTGTCATAACCTTTCACGCCACAATTCCAGGTCATTTGTCAAAGCAACACAAACACTTGCCGAGATAACAGGTTTTCCAACTCGTAATTCGCGGTGTAAATCCGTCCCACGCAAATGACACCATGTCTAACGAATAAACATTCCACTAAAATACGACCCTCTAAACACATCAAGGCATCACACTCCACTACTTTTTGCTTTTTTTTGTAGCAATCTTTTACAAGGTGACCCGGTTTTCTGCAAACATAACTCTTCCTGTCATATTTCTTTGCAGACTTCATTTTAGAAGCAATCAAGATACTCGAAAATGGATTGTTTCAGAGGTAACCTGATTTCTATTTAACGAATTTTCTGTTGTTTTTGTGTGTGTGGGGCTTTACGGCTCGTCGACATCGAGGTCATTAGAGCCCTAAAATCTTGTACAGGTAGGGAAAATGTAGTTACGCACTAAGGAGAGCCAACATGACTCTCCCCGCGTGTGGGACTCGCCGAATGACTCAACCATACCCACTAAAAACTCTCCTGAATTACAGTATATCAAAACATTGCTCAAAACATACATAAAAACATCAAAAAAGGAAAATGAAACTTACCCTAGCCCTCGCAACCGAGTACAGTAGGGATCGACAAGAACAACAGGTGACCAAGGGAGGTCAGGAAAGAGAAAGGAAGGAGCCCAGCACAAGTAAGTGGAAGTAATGCCAGACTCAGCTAGGGGCCCCGTGTTTGCCAAACACGTACTTGTTAGATGTAAGTCCCCTTGGGATGAATTTTCTGTTAATTTGTTTACAGTCTTCTCTTCAATGGGAACGGATTCCCAAACACTGTTGAACACAAAATATTCTTGGGATAGAGTAGACATCATTCTAACCTGGCAATACAGTTTTTGCCACACAATGTAGTCCATAATTTCTTGGCAAAAATTAGTTTGCATTTTAGTTCGTAATTTGGCAATATATGTTGCGATGTCTTTCTCGCTTGCTGCGAAGAAACCTGTGGGTCTAATCTCTGACCTGAACTCTGTTCGTGCCCAGATAATAGCTTGTCCCACGTGCTCCCGCTCCATAAAACGTTAAAGTCAACTCTACGTTGGCATCGTTCGCGTTTTCAACTAATTAGTTGAGTCAAAGCATCATGTTTAGCGAAACATTTTATTGGCTTTTCATATGCACTTTTCTGGTCAGATGATGCAGACTCGTCAAGTACGCAATATAGCTCAATTTGTCTTTTCCACTTAAATCAGTTCGTGGCGCCATTTAACTGTTCTATTTGAGTTTTAAATTCCATAATTTGGAATGCAAATAGCAGATCAAACTAGCCACAGGCCTAACATAAAGTTGAAGTACGTCATATAAGTCTTTAAAAACGAAACATACCGTAGTACTCCGCGCATAACCATTTACAATAATTAAGTAAATAAATGTTTTTAAATCGCTGGTGAAATTATTCTTAGTTAATATTTAATGAGCATTAATAAAATACAATACAAGTAGCAAAGATCGGTTATAAAGAATAGAGATAATAAAATTTATAATCCTCCATGCAAATAGCGGTGGTTTCCGAAGTCTCGACTTAATAAGTGAAATGTAATGTCACACTCATGGCATGAGTACTGTAAGATTCGGTAGCTAAATTTAAGAAAGCGTAAATATGAAATGGCAAGGTTAATGATATATTCGGCGTAGCTTCACATCAGACTGTGCGTATTGCAGTTTTCTGACACTCGCTCGACGTGTGACCGCTTCTGCAGTCTGACAATATCTATGTGAATGAACACACTTCTGGGCGCATTACCTTATAGAGTCTCAAAAGGGAACACACGTATAATAAACCTACGCCGGAACATGTATGCAGATGCTCCACGAACTGAAAAAGTTTATCGAACTCACCTTTAAGAAAGTTCTGAATCAGTAAATAAGACATCGTCGAGTGAAGAAGTCTAAAAATTAAACTTCGTCAGGTGACAAACTCATGTTTGGACGATCGATTAGCACAATGGATTGTACACTGCTGTTTGAAGAGACCGAACACTTTACTACAGAGTTGATATTAGGGAAAGAAAGCGATACATAATGCGAGAAAGTTCACGATAAAGATCGATCACTATCAATTACGTTATCAGCGGTTGCAATAACTCAATGAACTTTATTTGTAATAAAAGTCAGTCGCACTTTATAGTACATAGTAAGGAGCGAAGTACATCTGAACATTATATACTGTCATGTGCTGAGACAACATTTTATGCAATTGTGCAATAGTAAGCAACCTGGAAGGGCATTAGTAGCCCTCAAACGGTCAATATGAATATTGTCAATCCTTCAATATAAAATGGCTCCTCACACCGCCAATATTTTCCTTCCCAATTTCAGTTCAGATTAGCTTCAGCAATGAAGAATCTTCCAAACGCATGTCTGATAAATTAATTTGGACACAATAAAAAAATGGGAAATGCTCCATGAAGAATAAACTTCAGTTTCTAGCATAATTGCAACCCATATCAATAACTCGATAATTAAAGGAGAAAAGGAAAAGAAATTGTCTCTTAATACACGAATTATATACATGTACCATAATTAAAAACTTCTAAACAATAATTCACCCATGAAGAACAGTTTATAATGTTCTCAGCCGTGTACATAACACGTTTCCATAACTTCTTTTGCTTGTACACGAGTTGCGGAAAGAAGGCATTGTTCTCCTTCTCTTCCAAAATGTTCAGCTTACGGTATGCTGCAGGCGGTTCAGCTTCAGGTTACAGCTGGCGAAGTATTGAGCTCTGAACGTTTTATACAAGAGGTTTCAATATTATTGTAGGATTTTGGGAACCATCAATGTGAAACTTCAATATTTTTCGGCTTGACAATCCTTCAATACATACTCAGACCACCAATATATTGACGGAATGAAAACACATCTTGACGTGTGAGGAGCGAAAATCGGGTTAACTGAACAACTCCCAGGTTCTGCAGTTGAACGATGGAAGAAGGTATTTCTCCTAGAGACCTTAATCAACAGGGAACCGTCAGGGACAGAAATATAACGAGGAATTTCTCATATTTCCTGAAAAATCGTGTCATCCTCCCTTTCACCCTACTCCACCAATGAGGTGAGCATCGAGTAACAGCTGGTGTTAAAGGTGCTATGAAAATTTGTGCATAGTAAATATAGATGTTACGAGAAAATTCGTGCTCTGAAGTTGTGAACACGGGAGACGGTTCTCTATTGAATTGAGGACTCAAACTCGAGAGAGAGGAGTGTTCCACCCACTTATAGATGAAACCATAGACTTATATATGATATAGACCCGGCGATCTGATGTACCGATTGTCCGAAGGGGAAACGAAGTTTGGGGTCTCTGTCCTAGTCGCACATCGACTTGTGTGGGGGAACTCGATACCCCTCTCTGACTGTTGCGCACTAATTCCTTACCCCCTCCATGCGGATCTGCAAGAGAGGGCAATACCAACCAGTATATTCTCTCTCATGTTATTACGGACAATCTACAGTAGAGATCGCTGGGACTGTATCATATGTAAGTCTATGGTATTACTGTGCGTCGCTCAAAACTGCCACCAACACACTCCATTTACCTCGTCAATCCTACCCGTATTACAGAGATTCAATGATTATGGACTCGTCTTTGGTCTGGATCTAGCTAATTTGCAATACCCTTCAATTTCACCTATTTGCCTTGCACATTGACAGACTCTACGAATCCATCGGTAGTCTTCTACCTTTTCACCTAACATCGCAGCTTGCCCGAATCACAAACGGGTCCGGCTATTCACTATCCACTGGTTCAATCACTGGCGCCATCAACGAGCACATTTGGCTGACAGGCTGATAGTCTAGTGCGTGCACCACTATAGTCTTTGAGTGATGAGCCCCAACTCCAGGCGTCACCAGAGACGCCGTATGTAACTAAGCGTTGAATGAAGCCCTGATGACATGATAGAAACCCAAGACTGATTGATAAAACTTCCTCCTCTCACAATGACCTCAATAGGGAATCGTTACTCACGGTTCCTTCCCTTCACGACAAAGCAAAACCTGCTTATGGTCGTAAGGGGAGCGTTCTGCAACCTTCTCCTCACGACACTAGAATAATGGCTCCATATATTATAGCGTCCTGAATAGTATTTCACGTAAATGGAGCTAAAACCGCAAAACCCATTTTTCGCGGTTTCATAAAAAGAGTGCAACGTCTTGACAGAGGACCAAACAAAGGGAACTAAAGATGTAAACGGTCTGTTTCCAAATGAAATTGTTTCGTCACAAAAGGCTTGAAAGTTCGAAACCACATTTTTTTCAGTTTCGGAAAATTGCTTCTCAAGATCAGTATGGCTTTTTCAGAAAAAAAACCAGGGTTGTCCTAAACAGCGTGAGGAGAGTGTCCTCCAAGGTACAAGGTTCTGAGATTATTTCTATTGGGTCTGTCGGCGAATAAGACCCAGTTGTGGCTACATCTGCAACTTTGGAATTTAATTTCCGAACAGCATTTTCCACACGACTCCATTCTTCACCGAACCATGAGGTTGTTCAGATTCGACAGCAACATTTGATATAAAAAGACCCACTATCCTAACTAGTCAGGAATTCTTTTCTCTTGTTTGTGAAGCTGTGTGTTCTAGCAAGTTCTCAACTTCGCTTTCTAATTAATCCAACCCACTTCAGACACTCATTTGGCGCTGTTTGGCTAACAAGTCCCGGAGATTCCGAAACAAAGAAAATCGGTTCTCGAGTGACGTTGGAGATGATGGTGGTGGGAGCAATATTCGCGGGAGTATATAAGAAAATTGAAGGCTAGGATTCTACACCTGTGTACAACTTTTTGAAATTCGTCCCAAATTAATTATTTAGGTAAACAAATTTTATCACAAAAAAGGTCAAACAATTAGTCCCGTTTATTAGATTGTCAGTAATATATTAACTGTAACATGAGAAAAGGTAAAAACGGCGACGGACCGGGGAATTTTGGAAGTAACTGCTGTACGGTCGACATAACATAACTGCCGCATAACAAAAGATAAGTACCCAAGAAACTGTTCCAGAATGCTGTACGTGCGTAGGGGTCAATCCATATAAAACGGTCCAGAGATGGTCGCTCGACAATTTCCAAAAAAATCGCATTTTCCCTTATACTTTCCTTATCATTCAGGAGTTCCAAACTTATCTTAAAAAAATGATCACAAATCGTTTACGTTGTGGCGGCCATTATTGTCCTACCGCGCGCGCGTTTTATTGCGTTTGTTAGCATTCTACTCACCTCATGAACTATTTATCCTATTTCTTGTGTATACTTTGTTAACTGTATATTTTGTATATGATAAAAGTTCATCTCAACTTTGATATCTAAACGAAGAAATTTTCACCTATTACGAATTTAATCTGAAATAATGAACGATTTAAACAGCTTTGTATTGTTTGTGGGAGTAGATACATATTAATAGCATTATCCAAATACATATCAATGTTCTTATTATTATTGGTAATTTTTTATGAATTTTTCAAGTTTTGTCAATTTTAGGCGTAAATATCTCCGATACGACTGATGAAAAAAATGGCCGAAAATGGCACATCTTGCAGTGTTTTGAATTAGATGTAAATTGAGCTAGTAAAAAAGTTACAGCATCTCGATTATGAAGAAAAACACAACTAAAAGGAAAAGCAATTTCTCATACTTGACTGATTTTTTATTTTACCCTCTGAATGACGATGTTTGACTGGATAGACAATAAGTCATATTTTCCGTTTGCATATATAAATAATAACAAATAAATTGACCCAATCACAACTGATGTAAGCCCACTGCTCTCAAGTCGTCAATTTGCCTGAAGATGATAAAAAAAAAAAGGATTGAAACAGTGTTATTTTATTTATTTGTGTTTTAGAGTTAATATGTCTGTTCATAAAAAATAGGGTCGTTTTGTGGATTATTAATGGATAAACAATCGTGTTACTCTTTTCACATTTAAAGCTTTTTTTAATGTCTTATTTACGTCACGAACGTATGACTAAAAATGATATCCGGTACAGAAATGAACAGTCATTTACAGTGGATAGTAATTTGTAACTACCACAAATTTCTGAAAATAACCCATAAATTATTAATACATTAACAATATTAGTTATATAATTCCTTTCTTGAACTAGTGTCAAGGGAGTAATGTTTAACTTTATATCAGGAAAAAAGTAATGCTTTAATGAATGGAAATCACGTGAATGCAGTATTGAGTGGTTTTATACTCATAGAAGAAAAATTGGGGTAGCGAGTAGAGACCCTCTGTCGAGGCAGTTCTACTTCAGGGAGTGGCGACCCTGCATACGCGAGTCCCAGAACACACCGGCCCGGTGTGTAGCATCTGGCAAAGGGTCCCAGCTCAGGGTTACGAGTGAAGACCTCAACGGCATTTGTGGGCTTCGGTACGGCATAGGTGGTGGAAAGGGCAAATCTGTACTCCAGTGGAACGGCTGCAAAAGACGTCTTATCCCAGTGGCACGGCTTGTAATTCACGCTACCAACAATACGGTTGTCCAACTCATAACTTCATCTATCAACCATATCTCACTATCACCTCACTGGATTACACCCAGAGTTGTAACTCGGGATCTAGTCCCACCGCAGGACCCCTTGACAGTCAACCATGGAAAGTCTTTGAAGGAATACTCCACCGGCCGAACCAAGAGTTCAGAGAAGGCAGCATTCGGATACGGTGGGCTGCCACTTAGAAGATATAATATGGTACTCAAACACACACGCAGACATAAATCCTTCAAAATCAAGAATCAAACCGAAGTAACTTACTTTGCCACACACAATGTAAACTCACTCATGCAGTCTGGTAAGCTAAAAGTGATAACCGACCTAATGGATCAACACAAAATTCTCATCATGGGACTGCAGGAAATAAGAAACACCGACCAGGACCCTATGGAATCTCAAGAATACAGACTCTACAAAGGCATACCGGGGAAGAGAGTGATAAAAAATGTCCCTGTTTGGAACAGGCTTTCTGGTCAGTCTTAAAATAATAAACTCTGTACAAGATTTCAAGTAGCAATCCTCCAGAATCTCAACACTCACTCTAAAGGCATCTAATAAAATCTACATCATAACAAATGCTCATGCTCCCACTAATAATAAAAATAACTCTTCAAAAGACCGTAAAGAAACAGAAAAATTTTGGGACCTACTAGACCAGACCATTAACAGTATTCCCAAACACCACGTAAAGCTATTAATTGGAGACTTTAACGCCCAACTAGGCAGAGAAAGAAGATACCGTGACATCATCGGAAATGGCCCAAAATAGAACGAACAAAAATGGACAAAGACTCATTGATCTCTGCAGAAACCATAGCCTAATCTCAAAATCCACATATATCAAAAGAAAACCTAAAAACTGAAAACATGGAAACACCCTGACTATACTAAAGGAGAATGGCAACTGCATCATGTCTTCATTGACAAACACCACCACAATGTCAAAATCCTCTGAGGAGTAGACACTGGTTCGGATCACTATGTAGTAAAAATTAAAATTAAATTAACTCCTCAAAAGAAACAACAAAATCAAACTTCTAAACCTAAAATAAAAATGGACCCTACCCAGCTAATCAATAATGAAAATTATCAAAAACCCACTGAAAAAATAAAAATTACAGATAACTTTGAAGACCTAGTCAACAACCTTAAACAAATTGCAGAAGAATTGGCCTCAATGAAACCTCGTAAAAAGCATCAGTGGTGGAACAATGAATGTGATGAAACAGTGGAGAAAAGACACCAAGCATGGCTATTACATCAGTCCCAAAAATCAGAAATATCTTTCCAAAATCTAATTAAACAAAGAAAAGAAACGACCCAAATATTGAGGAGAATAAAAACACAACACCATAAGGATACATTGAAATTAATAGAAGAAGAATTCCACAGAACACCATCGAGAGATAATTACAAAATCTTCAAAAAGCAACTCCAAAAATATGAATGAAAGATGAAAATGGTAACCTGGCCCATAACAATGAAGACAATGCAAAAATCCTGGCTAAATACTTTAATGAACTCCTGAATTTCAAGGAACTGACAGAACTCCTTAACTTGGACATCAACACCCCAATAAAAAAAACCACCAGAAAACATCAATCCCCCCACAATAAAAGAAGTTTATCAAGCACTGGATGAGATGAAAAATTACAAAGCGTTAGGAGAGGATCAGACCTTTGTAGAGACCTGGAAATATGCAGGAAGATCAGCAAAAATTGCCCTTCATCAACAGCTTGTCAATATCTGGATAAAAGAAAAACTACCAGAACAATGGACAACAGCCATCATCCACCCACTCCATAAAAAGGCAGACAAAACAGACCCTAACAACCACAGAGGAATCTCACTCCTAGATATAACGTATACAATTCTTTCACGAATCATCCTTAACAGAATCAGGTTGCAACTGGAGAAAGAACTAGGAGAACACCAGGGAGGTTTCAGACCCTGGAGGAGCTGTCCTCATCAGATCATGAGTCTCAAGCTGATAATGGACTACAACAGGAAGAGGAACAGAGATATAGTGGTAACATTTATAGACTTAAAAAAAGCCTAAGACTATCAACTAAACATTTCACAACACCTTGGACTGCACCCCAAATTAATAAACATGATAAAACTGACCCTCACAAACACCAAGTCAAAAGTGAAGTTCAGGGGCGAATTATCGGAACCATTTGACAGGACTATGCCAGTGTGATGAACGCTCACTTCTCAAGAGAAGAATTGGAAGAAGCTGCATCAACAAAAAATATTAGAAAGACGGACAATGGCGGGTATTGCCCAACAAAGTCGTGTACAAAGAATTGGAACCCATTACTGATACCATGCGTAAGAGGAGACTAGGATTCTTTGGACACACAATGAGAATACACTGTCAAGTCAAAAAATTCAACAGGATGCAGGTGGATTAGAGAAGTCAGAGAGGATTTGGAGGAAATTGATCTTACACCAGAAGACACCATAGATAAGAATAAATTAAAAAACAAAACCAAGAATATCCGCTTCACAGTCTCAAGAAACAAATTCACAAACCGAATATTTTCAACATAAGAAAGAGCTCGAAGATCAGAGCATGTAAAAAAGGATTGGGAGGACTGCAACACCCAAACAACCTTCAAAGACTAGATAATGGACTGACTAAAGTGATCCTATGTGGTCAAAAAAGAGAAGAAGAAGAAGAAGAGGAAGAAGAGGAGGAAGAAGAGGAGGAAGAAGAGGAGGAAGAAGAGGAGGAAGAAGAGGAGGAAGAAGAGGAAGAAGAAGAGGAAGAAGAAGAGGAAGAAGAAGAGGAAGAAGAAGAGGAAGAAGAAGAGGAAGAAGAAGAGGAAGAAGAAGAGGAAGAAGAAGAGGAGGAAGAGGAAGAAGAGGAAGAAGAAGAAGAGGAAGAAGAAGAAGAGGAAGAAGAAGAAGTAGAAAAATTACGCTTATGAGATATTTTTAGGAAATACACATTAAGTCAAATTTATTGATATTTTGTACATTAGTTCACAATTCATAAAATTACAACACTTATTGTCACAACATATTTTTAAAAATCTTTAGAATACTGATGACAAGCACAAACACTCAAATGACACACAAACACAGGATTGCACAAAACAATTGCAACAGATACAAATCATTCCAATATTCACAATATACATACATATAATGGGCTTACAAATACTTTTATAAATATTTGCGCAAGGGAGAGTTTTCAATCATAAAAATAATACAATTCAACATCGTACATACAAAATGTAAAAAATTGAAAAGAACAATAATTACCGATACATCAAACCACCTATAGTGAAGACTAGTTATCTTTCCGAGTATTTCTAATTTAATATCTTTCAATACAAATCATGAGGACAGACACAAATTTTCTTAACTTAAATAAATAACATAAAAAATAATAATTTAAGAAACCTCATCCTAAAATACATTCATGAAAAAATAGAGTATCATTACAATAAGGAGTAAAGAAACAGTCTTGTAAAGAAAAGTCTTTTAAGAGAAGTACAAAAGTTTAATGTAAAGGAGTAATAGTAAAAAACAGTAAAAACTCTCAAAAAGGCCTTGATTCATGGAATATTGCTAAATAGTAAGTACAATGGACTAAGAAATTACTTTGTATATGCAAGTAATAGACTTTTAAAACTCCCCTAGACTTAATTTTACAAATATACAAATACATTTCACTACAATCATATAGGATTTTCTTATTAAAATTTCCCACTTCAACATTACTTAGCGTAATTACATAATGAATAGTATTGTAAAATGGGAAAATAAATCGTAATTTTAAAAAGAATATTCAACTTTTGGTAAATAACCAATATTTTCAGCAATAGAGCTTAAGTTTTTGAGCAAACCTACAGCGAAGATATTCATGGAACATTCTTACTTCACAGTATCATTCAATTTTTGTGCATAGTAACTGAGAATATGGATAGTCACATTCTCTGATTGTACGTCAAACAGATGTCTCTGAATTAAGTCGTAGAACAAACTTATTAGATTTAGGATCAACTACTTCTTCAGTCACATTGAAATGAGGTAGGGCTCTAATTGAGCACAACAATGAAACATCATTTTGCCTCAACTGGAAGCTTGTGCCATGGCTTAAGGGTCGAGATAATAATTCATCACAAATCAGAGCCCATGTCTGCACATGCTTCTGTTCTTTCTCATTCTGAAAAAGAAACCATTACAATAAAAATGAGGTACATCACTGAAGAATAAATATTTTCCACAAATAAAAAGTACAACCTATTGAAAGGTTATTTGACAACCTTCTATATCTGCTGGTGCAATTTAATATGAATGTAGAACATATAATAAATTATATAAGGATAAGGGAGGGTATTAGGTAGAGAGTCAAAAATATTGCAAGATGATAAATGAATATCAAACAAAAGAAAAAGAAATTGTATTTATTTGTTGGACACACATTCCGCTTACTTTTTCAAAAACAAACTAGTTTTAAAAGAAGTTGAATTTGCATGAATTCTGAAATCAAATTATTTTCAAATGGATCTTCAAAATTGAACAACCTATTAATCATTGAGGGAAGAATGTTGATGGGCATTTTGAACTGTTGGTTTGGGAATGACTGTTCATTGAGCTATTCAAGAACAGAATGTTAAATTTTGAAGTTCTGTTTGAAAATAATTTGATTTCAAAATTCACTGACACGCTCACCAACAGAGGACCATTTGATCAGTAGTTATCAGAAGCTGAGGATGGAAGCAACAGCTTCCAAAACTAGTTCATGTTTAAAAGAGTAAATAGAGTGTGTCGCCAATGAATTATTACAATTCCTGAAGTAATTTATGTCATATCAAACAAAAGATTAATAGCTTGTAATAAATAACTTATTTCAAAGGTATTCTAGATCACGATTAAAAAGTGACAAAACAAATTCTACCACTAAGTCTCAGTAGAACATGTTTGAAGAATGAATACTGCAATAGGTATGGACATATTAGACAGGAGACATAGGCAACATCTTAACAATAAAAGCAAAAATTCTATGTTACTACAATAAAATTCTTTTATAACAATCAATGGAGGTCACTAAAGGATTTTTATATGTAGCCATGAGGGAAATTGTTCAATATTGAGATACATTGAGTTCACCCAGTTAAAACTAACACAAGAACATACATTGTGAGTATTTCATCAAGCCAATCTAAAGAATTTGATAATTTCATATGACCAGCTCTTAACTATTTTAGAAAACTTAACTAGTCAAGTTAGTGAAGGGGAGAGTATAACCTTTTGAAATCTTATCTAGCGGACCTAAAAAAATGGGTATTTTTCTGCGAAAGTAGTAAATGTTTCACAAAGTAAATAAAAAAACTGGTATCATTACTTCCAGTATTCTTCAGGTTTCTTTTCTTGAACTCTCATTTTTCAAATCAACAATTTTTCTTTGAATTATTCTCTTATATTCTCTGTGGATGATACAACCATATGAAGAAAAGACAATCTTGTGAAACACTCCAAGAAAATCTAGATAGTGCTCTAAGCAAAATTTCAGGATACACGACCTAATAAAAATATATAAGTTAGTCTGTCCTGACTTTATTTCTGACTTTAAGTACAAACAATGATATGCACAACTTTAAGATAGCTACCAAAACCAAAGTATAGAACAAGTAGCATATTGTAAGTAATAGGAATCTACACAGGTTTACAATAAAAAACTGAGGACAAGTTATATTATACGAACAACTCTATTATAATCCTTCTCAAACATCTTTCAAGATAGGTACCTAAACACGAAGTCAATAATAATTATTTACAACGGAAAATTCACATCTCTAATATGGCACAGAAATTTGAGTCGGGACCTCCACTGCCTATGTAACTTGTTAATCAATGGTGCAAAAGAAATGAAGTACAAGTATTTTCAAGCTAATGCATCCACATCGGGTAAAAATTCTTTCAGGAAACTTAGTATACTAACCCTGTCCTCAGACTTCCAAAGAATCCATACTAATATACAAATGCAAAATGTGAAAGTATGTGTATGTTTGTTACATTTTCACCACAGAGTCACACAATCTATCATGATGAAATTGGACAAGGAGATAGTGGTTTTGACAATAAATGTCAATGGAAGTCGGGGGAAAAAATCCATCCATATTTGCTTCGTTGCCTTAATGGTCAGAGATAGGTGACAACTATGGGTGGCAAAATTGTTTGCCTCAAAGAGATCTAAAAAAGGAAGTCCACAACAACATATGTCTATCTACAATGGTTAACTTAAATATTAATCGGCGTCAATGGGTGAGTGGTTACCATCGTGGCCTCTCACACTCGAGTGTGCGGGTTCAAACCCGGTCAAGGTCGACAAATTTTTAGGTTGCGAAAAATCCACACACACACGGCATGTAGTATGATTATACTGCATGTAAAAGGACCCTTGAGCATCATTTGGTGCTCTTGGCAAAATTAATTCTCGGTGAAAATTGCATCCACGCAGAGTTCCGGCTTCCATTGCCATCTGGTAGTGGAAGACGGAACGTCTAAATTGCGAATGTGGCTCAGCCCAAAGGGTCGCAACCAAAGAAAAATGAGCCACTAGTAACTGGAGCCAAGACCCATACGCTATTATTATTATTAACCTAAAAATTATAAAAAATAGTAAAATATTGTTTAAAACAATTTATTTAAAAGTGTTAAAATACTTAAATTTAAGACAATAATGTTAGAAGGAAAAAAATCAGTCATCAGACTGAATGAGTTCTTTGTTTTGGGCATTTAACAAAGTTTTAGAAAAGTATTTAAACAGTAAAATTTGGACACACAGTTCAGATTTTACCATCATTTTAATGAAATGGTGCTGCCGTCACTATGTCTAGCCTCGGCAGCAAAAATCAACCAGCATGTTCTACCTGAGATGAGTAGACACACTCATCTAATGTCAGAGTTGGGACACAACTGTAGTTAGGGAGGGTCAAGTAAAAATAATAATAATAATAATTAATCCATAGTTTTCAGGGCCTTTCAGATAAACAGAGCATATCAAGTTTAGTATTAAGTTCAGCACATACATTCAGGGGGTTAAATACCCCTAATCCTATGTTTTCCAGATCTATTGTTTTTTAATTTTTGTTATATGGGATTTATAGATGATAATGAGATTGATAAAATAATGCATTGATGCTAAGAAAATTTAAAAAAATTTAAAAAATCACAAACTTCAAACTCAGCAACATCAAAACAATACCTTCTTTATCTTAGAAATATCCTTATATTTATCTACAGAAACATGACAACAGGAACCTGACATTTTTCTGACGATTAAACGGGACAGATAATCATCAAGACATTCTCTATTAAGAAACAGTGAAATACAATGAGACAGCAATGCTGCAGTGTCATGTAAAATGCAACTATTCCTCTGCAATAAGAGGAGTAAAATTTCAGACATATACATTAGGCTGTCCTGTCCATGTACAAGAAAAGAAATTTTTCGAGCTACACTATTGTAAGAGGTATCAAAATTTGTGTAATCTTACACAGATTACGAAAAAGGTAAAAAATAGAATTGTGTGCCATCTTGAGGGCTCTACCGCACTTTGAAGTTTTGTAAATTTTACCATTTTACAGACCTAAACTGTATGCCTAAAATAATATAAAAATCAAGTTTAAAAGGTATTTTATCATTGAAATAAATGAAACATAGCACAAGGTAATAAAATAAAGCTTATAATCAATGACAAAAACTTAAAAAGTAAACTTATTTTTGTGTCCAAAATTTGGCATTTCTGCTCGAGATTGCAACCTGGTTTCTAATAAAGCCGTCTCTAGAAGTAGCGTCAGTTACACTTTGTGAGGCCTCTGTTACCAGTTTAACAAATCTTTCGACAGATTGTGTGTGACAAAGAAAGTCAACAATTTCCAAACTCTTATCTTTTGCCATGATTTGAATGTCCTAATTAGAAATATGTTGAAGAACTGGCGATGCTGTAACCTGACACTCATGCCACACAATAATTTCGGTGTAATCTCTAGCAGAGAAGTTAACTTTTGGTGGTTTAAATATCCTGCGTTTAGTGCTACTTTCAGCTTCTCCAGCTTTTATTCTTCTTCACAATGCCAGCTCCCGAATGTGGTCTCTATCATCAAACAACATACTGACAAGTAGATTTTCTGGGTACGCAAAAAAAGCATTTCCTTCGATAACAGAATCGACATCATCTCAGATTTTCGGGTAAAAATAGAGAGAACATAATCAGTTGAAAAAGATGATTGGCTCTGTCCTTAAAAGACGTCTTTTGCTTGATTAGGAACCAAATCGGAGTGTATACTTTCACCACGTAGTTGACAAGCAATTGCAAATTTTCTGATGGATTAAGAGTACTTACGTAAAGTCTGAGTATACGAAGTAAGCCATCTCGAGTGCACCATTTTTTTAGGTTGACTGTTTGCCAGCTCAGGAGTACAGGAACCAGTTGATGCAGCTTGACATATCTCATAAAGATACTTTTGATCCGTACTTAGTTCATTGAGCACATTTTTCAGCAAGTCTGGCAAATTACCAGCCATCACACAAAAAGACACCTCGGTTTTATTTTTGCAACCAGCTAACTGTTTTCCAATAGGTCCGGAATATTCTCTAGGACCCAAAGTGCAACCATCTAAGATCAAGAATAAATGACGAAGGGGTAACTCATTGGCATGAAGCTTCTTCACAATTTGCTGAAACAGAATCAGTTTCTTGAGTAGAACACGACTTTTTTGCTGCCCTTATTGACTCTTCAACTTGTCTCTGCAGTTGTTTCATTAATCTAGCTGTTTCTTTCTTGTCAACAGCGCTTAGAAACATTTTCCTGTCATTTCTTTGATCCAAGAAGAAACTTCTCTCATTGACAGGAACTTTCTTAGGTTTTAAACACGAACAAGAATCAAATGAAGTGCATTTACAAAAAAGCAACACCGAAAAACTTCTCAGATGACTCTAAAAAACACTTTAGTTTGTTTTCAAAACAATCATTTTGTTTGCTTTTGGGGTATCTTTTCAAATTGAAGTACTTTTCAAAATAGGATTTCAGTAACTGAATAACTCTTTCCTTAGTTACAATTGGAATCGAAGTTTTGGTCCAAATTTTGTTGATCTCTTCATAAACAATCGCATGTATATCGGAATTGGATGGTTCCTTTCCATTATACTTCAATTTCAGGTCGTACTTGACAAATAAAATAAATTTAATGATGTCCCTTATAGTTGGTAGCTGCCGATCATCAAATTCTTGGTATGGTATATACCACAATTAGTCTCACTATGCCTCGAACTCATTATTTAAAAATCACAAAATCCACTTTTAACACTGTAACAATCGCAACTGTACTTTCACAGCTTAAAAATTACTTTGGCTACGAACAAAACAATCGCGAGTCAAGTCAAGAAAGTCCTCGAAACAAGTTGAAACTTGAAGGAATTTGCAGGTTGAAACCTAACAAATTCAAAGTCGCTGGTAACGTGTCGTTGCATGCAAATCGAAACGTCGAGTATGTATTACATCTAAACAGAAAAAACAGTAAATATTTTTTTATATTTAGTTCAGGAGCCGAAATTAAGTATAGCAAAATATCACCATAAAAATGTCAATTTTTCAAAGCTTTGAAGATTGGTAGAACCCTAAAGATATAGTTTTATTTTATTTTTAAAATTATTTTGGTAATCTACGATCAATTACGCAAATTTCAAGAGGTTTTGCGCTAAGGAAAACAAAAAAATTTTTTTTTTTCAGGACACCCTAATATACATATGGAAGACTAGATGAAAGAAATTTTATGTGAAGACCAAATTCAGCTAGTACCACAAAATGTAAAACTTGAGAATGACAAATATCCAGGAAAAAGTACACCCTGGAAAAATCTACAATTTACAAAATTGAACATAGTGATTGTTACCCATTAACTATTGAAATTAAAAGTTCATTTTAAATATCAATGATGTCTTACACTAGAGAAGAAAATTGTAGGAAAATGAAACTGAAACAAACAGAAAAATCAGCAGCAGCACATTTTGGCAAGAAAAAAAAATTTGAAGAAGAGTCAAAATTATTAAAACCAGTCTACCAACGGTCAAAACAATGGTTAGGAAAGGATTTTCTTTGCAAACTTTAAACGTCATGTTGAACTTGTTGAAGTTACAAAAGAAAAGAAATGGGAAGATACATCAAGTCGTCAGTTTGTTTGAATAGTGAATCTCCAATCATATTTTTATGAAGAGATCAGTAAGATCTCTCAAAAATGTTTGCAACCATAAATTAACTTGAGTGAAGTTGAGCGGTAAAATCACGATAATTTAATTTATTATATTAAATCAATATCACTTCTATCAAAACTTGTCAAATGATGGGCTAACAATAAATGGAAACAATTTTAAATTTTCTGAAGTTTGGTTAGGAACAAGGAAATAAATGCATTTTTACAAACTTAATGTATTCTGAGCTTTAATTTCAGGATAGAATCTGAAAAGTGATCCATATTTTCATTGTTTCATCTATCTGAATTTTAGAAGTGGTACAAATAAGTAATCAATTATTAGCTTCGTCTCAATTATGGGAATTTTGAGAAAATATTCAAAGCCCTATGCAGGAATTGAACTTGTATCCCCTGGTTAGCAAAGCCCAGACTCAGTAGATCACCAAGTCCAGTAAGTCTCAGAATGGAGATTTGATTTCTACACAGGGCACTGAAAATTTTTCTAAAATTTGTGACATAATAGACTCTTTGACGAAGTCCATCCCACAAACACTTTGCTAAGGATGAATTCCTTCACCTAATAATGTCCTCAAGAATGAAGCTTTAATTAGTATAACAATTGAATTATAATAAATTTACTATTTATAGATATACATGTCCTTCATGAGTAATTACACAAAATTTGAAGTCTATAAATAACTCTACATTCTATGATTCTTATATAGAATGAAAGACATTTTCTTATTATCCAAGAAAAAAATAAAACATACACGTCAGTAATTATTAAAAATTTGAACAATGATAAAGAAGTACCTGCAACACAGGAGCTGGAACTAAAAACGGCTCAAGAAAGGCTCGTGGAGTGAGATCATGGCTCAAGCAATTGGCAAGATGTGCGAGAATCGATTCAACAGTATGGCGTGGTTGCTGCCGTGTGATGCGCAAAAACTTCTGAAGTGCACGAGCCATTGATGGAAACACTGCTTGGGCTGCCTCTTGAGGATCCATAGGTATTGCTGGAACTTCAATTGCAAATCATACTATTCAATAAAAACCTAAAACCCCCAAAACATGACATTTTCTACCAAAAATGCACATTAAAAAAGTCTTAGTTCTGACGCAGTCTAAAATTACAAATTGTCTTCATCTCCCTAAGGAAAGTCAAGTGAAATTTACTTTGTTTAAATATATATATTAATAAGAAAATAAGTGATTTAACCGGAGTACATGTTTGGCAAAAAGCAATTTTTACAAGAAATTGGTATACACAAAAAGTATAAACACATGAGGTATATCTGGCAGTGATTGGGTCACATTTTTTTTTACATCTATTCCACACAATGGGGCCTATTTAAAAGGTAATTTTTTTTGGCTAAATTGAATGCGTTGACCATTAATAATAGTTACCAAAACCTTAAAAGCATACTTTTATTTTTTCTTTGGTGTTATCTATGTATCTAAATGTAATTAAAGATTTAAATTATCACAAAAATATCATAAAATATCCCGAAGTTTGAGAATATCTCCAATTCATAAACCCTGTATCACATGCTCATATGATTCCAAGGAAAAAGTAATGCCCTGAAATGACACTCAAAGAAATTGGTGTTCCAGTTTAACATGAGCTTAAATCTATAATTTTTGCTACTAGATAAAATGGATGTTTCTTGGAGACCTACACTGGTTGAAATAACGTGTTATACCTTTTTTATTCAATGAAGAACACCTGTTTTCAAATCTATAATGCCATTTACATGTTCATTGTTGTCTTTATGTCTGCCACCTTTGAGAGAGATTAATGCCTAAACATCTAGACTCTGAATAAAACCTTCAATTATAACAAAAAAGTGACAGAAAGCAATATTTTTATACCAACCAGCAGAACTACACGAAATGCCTTGGTCACCATGTAGTCTTTTAATGTGTGTGAACGCTTCCTCTGCTGCTGTTATGAGTCGAGCTCTCCGCTTTTTTACTCGCCTCTCATAATCATGTTCCTCATAAAACCTCTCATTATGACTTGAATCTCTCCTTCGAGCATGAGCAGCTAACATAGCTCTCGACTGACTTTGCTGTTGAACAAGAATTAATGACATTGAAATTAAGATTTTAATAAGTATATCAAATCAAGAAAATTCTAACTGGGTTCTTCTTTCTTTATTACCTGAATAGCTGAATTGTTCACTCCATCCACATCATAAAATTTAAAACTAGTGCCTCCTTTTCGAGACTTAGATACAGGAATACGCTCTAGATAGGGATTGTAAATAGGAAAATCTGTATAATAATGCTCTAAAATCCATACAGCTGCTCGTTGAATACTCAGCTGTCCAATGGCAAAGGACCGACTTTCGCCATCAGGGCTCCTAACAACCTGTATATAACAAACAAAAACTCATTATTTCTATCTCTTATTCACAGGGTAGCAAAATAAATCTTTTAATAAATGGTTCTTGTCTACAGTGAAAGCGAAGTCTTTTAATTAAAATTCTTGACATTTTGAATGATTTTTTGGACTCATCACTTTCCTATTCAAGATCATGTTAAATCTAACTTTCTAATTCAGAATCTTCCAAAAGATTTTTCGCAAAAATTGGACCGTAATACACTTATGTCTTTCTCTTTGTAACAGACCAATAATGTGATCAATGGAATGTACGATGGTCATACACAGCAGAAAATAGATTTTCTATACTGCTGTATTCAAACACATCACTAAACAATTATGCTGCAGTTACATATAGCTTGATCCTCTCTATTAAATGAAGGAGACACTGTACTGTATTGAATAGGGAGTAGTTCTCAAGATTCGTGCCTTCCCAACACAATTCTTCCCAGACCATGGTTATCTCAGAATTAATTTCTTTATTCAAAACCAATGTTTGCAACCATCACATAGTTAATAATTCAAAGAATTAATGAGAAAAATATGAAGACATGAAAAGCAGTCAAAAATCACATTTTGTCTTCATGTATGTCAAGTTTGCTCATACTTGGATATAAATATGTGTATACTTCATTACGTAACTGTCAAACCTCATACTTTGTTATAAATAGATACAATATTTTGTTACAAACATTATCATCCTTCTCTAATATCATACGTAGTGCTATATTAATCAATAGAGAATGTCATTGCTTAACTTTGTACATAATGTGTGTAGTGGTTTAAAAATGACTGAAAATAATCCAGGAATTTTTCAATAATTTGGTAATTTGAAATTTCATTATTCAAAATTTTTTAGCAGTCTCATGAGATTTGAATTAATAAGGTTTCACTGTGTATTGAAAGTTCAAGCTAATAATTATTATGATCCTATCCAGTATAATAGATTTATATATTTTTTAGGAACATGAAATTGATGTTAAAATAGAATAGTATATCTCTGTAACAGCACTGAAGAGACTAGAAAGATTTTTACTCACTTCCCCTAACACTGATTTTGGGGTGCTTTTTCTGTAGCCAAAGAGGGGGCAGTAAATACAGTATGGTCAAAAGGGAGATTGTTACCTTCACATAGTAAGTAGGTTGAAGGTGTCGTATTTCTACGAGAACTACAGCCAAATAATGGATGAATAGGAGAGTGTCTGAAAGACTCGATGCATAAGAAACAAGGCCTTTATATTGCACTGCTTCTCCACCAGTAGTTGATGCAAGGGCCCCTTCAGTAACTTGCACCACATAAAATAGCCAATATGCAAAAGTGCATACCAGCACCAACACCAAGACGGTGGCACGAAATAGGAAAATTCGGGGCATTGTTGCTCGAGGACGACGAAGAAACACTGCCCAAGTCCCACCAGCAAGTAATACCTAAAACAAAATATAATCAGAAACAAGTTATCTAGAGGAGACATAGTCTGAAGACAAGTAATTTATATTAATAAGCCAATTTCACATTGGCACAATTATTACTTAGATTTAAGTGTTTTCTGGAATGAGATACTGTGGCTGATTTTAGATTTATCAAAACCTTATGCCCACGAGTACATAATAATTACACCCATTAGGTACAACTATGAAAAAATTTCTGATATCCAAAATCGTTTGCAGATTCTGAATTTAGTAAACTCTTTCCTTCATGAATTTATCAGTAAAATACTTAATTAATTTATCAAATCACAAAAGGGCTTCATTAAATAAGGATGGCATCTAAATGAGTGAGTGTGGATGTATGTTTATGGAGGGAAGAAAACAACAATCCATATTTTAAGATCCAATACAATTCTTCTTTTCTAAAACTGAGTTTGAATTGGTAGGCTTAACTTTGATAATCCAGTACTTATTAACAAAATTTCCAGAAAAATTTAAATTGTGTAATATCAAATTTTAATTACAAGGATAGATGTGACACCAACATATTATGAACACTATTATAAATTAACAAACATTTCAAACATACCAATTTGAAGGCCAGGGAAATTAATGAGCCTTTACACTCTGCACCACATGCCAGCAAAGGAGACCCTGGGATAAGAGCTGGGAAGAAACCCAACTTTGGAAGGACTACCATAGCCAAGGGCGAGAGAAAAGCTGCCACTGATAAAACAGCAGTTAAAACAGATCCCAGGTATCGCTGACAAACAAAACTTATCCCTGTATCTGGTTCACCCATCCACTGACCACTCATGCCTATATCCTCTGTATCTGATTGTTCAGATGTATTACCAGTGACAGCGGTAGTATTTTCACCCCAATTGTCATCCTGCAAAATACAAAAATATTTAACATAAAAAAAATATAATAAATTGGGTAGAAAATATTGCATGTTAAAAAGATGGACACAACACACTAATAGAACATTTTAAACCATAGCATATTAATTTTGAGAAAATTCTTAGTTTTTGAGTTTCTTTCAATTATATACATAATAAATAAATAATAAATGTATAAAAGACAAAAAGAATAGTTTTTGACTTAGAATATAAACCTTACAATAAAAGTCATACCTGGGGAAGAATCTGCACTTCAATCACCTCTTGACCATCTCTATTCTCCTCGCTTAGAGTGACTGAAGTCTGAAATGGAGCCATTGAATCTTCTCCTTTTCTATGCCGATTGCTTCTAGTAAATAAATTCAAACAAATTTCATTAATTCAAATTCAAATTTTCAATAGATTACATTGATTAGTATTTGATATCCTGAACTTTAAAACACATTTACTCAACATAAAATTTGCATATATAATAAGGCATAGCATGTAATACCACACTGCAAATAGTCATTCCAACTGGAGTAAAATATAAAAGCTATTATTTTTTAAAACATTCTTTTAATTTTTATATCATAAATGAAACTTTGATGAATAGATAAGCACTCCATAATCAATATAACATTTATTTTTATCTATATACATTAATTAAAAGCTTGTAAGTTACTTGATTGACCAATATCCTGTTTTGAATCAAAACACAACTCTTCACAATAGAACATAGATTCATCACTCCTGTAACAGTTGCCATGAGAGATAAGAGAATGTTGACAAATAAAAGTATAAAAACTAATACATGTTGACAAATAATAGACTAACTACTATCATGAACAAAGTTAACTCTCATCCTACAGCAAATACAATGAGATTTTAAATAGTTACACAGAACAAAAGGGTGTCTGGCAAGAAAAACGATTAACCATTTAAGTAAGTTAATAAAATGTTTTTCAATAAAATATGAGAATTAAATATTTGACTGTACCATAATGTACGAGTGTATAGATTTTACTTTCATTGAAGATTAAATTGTAATTGAAAAATTTACACTAAAAACCAGAAGTACCTTTAAAAGTAATTCAAATGAATCTCGATTTTTTCCTTTTCTGACAAAACCAGTAAATTAAAGATGGCAGAAGAAAGAGTGAAAGATCAATTTGATCCTGCTCTATATTTTTATGCAGAAACTTCAAAAAATCTAAACAAACTTTGAATTTTTAGACACCCTTTTTGTACACTGTAACACTGTTGATAATTTTGGGTTAATTAAGAATGTTTTGACCAAAACAAAATGATTTTCCACCAATAAATGTTAGTTCCATTTCCTTCGTTAGCAGCTTTAAAAGGTATAAAACAACTAATACTTTACAACACAAAACATATCAGTTAACATTCTGTACTATTGTACTAATGATCATAAGTAAACACTGTATACTGTAAATAATATTTTGGTTACAATTCCAGACCTTAATTTTTAGGCATAACATATAAATGAATTACTTAAATTCAAATCAATAACCTTTGTTAATAAATGTTAAAATGCATTTTGGAAAACAAAAATGAAATATATTTGTTAAAAATAGAAAACTGTTTGCATTAATAATTACAATCTCTACTAAAATTTCTAAATTACTTTTAGATGTTTAAAGGTTTTTTGAAGTTGTTCAACATCAATAACTTTCCCCACAAATTTTAACCCTCAGATAAAAAAATGGATTTTGTAATGTAAAATACAAACTCATATATACCTAAAATTACCATTTAAAACAAAAGATAATGTCAAGGACAATTAGGCTATAAATCATGTTCCCTAAAAATAAAACCCTTCATTCAAAATGAAAGTTTCCATTCAAAATCTCTCTATTACCATCATGGAGTAGCATTAATGATTGAAATACTCACTAACACGTGCTGTCAAATTACAGTCAAGCACATCAATGTGGAATCTACTCAATTCACAACCAATTCATAATATAAAATTCTCCTAATGATTTGAAACAAATTAACATCAAGGACATGTCACTTCACACTATTTCACGAAAGAAATTTTATTCTTAAGGAATCTTATCATCGATAACAAACCCATTGGGCTCTAATGACCTTGACGTTGACGAGTCCTAAAGCCCCAACAAAAAACAACAACAAACAAACCCATAAATACAAAAAATAAATTAATAATTCATACAAAGCATTTACATGACTTTGTACATGAGAAGTGTGGTCGATTGCTTTGCATACATGTTACATGAATAATCTTCATGAGATTAACTTACATATATTCTGTAAATTAAATTACTAAATCTAATACCCAATCAAATTTCTTGATTTCATATTGGGAAAATTATGGAGTAAGAAGAAAGAAACCAACATAAAGAATACATTACCTTGAACTACGATTTGAATGAAGGCGGTAGTTGTTTCGATGAGTGTGACTGCGAGACCTCCTAGAGCGGGAGCTCTGTTCACTCAGAGCTGACTTTACAGACTCTGTCTCCATTCCTTTTGGTAAATATAATCCCTGCAATGCAGCTGGGGTAAATGGTGATTTCCACAAGACACCATCAGGCACAAGGAAAAGAGCAATTCCAAGAAACTCCCAAATCCAAATTAAACTAATTTCAACCTAAATCAAAAGTAATATTTTTAACGGTATACATTAAACGAAGATTCATCGGTTACTTAAGTATTCACCGGTCAAAAGAATATTCAGTGTGTTGAACTCTTCAAGTTCCAAATGAGCCATCGCACACGTCCGTTCTCACCTTGTTGGTAGATTGAGGTTTGTCAAAAACACATAACCACCACAAAGTTGTCTTCTCTCCAATTCACTTAGTTTTTGCACTAACATTTTCGGGTCACATCAGAATGTAAACATTGACATTCAGTCACAATTCTTGATGACAGGGAACCTTTCCGATACACGAATAAAAACCTATCTCAAAATAAATAGATACACGCTATCTTTCATTCCCATCTTCAAAAAATTAAGATAACTTTTCCAAACTTAAATCGAAATTATTACGGAACACTAGAATGGAATTTCCACTGATTTTTACAGTAATTACCAAGCTGCCGCCTCTGTACCAACATTGTGCTACAGTGGCCATTGACCTCTCGGGTTGCGGTTGTCTATTGTTGAGTAATCATACAAGCTTTTTCTTTCACTTTACCTTCAATTACAGTTTCATATTGAAACTTGTCAATTATTTCTTACCGGATTTAACTCGAGAAAATACAAATCTTCCTAATATTTCATTTAACTACAATTTGAAGGTTACAAGGTTGGTAATGTTCACAGTGCGTGCAAGAATGTGGCGAGGGATTTCACATGACTGCCAATGGAGAGCTCTGTGAGCGAGATGGAAGATACAAAAGAACTCGAGATACTTTATAATTGAAGTTTGTAACTCATACATTGTCTTGACGAGTACTACAAGTACGTGTTCGTTCCGGATACTCATGTTTCTATCATTCCACCCCAGTTCGTCATTAGCTTGTTTCTATTAAACCCGGGTCGATGGAATTGATCAGGAACTGGAGAAACTATCCCACTGTGCTGCCACTGTGCCAAGTGGAGCGGAAGATTATCGACCACTTCGCTGTTCAAAATTTGTATTGCCATTCAACCATGCGATATTTAAGTTAATTTCTAACGTTAACATGACTCAGCACCAGATTCGAGTACCATTTTTTGATTACTTCTATATTTTAAATCTAGAAATCCCTTTAAAACATAATGATAATAAATTTATTGTCAAAAAAGTGCAAACTGCGTAATGAAAATAAAAACAATTATAATCCACCCCCCATACACACACAAGAAATAAAAAACAAACAAATAGCCATTAACTCTGGACAATATTACATGTTAAGTTTCTAATTACGTTTTTAATTTTATATTATCGACTCGCTTCGCTCACTGGAAGGTTTACAAACAGAACCTTATTTGGGGTTTCATCCCAGCAACTCACTGGTTATTTTCTCCCCCAACACTCGACACTCTGCCAAGCCAAGCTCAGTGGATATTTCCCAGGCCACGAAAACGTGTCGGTATTCGTAATCCAATACTTTGTTAATAAATTAATCTTCTATTCTTTCTTTTACTTTAGAACAATAAGAAACAGATTAAAAATTAACTTCAGAGTATGATTTTCTTTTAAAACTAAAAATGTTTTACTATCTTTCAAAGCATCAAAACGAATTAATCGAATTCCATGATTATTTCCTTAAATATACAACAATTCTTGAAAATTGGTCAACAAACCAAATGGTTTTAAGACCGAAACGGAACACTATGGAAATATGTTCTTAAATTCATGTTAATAAAGTTCTGATAAATATTAGTTCAGTAAAAAAAATTTTCAGCAACCGGGCGAAAATGTGAACGATGAAAAGTTGTTTATAAGCGTTCTTTCAGCGTGGGAGCAGTCATTATCAGCTTTATGGGCAAACGCTTCGGAAACGTGGAAACGTTCTAAAACTTATTTATTGGCTTTCTTGACTCCCCTCATGGAACCATGGGATTTTCTGTAGTTTCCATTGAATAAAGCCAAAGCATTTTTGTTGCACCAGCACTGGCTGTAAAAAATGCCACCACACTTATGTGCGGTAACCACAAGTTCTAAAGTCTGTACATTGACCAAAGACCTGTAGTAATATTGGACACGTACCCATACACATTATCCGATTGTACTTCCTCCTACTCGTGTATAAACATCCAAACCCACACATACATCCTGACTATCACCTACGCGCACGCGTCCCAAAATGTCAATCAGAAGACAGTGAGTGGGCCACTGAGTCGCAAGAAATAGAAACCCCAACAAATAGAAACCCCAACGATCAAGACCCTCCAAGAAGCCAGATGCTCTGGTGCTCAAGACGAAGGAAAGACCATCATATCCGATATTCTTCGGATAATAAAACTGCATCCTGAACTTGCAGAACCATGTAACTGGCATGGAAGAGATGAAGCCGACAATGAAACTGGCATTTCAGACGGAAGCATCCGGATCAGGCAGCTAAGCACGACAGATGTTGCTCTGAAAATAGTCGATGTGGAACACCATGCAGAGATGGGATCTATCGGTTACTGGAAGGTGGACGAATTGCCTGATTCGCGACATTGATACATAGAATGAAAGAATGCACAGTGAATTGGACAACTACCCGACACAAATTCTGACTGGTCATAATTGCGTTGGGGCCAATCAATAGTTTCCGGATAGATGACAATGCAGAGAGTCCATTATACTACTCAGATATCTTCAGATGCTTTTTTACATGCCCACGTTTCAACAGCGAGACAAGAACAGGTTTCACAAGAGAAGCTTGCACCGGAAAATATAGTGTGTCTGATAATATTAACCGCAGAAACTGAACTGCGGTAGTAAATTACAAAACCAACACCATCAATCATGTATTCCACCTCGCGAAAAAAGAAGATATCAACCCGGAACAACACCCCGGGTATGTAGCCAATCCCTCCTCGATGTAATGCTTAACTGCGGTTTCGTGGGGTGACATATGAGTGCAGGGTGGTGGCATTTTTGTCAATAAAAATCCCGAACACTGTTTTTTCTTATTTTTCCAAATTCTCACAAAAAACGGAACACGCGTTAGAGCTATGTAGCTAACAGCTTGCATATATAGCCAATATAATTCCTTTGTTGGTATATAATAGCTATAAAAATAAATTTCATACATAAAAGTACTTAAAGTCCTGCGTACATACTAAAAATGAAGTGTGTAAAAGCACATTTTGATAAGGGAATTATGTTACGGAATTGGGTCAAAGCAGGAGGATGGTGCTACAGAATTGAAGAGGGATCACATTAGTCAGTTCCGCGCAACTAAGATTTTAAAACATATTTGTCACTTGTCGCATACGAATCAAACATGGACAGATGTAACTACTAACATACCTACATTATCATAAGAACTTAAAAAAATAATTAAAAACACATAAGGGACAGCATATACATAAGTGCATCAAATGTAGTTTTTTTTTGTTGGGGCTTTAGGGCTCGTCAACATCGAGATCATTAGAGCCCATTCAAATGTACGAGCAAGCGGGCAAACATACTTGTGCTTTTTCACTCAAATAATTATCTTTTATATCACATGTGATCTATTTCTATAATTTAAGAGTAATTACTTCATTTTGAATTTTTCTTTCTATAATGTCATATCAAAACGTATCTTATTAATACCCAACCATGACCCTGCCGTTGACGAGCCCTAAAACCCCACAAAAAATACTCAATCCTGAGGAATATGACCGTGAAAGTTTAGTTTCAATTAATTCAGTAGTTTTATCGTGATAAAGAGTTCGAACAAAGTTTTCGTAAAAAAGTCACTCAGGGAAGTAATCGTCTTCATTAAATCGCTTTATCTATATTAGCAACAAAAAAAAGAGGGATTAAGGACTTTTTATTTAAGGATATTGACATTCACCCATAAATCGATTCAAGACTCTATTCCTTGCAGTACGACCTCGAAGTGCGATACACGGTCCCACTCACCTCACCGGTTCATCTCAAACATTGCTAGACCAGATTCAAGTCAACAATGATATCTCATACCTCTCAAGTGGGATGCAATGATCACCTCGCACAAGTATTGACTATTTAAGATAAATTAAAACCACTTCAACTCATCCACAAGCTTTCTAGTCGGTTTAGAAATACAAATTTTTCCATCATGTACATTAATATGAAAATGTCCTCTAGATATTTCGTTGCTTTTCTGCGTAACCGGACGGAACAGTTCACACTAATGAAGTATTGTACGTTAGAGCATTAAAAGGCGTGTTGATGATTCCCTATTACTGCATCATAGTTCTTTATCCTTTCTGATACAACAGCATTTAAAAATACATTAAGAAAAGACGCTATTTGAATAATTTATTTGGAAAGGGTTTAACTGGACTGCTTGAGTCCAGACAAATGAAAGCATATATTAAATAATAAACAATATTTGTAGAGAATTTTACGCGAATTATAATGTTCTAGTGTATTATCATATTCTATTCATAACTGTTCTCATGTCCTGATAACATGGTTTATGCTACATATGAAACTGAGTGAAACTTGTCTAAATAGAACAAATGGAAGAAAGAAGTATATGATATTTACGTAAATTAATGAGTATCGCTAATAGTGTTTCACCAGCGTTCTCATCGGTCGGATAGTATTACTCGGTTAACATATCCGTCCGGTAATGGTAGGTTATCTTTCACCGCACTGGATAGTTACTACCCCGTTGGATAGCTCCGCTACCGGAGGTAACTTTTACTAGCTAATAGATGATCGAATAAACATTATCCAAGTGTGAACTTCAAATATGTCTGCCTTGAAGGTAAACTTATTTTTGAAAAACTGGATAACCTTAAGAACAGGCCCTAGTTATTTCATTTTTGTATTAATTACCATTCTCTGAAAAAAAAATTGTTATCGTAATGTAACACGAGGTATACAATTTGAATGAAAAAAAAATATTGATTGCAGTATTTAATGTTTTCATATTGCGGTGTAGGAAATCGCCCCTTTCTTTATTATTTTTCAATTAATGTTTCCTAAGAGTTTCTTCCATCTTCAATCCGCTCTTCGATGATACAGAAGCTAGCATTATACTATCTTGTGTGGCAGTATCTGATGTTTTGTAAACAAACCGGGTCACAGCCTCTTACAATCTTATTGTTCGAAAGCGCTTCATTATTAATTCCCGCCAAAATGGCTACGTCGAACGGTTTGCTACAGGGAGTCGCCCTACCCGATGGATAAGAATGGAGAAAGACCCAAGATATATCGATAGGTCAGCGTTAGCAAGCCTGCTCCTGGTGTAAGCTAAGGTTGTGAATGAGCTCTCCGTATATTTCTGTTTAATCTTCCTAATTATTTTATTATTCTCCAATTTTTGTGACTAAGTTGTTATATTTAGTTCCTACCTTTATTGTAGTGAAAAAATTTGTTTTGTGTGTGTTAAGTGGGGAAAAAAACATTAAAAACGTTTCCCAAGGTTTATGTGTGATAAAGTTTATGTAAGTACAAACGGAATAATTAATTTAGTTTCTTGGTGCATCAGGAGTAAACATTAGGGTGCAATTATATTTACTCGTGCATATTCCATCACATGATTAAACTTTCAAAGAAACCCTACCCCATTTTTGCATCCACGTTTTCGTCGTCATAATTCCATAGAATTATTACACCATTTTACAATTTGTTTTTCTTGATTCTATCGTATTTATTTACATTATAACTAATATAGTTATTGTCGAATTAATTAACCTCCAGTAGTCTTCCTAAATAATTATGTCATTTTAGCCGTCGGTATGTTTGTTTATTTATTTAATATTTCATTTGTAACTTCCGTAGCAATAAATTTATAATTATACCTTCATTCTGTTTTAGTTGTCAGTTTTTGTGTATTCTCATTTGCTATTGTCGTTTTTTCTAACAAACTCACAACAATGAACACAATCGCCTTCCTCAACGTATTCAAACTTGATCTTCAGAATGTGAACAATGACTTGGTACATTATATTGACACAAAGATCAGTACGTTGGAAGAGGTCAATAAGAACACGATCGGCGGTTGGACTACAGTCAGGAATTCTCGCCCTCCTTCCAACTGCTATTACCCGGTTAGACCAACGACACATGCACCACCCCAACTCCTCACTCAGATTAGGTTTAGTGTGTTAGATGACATGTCCCAGTTTCCTTCCCTACCTAATCATCCGACGCGTTTCATCCCTACCCCTACAGTACCCAAACTTGTTCACAAACCACGCATTGGTAAGCACAGCCGCCCAAATCCCCGTGAAGTGGTGCTACCCAGAGATGAAGCCAACACTTCCACGCAGAAATCAAACGTGCTCATTTTAGCTGATTCGCATGGTAGCCATGTGTCCCCCGTTTTGCGTGGATTGCTTCCAACCAATTCTCAGTTTCTGGTGTCTTCAAGCCAAACGCTCGTTTGGCTGAAGTTATTCGAGAACTGGACACCTACACTAAGACTCTCACAGAGCGGGACACAGTAATCATCATAGGTAGGCAGAACAATATTAACTTGGGAGGATATTTCAACGCTTCTGAACATGCGTAAAAACTAAAAATGGTCTCTCAGCACACAAACATAGTACTCTCTAGCCTACCTCCACGCTTCAACGTTCCACAAACAAACCACGAAATTAACCTGGCAAACATCTCACTAAAACATCACCTGGCAGACACAAAAATCACATTTTTTATTTGCAACCACACCTGACAGCCCAGAACTTTACCCAGCACAGTTTACATTTGAGACCGCCTGGGAAACATCACATCGGTTCTCTCCTAGCTTCACATCTGACCTCACATCATTGACCTGCCCTTTTACCCACTCCTACACCTCCTCCTACTCCTACCTAACATTTTTGCGTTAAATTAAACATATTGTCATTATATATGTATTATAACTCGCAGCTACCTTTTAATCTTATCTAGGAACATTTGCTGAAATTTTTGAATCCGCCTTTGCCTTAGGACCCTTGATCGAAATTGATGGGATAGTCCCTTGCTTGCTTCCGGAGTAAATTAGTTTATTGTCCTCCACGTGGTCATACGCAGTTTGTACTGTTTTTTCACAATAAATTTATTATTATTACCTCATCTTCTCCTCCTCCACCTCCCTCATCACCATCTCCTCTTCGTATCTCCACACCCATTTCTTCTCCTGTCCCCGTTCTTTCACCTACTGCTTCCTCATCTCCCACGTCAACATCTATTCCTCCTGTCGCCCCCATACACCGTTACAACTTGCGCTCAGGAGTACGATGTGGTACTCGAAGGTGACAATCGCGTTCAGGTGCTGTGTGCGAGCTTCATCCGGAACTAGAAGCTGTACCAATTTCAAATTCCTCTCCACAATCTAACGTCGATTCCATTTCTCGTGAGTCACAAACTCTTTGCGAAAATAAAATAATTATATTTCATCATAATGTCCAATCCCTTTCAAACAAATTGACAGACATTGAAATTCTGGTACACGAAAATCCATTCGATTTGCTATGCCTCACAGAACATTGGCTTTCAACTAACAACATCAACGATACTGCTATTTCTAATTATTATTATCTAGCTCTTACTGTCTGCATAATTTTAAAGGCAAAAATCCCCACAGAGGTACGTGTATCTACGTTCGTAATGATATTTTATCTTCTCCACTGTCAGGTTAAGAGAACTTCTGCGTAGATAGTGTGTTCCAATTTTCTGCAGTTAACCTGACCGACATCGGTATAATTTTTTTGTGTATCTATAGACCCCTTCAAACAGATCTTGACATATTTTTTCGTAACTTCGAAATTGTTTTAAAACATAACACACACAAATCTACTAAATTATCGTTATATGTGGTGATTTCAACATCGATTTCCTGAGAACATCCGACTCCTGAGCACATTTACCAATTAATCGATTCAAGAATCTTATCGACTCCTTCAACCTTATTACTACGATAAACGACCCCACTCGCCTCTCCGGTTCATCTCAAACATTGCTAGATTAAATTATAGTGNGAAGTGTTTATCGCCGGATACAGTGATCACCTTGCTCAAGTATTGACTATTAATAATAAACTAAAACCACTTAAAATCCTTTACGAGTTTTCAAGAGTTTAATGACACAAATCAATCCATATTTATAAATTATTTGCGTGAAGAAACATGGAAAGATGTTTACAATTGCCAAAACACTGACGACAAATTCAATGTTTTTATCTCAATATTCCTAATACATTACAACTCTAGCTTTCCCATAAAACACAAGTTAATTAATACAAAGAAATACAATAGATGGGTCACCCAAGGGATAAGGATTTCTTGAAAAAACAAACGCCGTATATAGTATCTTTCAAAACGCTATAACCAACCACCCGAATTTTATGATTATTTTCGTAAATATAAGATTATTCTTCGAATAGTAGTCTATGCAGCTAAAGTAATGGAAAACGACAGGCATATACTAAAATCGAACAACCGGATGAAAGCCATGTGGAATATTGTTAAAAATTACACGTCAACTTCTGAAAATCGCGAAGAAAATGTTTCTTTACTAAACGATGGCAAAATCTTATCAAATCCCTGGAACATCTCAAATTTGTTTAATTCTTACGTCTCAGAAGTAGGTAAAATAACAAACTCAATATATCCAAATCCATGTCCTCCAATTATATCCACCCATGTACCGAATTCTATGTTCACTTCCGAAACTAACGCCAGTGAAGTCGTGAGAATCATCAGCTCATTAAAAAAAAAATTCAACAGGCTGATATACGGGAGTTTATTGTTAATTTTTTGTCCCAGTTTTATTAAATTCACTATTAATTATTTTTAATAGTTCTTTATCGGAAGAGGTGTCTCCTATTATATTTAAAAGAGCTAAAGAGACACCTTTACACAAGAAAGTAAAGAAACTTATTGTCGAAAATTATCGACCATTATCTCTACTACCCACTTTCTCAAAAATCCTAGAATAATTATTCTATACGCGTCTTCTAGATTTTTATCGAAAAATCTTTCTCTCTGACAATCAACACGGTTTTCGGAAATCCTTTTCCACTTCAACCGCCATATTTCCTTTCCTAAACGATGTTACCACATCTCTAGACCGTGGAGAAAATCCACAGGGTATTTTTCTTGACTTATCCAAAGCATTCGATGTCATCGATTACGAAATTCTCCTTTCCAAATTGCATTCTTTAGGCATTCGTGGACTTCCACATCAATGGCTAACTTCTTATTTAAAAGATAGATATCTTTTTTTTTTTTTTTTCGCGGGGCTTTAGGGCTCGTCAACATCAAAGGTCATTAGAGCCCATGCAAGTAGGGAAAAATGCAGTTTCGCACCATAGAGAAGAGCCATAGTAACTCTTCCCCGTGTGTGGGACTCGCCGAATATCTCGACCATACCCACTAAAAAACCCTCCTGAAATCAACAAATATCTAAATAGAAAGATGAAAGAAAAGAAAACAGAATACCAATACATTATTTCGCAAAAAAGGAAAACAATTTTCTAAATATCATATTTTTGAATTACAGAAACGAACGATGAAAACAAAGAAGACAATAAAGATGAAAAGGGAATGCAAATTTTAAACCCTCCCGAGAACTTGTGGGAGGAGCCCCGATCTACTCATAAAATTCAATAGTTTATTAACATTAACCGTTTCATTCCCGAGAATGGTTGGTAAATCTGCAGCCAGACCAATTTGTCTCCGTATACTTGAGTATCTTCTGCAATCAGTTAGTAGATGACGCACTGTCAGAGAACAGCTACACTCCTCACAAATGGGTTCATCATCAAGTAGTAAGAGATACCTATGAGTGAGAGGACAATGTCCTATGCGCAGGCGGGTCAGCAAGACCTCGTCGCGCCGGGCTGGCCTACAGGAACTGCTCCATGACTTAACACATGATTTGATAAGTCGGAGCTTATTCCTTTCAACAGCTAACCACTCATTGCTCCATTCACTGAGAATCCTTATCTTGACGAAATTTAGTAGGTCTCGTTTTGGAATCGTGGAGAAATCCACGCGATTCCTGAGGCATGCCGCCTTTGCGGAAACGTCTGCTTTCTCATTTCCACTGATACCCACGTGTCCAGGAACCCAGCAAAACATTATGTTCTTTC
This sequence comes from Laupala kohalensis, assembly GCA_002313205.1. NCBI lineage: Eukaryota > Metazoa > Arthropoda > Insecta > Orthoptera > Trigonidiidae > Laupala > Laupala kohalensis. The sequence continues at coordinate 14,333 of NNCF01126721.1, read as the reverse complement.
CGTCACTTTGCAGTGTGAAAAGTACATCCTGGATGTTCTGGATCAGCTTATCAGCTGCATACATGTTCTGGATTGCTTGGAGGGCACTCAGAGAATCAGAAAAAATCAGGAAATGTGATCCGCGGGAGCACTTTGTAGTTCGCAATGCTCGCAATATGGCGTAGCACTCAGCAGTGTAAACACTGCACAAGTCGCCTAGACGGTAGCCACTGGTCTCACGGGGAAATACCACGGAGCAGCCGACACCATCAGCCTGCTTCGACCCGTCGGTAAACACAGGGATACGGTCCCGGTATTTGTAGAGGATTAGCTGAAAGTATATCCTCAACATCGGAGCTGGAGTGTTCTTCTTGTCATGATGCAAAAGATCGAAAATAATCTTCGGCTTGTGCAAAGCCCAAGGGGGAGACTTACTAAAACCTTGATGTAAGACATTAAGTGTGCGTATATTTAAGGTTTCCAAAATTTGTTTGGAGCGATATCCAAAAGGTTTGGTTGCTCTCAGTCTGTTGTTGTAGAAACGGATGGAAGAAGAGGATGGATGAAAAACCGCGTTGTGTACCAGATTGTCGGGTAAAGTTTGCAAGTGGCAAAAGTGTCGTAGCATGAGGATTTGCCGCCGGAGGGAAAGAGATGGTTCGCCACTCTCGACATACAAACTCGGAATGGGACTAGTGCGGTATGCTCCCGTAACTAGTCGAATTCCGGCATGGTGGACACTATCCAACTTCTTTAAATAGCTTGCACGAGCAGAGCTATATACAACGCAGCCATAATCGAGCCGAGATCTTATGAATGCTCGATAAAACTGGTGCAGGGAGTAGCGATCAGCGCCCCATTCCCTGCTACTGAGGCACTTCAATAAATTCAGAGATTTTAATGTTCTTGCTCTTAGGTCTGTTAGATGTTCAATCCAATTCAATCTCTGATCAAAAATCAGACCTAGGAATTTCACAAAAGGATAGAATTTGAGAACGTTGTTTCCCAGGGCGAGGTGAGGTTCTGCCAGAAGGCTTGGTCTCCTACTGAAAAGAACACAGCGTGTTTTCTCAGCAGAGAAACGAAAACCTGTCGTTTTCGACCAGTGGTATAATCTATTCAGGACGAGTTGGATTTGTCGCTCCGCACCTGTGACACTCTGTGATGAACAAAAGATAGCAAAGTCATCGACAAAAAGAGAGTGTAAAACAGGATTCTTTACAGCAGACGTTATGCTGTTTATGGCCACTGCAAAAAGGGTCACACTCAAGACTGAGCCCTGAGGAACACCGTTCTCCTGAAGAAGGAGATCCGAGGTGTCTCTTCCAATTCTATAGCGGAAGAAACGCTGATCCAAAAAGGACATGAGCATCAGAGGAAGACGTCCTCTAAATCCCCAGGCATACAGTTGTTGTAAAATGCCATGACGCCAAGTAGTATCGTAAGCCTTCTCGATGTCAAAGAATATTCCAATGAGATGTTGTCTTCGGACGAAAGCATCTTGAATTGCTGATTCCAGGAGAAGTAAGTTGTCCAAGGTGGAATGGAACTTTCTGAAACCGCACTGAGATCGACTCAGCAAGTCATGCCGTTCAAGATACCAGACGAGACGTCGGTTGATAATTCTCTCCAGAGTTTTACCAACACAACTCGTCAAGGCAATGCTTCGATAACTACCAATGTTCGTTTTGTCCTTACCAGGTTTTAGTAAAGGGATAAGCGTTGCTTCCTTCCACGAATTAGGGAACAGATAATATCAACAGAAAGATAGATATCAACAGGTCGAACTATCCTATATTAAAAATAAAATACTTGAGCGTTGACTTTCAGAAACAAAGCCACTTACTTGCGGAGTACCCCAAGGATCAATTCTCGGCCCTATACTCTTTTTATTGTATGTGAACGACATGTCATCATCCATATCAGATTGCAAAATGGTTCTTTTTGCTGATGACACTAATGTACTATGTAAACACGCCAACGCTCAAAAAGTTTTGTCTAACCTTTCGACTTGGTTCCATGCAAATCTTAAGCACTAACAAAACAGTGTCTATGTCATTTCTCAATAGTATAACAAACTCTTTACCCCATGTTTCTCTTTCTTTAAACGGAACACAATTAAAAACTGTTACGAATACTAAAGTCTTAGGTCTGCATATTTAAGACAACCTGAAATGGAATTGTCACGTTGACAATCTTAATACCCAATTAAGCAAATTGTGTTTCGCATTCCGAGTCTTAGTTAACGTAGTTAGTCCACGTATATCTTGTTGCGTATATTTTGCAAACGTTTACTCCCATTTACGTTACGGCATTATCTTCTGGGGCAATTTTGGTCAGAGTATTCAAACTTTCAGAATTCAGAAGAGGATAGTTCGGATAATTTGTAAATCTCACCCTCGAAACTGTTGTAAACCTTTATTCAAGGAATTAAATATCTTAACACTTCCCTGCATTTATATTTATGAAACGGTCATTAAGGCCGATTTACTGAAGTGCCACCCTTGCTTCATACGAAACTGTCTCGTTCACGAACACAATAGTAATAATATTCATCGTCCCAAAGTGTCAACCACTCTTTGCCAAAACGGACCGTATCATTCGGGAATCGTTCTATATAATTCCCTGCCCAAGAATATAAAAGATATTATGAAATTGAATATCTTCAAATCCGCGGTTAAAAACTACCTCCTGCACCAGTGCTTCTACACTGTAAAAGAATTTATTGATTTTAATAAAAGTTAAATCCATCTTGTATTTTATCGCGCCATTGCTATAGTACTTTTAAAATCACTTATAACAATTTCAAATACTATATTCTTGCATTATTGTTGAGTTTTATGATTCATATTAATTTAGTTTTATGTTTACTCAACTTTAGCACGGTTGTGTACATTAATTCTGTAGCCTTATACTGACCCGGGTTTTGCTCCGGTTTTCCTTCGGGTAGAGGTGGATTTCTTATACAGGCTCTCTAGGCTTTGTCTAGGGGTGTGTTTATTGTAACAATAAATCGTGAATTTAATGTTATTTCAATTCTCATGATTTGTAAACACTATACTGAGAATAATCTATAGTTCGATAATTCGTACATGTAAAATAAATTTTTTGTGTTAAATGAAAAACATGTTATTCTATTAGTATTATAACTCGTAGCCAACTTTTTATCTTATCTAGGAATTTTTGTTAAAAATTTTCAATCCGCCTGTGACTTAGGGCCCTGGATCGGAATTGATGGGATGATCCCCTGCTTGCTTCCGGAGAGTTTATTGTCTTCCACGTGGTCATATGCAGTTTGTAATGCTTTTTGACAATAAATTTATTTATTGTTAACTCGATTCGTTACCCGCTACGGGAGTACCTGTCAGAAGACGACCTAAATGAAATTAAACGATCATTTTATCGTACAGAAAGTTATTCTTCTTCTGGCAAGTGTTTGCTAATTATTTATTGCGAGAGGAAACGGAATGATGTGAACAACTACCAAATCATAATGATATATTCACCATCTTGTAATATTGCAATAATATTACAATTCTAGCTCTCCCATAAAACGCAAGTTAAATAACACACAAAAATACAATAAATCGATTATTCAAGGGACTCAAGAAGAATTTCTTCAAAAAATGTCATTTTTTTTTCAAAACTCTATAATCATCCACAGGAATTTCACGATTATTTCCGTAAAACTATTCTCCAAAAAGTAACATATGTAACTTAAGTTATGGAAAATGACTGGCAGGTACTAAAATCGGACACAAAACCATGTGGATATTGTTAAAAATTAAACATGCCTTCTCGAAAGAGCGAAGAAAACTTTTCCCTACTAAACGATGAAAATCTCATCAAATTCACAGGACTCTTATTTCTTTGCCAATTATTACTTTACATGAATTCACTGGTTCGTATTTTGATAGTAGACCTAATTTTCATTCAATGTGATGTCTTTCCCTTCATAAAAAAATACGAACCCAATTACGCGTGGCCCCCCAGAGAAAGAGCGAGTCGAGGCGCATTAAATTTAAATGAACTTCGGTCAATTCATATTATTATAAACGAAATTGAATTAAATAACACGTTCTCAAAAGTTAACATAATAACTATTTAGAAATCGTAGCTAGAAGAAGGGAACGCAGAGGGTGGTCTGGAGCAAACATGGGAAAGTATTGTCGGCAGAACCTCACAGGCTCTTTAGAAATAACAATACAAAAAAACCATAAAACCCATTGTTTACAAAGATTCAAAGAAGCAGCGCCGAAACCATATGCGGAGGGTCAGACAAGTTTAAACATGCAAAATTAGAAAAAGGACTCTTTAGAAATACGAACCTCAAAATTCATTCTAACAGAAAGACTTCAGAAAGAGCGGATGTAAGGGAATATTATTTTCCCAAGGCAATAAGCAATTGAACATTTGACGAGAGCGAAAAGGTCGAAGAGGTAGAGGATGTCAAAGAAGGGTCTAGTAGTCTAGGTACTCGCGTCGAAAAAAAGGCAAAGAAGTAGGTAGCCGCACATGTCTCTGGGGATGTTAGATGGCAAAGGACGGAGGGTTTCGAAACAGAAAAATTTAGGGATGTTCTCACCGAAAATACGAAAATGCTAAATTCAAAAGAAGTTATAAAAATTTAAGGTCAAAAAGGATGCCGACATTCGAAACATTTTTCAACTGGGTGACCAGCTCTAGAACGTCGTAAAATCATAAAACTGGGGATATGAGGATCTTGTCGCAGACGCAGCTGCGCAAAAAAAAGTATCACAAAGGGTATTGTTTGTAAGGAACAAAATGGCCGATGGATCTTAGTTTCTAGCTACCGAAGTATGGAAAGAAAGAAAAACTGAAACCACCAATCGAAAGTCACCAAGGGAGGAGCCAAGTGTAACTAGTAATTAAATGAAATAGCAACTAAATTCTTTTTTGGAAATATCCAATTAAATTGTAGAGGGAAGAAATCATTAGAACGTCACGTGACGATATTGTTTTTATAAAAAGAGTGGCACGAAAGCACTTGGGATACAGATAGAAAGTTTTATCCAGTTATTCAGACGCAGAAAGTTCCATTCATTTATCCAGATAGCAGTTGTTTGTGCGCGACGACAGCGAAAGTTTGTTTGGTGTAGTGAGCACACGCAGCATAAGTTTTTATTTTGGTGCGCATAGAACAGCAATTTTCGTGTAATTGTGTGAGTAGAGCACATGAGTTTTTCAGCTTTTTAGTTGAACTTATTTTGAATAACATTGTCTAGCTGTTACCAACAATTTATTTAACGAGACGCAGTTTTATTGACAGTAGAAACGAAAGNGTCGCGACAGTCCTTGGCTGGGGCCCAGTGAGTTACGTTTAAATTTTGTCTAACTACTCACTGAGAGGACGGCGTAGCGGCGCGCTGTCGTCCTCTGTATTTGGCGTGTTCTTGACTAATAGGCGAACACGAGGCCAGCGAGTGAAAACACCGCAGAGATCTTGGCCATCAATAAAAGAGCTCTACCTGCGTCCTCGACGCCCATGGCTGGACCGGAGGGGTCGTCTTCCCTTGTGGAGGATGGTCTTTCTGGACCGAAGGTAGTACCAAATGAGGTAGATTCAAAAAACGCGATCATTCTAGAAATTAAGAACTCTTTGGAAGCGATTGAGGCGATTTTAACCATCAAGGGCAAAGACAGGTTGCTTGTTGAAGACCGACGGACCATGATGACTGACATTCCGCCGACTACGCCATTAAAATAATCTAATCGACGGTTTTTATCATCTCCCGTTAAATAACCGAACGGCAGATTTCTTTGGCATGATTTGTAAAAAGCAAAAATTCAAATGTGTCTCTATGGGCTGGTCGATGCCACCATTGTTTATGCAAGTCGCCATGAGAGCACTCCTCAATGAGTTATTCCAAAACATAACTGGTTTCGTATATTATGATGACCTTCTAGTACATCCTCATCCACATGTGCTAACAGACGCTATACGACAACTACAGATACACGTGAACATCAATTACGAAAAATCGATATTGAAGCCCACGACAGTGTTAACTTATCTAGGCTTACATTTAGATTTCAAAAACAAAACAGTAACACCGAGTGAACGATATTTATGTGCGCTCAAATTTTTTTCTGAATCACTATTGAAACAAAAACGATATAGATTGACATTAGCAGGCATGGCTCTCTCCAGTAACGAATATTACTTTCCCCATATGTGAACCTCAACCATTTCAATCTTCCTCGACTGCCGATCTAGCATCTATTCTGAGTGAACTGAAACAGTTCGATCTCAGAACCATTATTTACGTGGGGAAGCAAGTCATCTCCATTTTGAAAGTCCCAGGAGATCTTTTCACAAAAGCTTTCTCCTCTCCCCGTATAGTTAATGGATCCCTCTTCCCCCAAAATTCTGAACCTCTCCTCACGGAATTGCCGCGGCGCACTTAACATAAAACGTCCCTCCATCCTCAAATATTTAAACGACTACTCTATAAATTTCCTGCTCCTGCAAGAGACTAGGCTTGCTCCTTCCATTCACTTCTCATTATATGGGCTTTTCGTTTATCGAAACGATCGTGCCTCCCAGCCTGGACAGCCCGCCCGCGGTGGAACTGCCACAGCCGTAAGAAAATCTATTCCACACACTCTCGTGTCATCTCCAACACAGTCATCGCTTGAAACTACGATTATTGAGATTGGAACCACATCCGGACCGGTGATTATTGCCTCCGCGTACAAAAGAGCTACCGCGAAAAAACCTCTCCAAACGGAAGACCTGACCACCCTGAAGCTGCTGGGCCCAAGAGTTATCGTTGCTGGCGACCTTAACAGCAAAAGTTTCGACTGGCGCTGTGCCGCGCAAAACGACCCTGGAAAAACCCTCAAGCAGTTCTTCGACGAGACTCCCGACCTGATTCTCCCCCCTCTAACTGGCCCCACCCAACTCATTCACCATCTTACCCACGACATTGTAATCAACTCCGACACCCTGTCAATCACTAATACTCACCCCCTCCAAGACCTGACCTCAGACCACCTTCCTATATTATTCTCCACATTTCTCGGTTTTTATCCGTACTCCCTCACAATCGCACACACTGCCACCACAAACTAGCGTGCTTTCACTTCACTCATTAGCTCCAAAATTAACACCAAACTTCCCCTCCAGACATTAACTCCGCTGTTACCCACCACATAACTACATCTTATCAACGTACCACCACATTCTCTCCAGTCCCCAAAAATACGCTCCCCCAAGACCTGATCGCCATAGTTCGTGAGCGCCGACGAACACAGCGACACTATTACAAAACAAGAGATCCGGTAGACAAGTCTTCCTTCATCAGAATCCGCCGTACCCTACATGAGCGGCTGAAAATTTTCCGAGGCCAAACGTGGGATGTCTTCATCAGTAAGGCAAATATCACATCCTCCCCAACGACATCTGGAAAATAACTAAAACCCTTCGACAACCCTCCCAATCCATCCCCCCGCTCATTGATCACATCTGTCATTCCCACCTAAGATCCCGCCAAAAAAGTTAATATTTTTGCCGACCTTCTTGAAAACAGTTTCTCCCCCCCACTACTTCCCCCACTCACATCCCCAGCTCTCCCCTCCCCACTTCCCGGAAGACAGCACGAAGTTCTGGCAGATCCCCCAGGAAGAGGTCAAAGAGGCAATAAAAACCGGAGACATCCGGAAAGCAGGGGGTTCCGACCGGGTGCGAGGGTGCCAGCTACGACACTTGCCCAGGAACACCATTACCCTCCTCACCCTCATCTTCAATGCCTGCATATACTGCAGCCATTTCCCCACATCTTGGAAACGGCAACCATTGTAATGATTCCTAAACCCGGAAAACTACACAAAGACCCACTAAATTGCCGTCCCATCAGTCTCCTACCCATCCTTGGAAAATGTTTTGAGCGCTTCATTCACACCCGCCTTATAAAAAACCTAGAACCCAACAATGTCCTCCTCCCCTCACAGTTCGCTTTTCGCCAACATCGCCTCGCCCAATATCTAGCCCCCTTCCTAACAACACGTCCCACCGTCCCCGCTATATTCTTTGATTTTCCATTGCTTTCCACTCGATTCCCCATGATATCCTCCGCCGCAAACTCATCTCTCGAGTCCCACCAGCCTTCCTTGAACTCCTTCATAGCTACCTCGAGCATCGCACATTCATTGTAAAATTCCTAAATCACTTTTCTTCTCTACGTCAAATTTCTGCTGGTGTCCCACAGGGCAGCGTGTGGGCCCCCAAACTTTCCCCCTCTTCCTTTCCGACCTCCCCCACCCTCTAAACATCACACGTTTCCTCTTTGCAGACGACGTAGCGTTCCTGGCAAGTGCCACAACGCTTCCCGCAGCCATAGAGCGCCTACAAGCTGCCACAAGCGCTCTTTCCTCCTGGGGCGAGGCGAATAACTTCCATTTAAATCCTGCCAAACCCAGGCGGTGCTATTCTCCAGAAAGCGGAAAAGCAATAAATGCTTCATCTCCACCCCCTAGATTGAGATTCACTCCATGCCTATCCCTTGGAAAAACACCGCAAAATATCTGGGCCTGATACTGAACCGGAAAATGACGTGGAAAGCTCACATCTTAGATTTGAGGAAGAGACTCCTTCAGCGAATGGCACGACTGTCGCCGCTCCTCAGCAAGGTTATCCACCTGAAGACCAAACTACGGATCTACAAGATCTGCATCCGTAGTCTTGTTCTCTATGGCTGCGAAACTTGGGCCAAAGCTCCCAAATCCCATTAACGGAATCTCCTGTGCGTGGAAAATAGGATTTTACGCATGGCAGTCCATCTGCCACAAAGCACCACAAATCAATCCATCCGGAAAACTGCTAAAGTAGAACCCCTTCACATTGTCATTCATTCACAAGCACGCACGGCGATCAAGAAAGCTTTTGCTTTTGTCCCCACAAATTTGTTCTACCGTTTCCGGTCACACCTACTCCGCCCATGCCCTATAAAAGGCAAACGATATCCCAGTGACACACTGAAATTACCACCCCGTCATCCCCCTCTCCTAATGCGTTCGGCCGCACATTCACTTCAGGCTCCTCTTCAATTTCAAAGAATCCCAAACATTTTTATTACATTTTTAACTTCTATTATTGTATTTTTAATTAGCTGTTCATTATTCTTACTTATTGTATTATGTCTTATGTACCGCAAACCCAATTGTTCCATCCTGTACCACGTGCTCCTCAGTCCACCAACAATATGAATGTCATAGCAGGGATACTTCTGGTACTTTCACGTACAGAAATTACGGAGTAGGTACATATTGCGGACGGAAGGGAAAATACTTGTGAATGGAAACTTACTGCGAAGATAAGGGATAAAGAGAGCAGACAAAGGAATTGATGACAGGCTGGCAGACTTGATGGGCAGCATCGGATAAAGGACGATTGAAATATTCATATATCAAGCAGGTGACAGCGAGAAAACTGTTCCAGCCAACGAGAACACTGTTTATGACGGACCACGGAGATTTCGGAGTATATTTGCGAAAAATTGGGAAAATAGAGCAATATCAACCAGGAAAACAGTGGAAACAACAAGGAAACGCCCAGACATATAATATGGAACTGCCCATTATATGGATATATATCCACGAGGAATATACATTCTGGGAGGTAGGATTGTTGAATATGAGATAATACAACGTTAATAGACACAAGGTACATGGCTTGGATGAAGAATCTGTTAATATATTAGGGGGGATACGACAAACATTATGGCAATAGGCAAACTTCACATAAAAGTTGAAAAGAATAAGAGACAGAAGACAAGGGTCGCAGGAATAGAAGATGAACGCACGCCTCCTCGGCGCGGGGACAGGCAATACGACAAAGAGACAATGTTGCGTGAAGATACAAAGAAAAGGGCATAGAATAACAGAGAGCCTCGTATTGCACATGCTACGGAGACGCGAAGACTATCGTCGAAAGAAGAGAATAAAATGAAAGTGTCACTGGGGCGAGACTGCACACATGATCCCAGCTGAATGCATAAAAAAAGGATTGGATATTTTAATTATACCTATGACTGACACTTATAACCAGTGCTTAAGGGAGGATTTTAGGGAGGGAAAATTTCCAAATATATGGAAGAAAGCCAGAGTACATGTCATACCAAAAACTAAAGAAATTACAGATGAAGTAAAATCATTTAGACCAATTTGCCTGTTACCAACTTTAGGAAAAATCCTGGACCAGATCGCAACTAACCGTCTCGTGAAGTATGTGGAAAACAACGGAGGATTCTCAAACTGTCAATGCGGCTTCCGAAAAAACTTCAACAGAAGATGCCGTAAACAAGTCAGTCACCACTATCAAAAACACCAGATATAAGCATTGTGTGGGACTTTTCTTTGACATTAAAGGGACCTTCGATAATACACGGTGGCCATATATTTTACACCGACTTAGGGAGATCAAATGTCCAAGTAACGTGTATGACATGTACAGTGACTATTTTAGGAATCGTAACGCGACCATCAAATCTGGAGTGTGCGAGAGAACCGAAGTTACAACGAAAGGATGTCCGCAGGGCTCAAACTCCGGACCCGTTCCGTGGAACTTCATAATAGATCCCATTCTTCGAAAACTAGAAGACGACGATCATAATGTCATTGCGTATGCTGACATGACCGATCATAGAAGCCGATACTCGAGCTACTTTAGAAGCGAAGGGACAAGAGGTAATTAGCAAAATCTTAAAGTTGTGTGCGGAAGCGAAGCTGGAGTTGTCACCAGCGAAAACATCTTTAATGGTTTTCAAAGGTGGGAACACTGGAACCGCGCCACGATTGTACATATACAACACCCGAATAAAATCCGTGAAAATCCAGAAATACCTCGGAGTGCTGTTGGACCGTAAATCAAACTTTAAAGAACATTTAGAAATGGTGTGGTCGAAAGGAAAATTACTCTTTTCGAAACTTAGAAGAAAGCAGGTGAGCAAAAACTCATCTCGCCACGTACTCTAAAGATTATTTACCAAGGAGCCTTCGTACCGATTATAATCTTTAGCTGCTCTGTGTTGGCACCCATGGCACAACTGTCAAGATCAAGAGCAATACTTGAAAAAGCTCAAAGAGTACCTCTCTTAGCCATCACGAGAACTTACAGAACATCTGCTACCGAGGGACTTCAGGTATTAACAGGACTTATACCACTTGACCTCACGGCTCAGAAACTGGCTCAGGTACGCAATCAGAAGGTCAAAAGACTTTATCGGAAATAAGTACTACTCAGCAGAAACCAGCACCACAGTTGAAGTAGTACTAAAGACAATCGATGAAAATAATACTGTGGCACAGGTCAATACCAGAAATTCATGGAAGAACACAATAACAAACTCGATCCTGAAATGTTGGTAGGAAAGATGGAGCGAGTCTTCCAAGGCTCGTTCCGCCTTGACGTTTCTTCCATCCGTCACCACCATGGGGCGAAATGGAGCTGATAGTTTGGCAAAAAAGGAGTCAGTCTGGATCATGACTAACCATGGCCCATTTAACCAAAGATTGGCATCTCTTAATCTGACTGATGACCCGCTCTGCCGATGTGGACAGACTGACACATCGTTACATCTGCTAACAGACTGCTATAAATTTCGCAACATTAGAAATGAATTTGCACATTTAACTAAGAAGAAACTAACTCGAGAAAACATGGCGTCACTATGGACTTCAGATCTATGGCCATTGCTGGAAGAGATGATGACCTGGATTATAACGCAAAAACTCGAATGGGATTAGAAACTCCAAGAATTACAAGTGGATATAAAATAGCGTTAATATGGAGTACTTTTCGTTTTGTTTAGGTTATTTTGCCTCATAAAGAATTGGTAGTGAGTATTTATTCGAATTTCAATCAAGACTTATTTTATTTCATCTTTGTTTCTACATAATAAATCACAAGCTGTAAAGTACATTTTAATTTAAGTATTTCTTTGTTCGTATTTGAATATGACACATAAAATCATCTTCTAAGAATTAAAAAAATTACTTGAAAAATTTAATACAACCAATAAGTACTTTCACCTTTTAGCCACAAATATTTGTTATAGTCCCCAATTAATAAAATTAGTCCTATAAAAATAAACACTATAAGAGTAGAAATATGGGAAGTAAGCCTAGGAGTTCCACTCTACCTCAACCCCTTTTCCTATTGAGATTTTAGAAATAAAATTTAAAAAAAAATCAAATGGGATTCCGCCAAAACCGATCTACAATAGATAATATTTTCATAATGAGACAAATTTACGAAAAATGTCCTGAACATGGGATAGATCTGTATAATATTCATCTTTTGATTCAGTATGCAGGGATAAAATAATGGAGTCCCTGGCTATTTATCGAGTACCCCAAAAATTAAGAAATTTGATAGCACTCACATTAAACAACACGAGAGTAAAAATCAATAATGTACTTAGTGAGGAATTTGAGGTGACCTCTGGAGTCAAGCAAGGTGATCCTCTTTCGGCAACTCTGTTCTGCATAATTATTGATGTAATTACGCAAAAGACTGGAATTAAAGGAAACATCTTTTAACGCCTGAAACAATGTATCGCCTATGCTGATGATATACTGATTACATCAAGAACATACAAAACATTGGCAGAAACATTCTGTGCACTTAAAGAGACATCTTTAGATTTTAGTCTAATAATTAACAGCAACAAAACTAAATACCTAAGATGTAAAGCAGGCGAAATAAAATCAATAAATATTTATGTAGATGGCGAAGAGTTTCAAGATGTGAGATCATTTAAATATCTTGGATCAGTCGTAAATGGAAGCAACAGGATTGAGGAAGAGATTAACGAAAGAATCGCAGCTGGCAACAGAGCACACTATGCAATCAGAGCATTGTATAAGAGCAAATTACTATCGAAATCTGCTAAACTTCATCTGTATCAAGCCACAATAAGGCCAATACTTCTGTGTTTCACCTCGTACGGATATTATCAATTATTCACTCTAGTGGTAGCTTCCCTACCGCGTGGAAAACTGCCTTGGTGCACCCTCTCCCCAAAACATCGCATCCCTCAACACCAAATGAGTATCGACCAATTAGTATTCTCCCAACTCCGTCGAAAATATTAGAAAAAGTGGTTCGAAATCAAGTGGAGCTACCTCAAACACAAAAATATTATTAATGAATGTCAATCTGGTTTCCGTTCAAGTAGAAGGACAGGAACTGCCTTGTTGAATGTTATAGAAGATGCTCGAAATTCAATTGACATGGGAAACAACTATTCTTGTCCTTCTCGATTTTAGCAAGGCATTTCATTCAGTTGATCACATATTTTGCTTGCAAAAATGAAGGCTTTAGGTTCCGGATGGCCTTCAATAAAATGGTTTTCGGAATATTTAACAGGACAAAAACAAACTGTAGTATCTGGAAATTACACGTCATCTTCTCTTCATACGGTGCGTGGCGTTGCACAAGGAAGTGTCCTCAGTCCCCTTGCTTTTTAAATTTACGTTAATGACGTCAACAAATCTCTTAAGCATAGCAAATTTCAAATGTACACCAACAATCTTCAAATTTATATTAGTGGCAAACCGTCGAACATAACTTCAATTGCGAAAAAACTTAACGAAGATCTCATCTCACTCAGTACATTCGTAATTTAAAAAATGTAATTATTAATTTTGTTGGGAACTTGATTTTTTTACCTAAGTTTCGTTATATGTTNATGTTTAGCTTTATATTCAAATAATTTTCAATTGCAAATGCATATTTATAGTTGAAATATAGACGTTTCTTTGAAGATCCCCATTTGGGGATCATGGCAGGTATAGGTACAACTATCGTTATTGTTTTTGTTTCTTTCAGAGATGAGCTCCAAGCAATATTTCACGTTAGCAGAGCTAACATAAGCTCTGGATAATGATCCTAACTTTCTTGATCAATTTGATGAAGAAGAATGTGACGGTATTGATATTGTTGAGCTGTCACCAGAAAAAGTTGATGTAGTTTCCGATGAAGTAGATTTGGATGAAAATGAGTTGGAAGACACAATACCGCGAGATGTTCCTGGAACTCTTGAAATTCAATCCAATCTCGAAGAGATGAACAATGCAGGACCTTCAGGCCTGGCTCAGAAAGCTACCAAAACCAGTTCCAAGAAGGAACTTGTGAAATTAGTTTGGAATAAAACAAAACATCCCCCAGATTTTAGAGAAATCATGATCAGGAGATTTCAAAGAGGCAGGAAAAAATAAAAAAGGATTTGAATGGAATGTCTGCAGTTCAAATATTTGAAACATTGCTCACAGAAGATATCATGTTGTATATAGTGAAGCAAAGTGTCACATACGCGACCCAAAACAATCGG